>OZ026849.1:24244537-24397938 GCA_964023205.1 Lutraria lutraria
GTTCAAGAGAGGGCCGCTCTGGAGAGGTTGTACTGTATAACAATAAAACACTATTTCATTACATTATTAATATCGGAATAATTACTTCAATATACAGTAAAACACCGTTATGCTTAAATTTCTAGGAAGCCGATTCATTTTCTATTATATTAATATAAATTTATGTACATGTACATGGTTTAAGGGAACACAAAGGGACCCGAATATTTCGTAACTTAATTAAGTCAGTATCATGATTTTTTATCACTTTTCCTGGAGACACTAATTATTTTTCATTACAGTATAACACGGTTATGCCTATTTCTAGGGCTCCGAATAATTTTCTATTATAGTAATACATTCCATGATTTACTAAGAATCCATATATAGCGACCTGAATATTTCGTGACTTCATTGAGTCCGTATTACTTTGGTTAAAAACAACGGCATAAAAAATAACGTGCTCGAGAGATAAATACATCGTTATAATCGAGTTCACTGCAATCGTGGTTTCCAGTATTTTAATATCTTGTAAACATATTTAATATGGCATCATATTTTACTCCACCTTATCACGCAATTTTTAACAAGAAGAAAAAAATCCAAGTCACGGAATGCAATCACCGGCATGTGCAACTTATTTACTGTAATTTAAGACAAATTGCCGTGCATTAACAAACAATTTGAATTGATGTCAATGAATTATCAATTTTTCATTAATTTTCAGTTATCATACAACCACAGGTATTGCGTGTATAATGTTTGATCAATAACTTCAACAATACGTGGATTTCATTCCCTTGTGTATTGACCATTAGGTATACAATTGTAAAACGTCGCGCGGTAATATCGAATAATATTTAAATATAACGTTGGTTCATTATAACATTTTGTAGTTTGTTACATAAGAACATTAGAACTGCAAATACTGTGGAATCATTAATTTTCGTTGGGGATTTAATTTCGTGCATTTCGAGGGTCGGCTCATCCACGAAAATAAGTCCCGCGAATTTAAATGCAGAAATATGCATTTCTTTTCAAAAATCAAAATCCACGAATTTATGTCCCCTTGAAATAGCCATTTTAAGTAAAAACCACGAAAATTGAGCCCAACGAAAATAAATGAAAATACAGCTAGTATACCGTTGGGACAATGTTTTCTACTCGCCTTTCTCCAAACGTAAATATTTAATGGATTTTTTTACTTAAACTTTGTAATATTGTAAAACCAAGGTTAACCAAGATATCTATAGTCCGACAACGACCTGTGAATGATCAAATATCAGCTAAGTCCATTTTGTAGGGTGAGTGGCTTTTCGGAACGTTTCGTAGGTTTCCGTAATATATAAATATCAGTTATTTAACCGTCATAGCTGAGACTAAGTGCGTAACGCCATCGGTAAAGACGCCAACCATTTTACTTTTGAAGCCTGGTAGTCAAGATGCTATGGGTTCGAAACACATGTGAACGTTTTTCCTTTCCATTTTTATTTGATATTTGACATTTTATTATTGAAAAATTTTATTTCAATATTTGGAATGCATTTCATATGTATTTCAGGTAATTTCATTTCAGGTAATTTCATGAAATTTCAATTACTGCGTTCATTAGCAGTATCTGTACTTGAGCCACTGTCAGAATCTAATATTTTGCTTCATTATATTAAGTTATATAACATGACATCCTCTACATACTTAGGAACATTATTTGAACAGAATTTGATTTTGATTGCATATGATATACCTTTCAAAACATAAATGCACCGAAATCACGAGCAATGCATTATTTGAAACAATAGTGGCAAGATTAAGGACACGAAAAACACAATTCAGTTTAATAATGTTACTAGGCCTCTTACAGTGGTCTACAAATGTAAGAGGCCAACAGTGGCCTACAAATGTAAGGTCGTGTTTAGTAATGTACTTGGTCATTGTATTACGTATCCCTATTTTAAAGAATGGAACAGTCCATGACCTTTCGTCACGACTCACTGCTCGATTTCTATCTATACCTACATTGAGGCCAGAATGTCAACAAATGCTTATCCAATCTCTAACACGTATGGATTTTATCAGATTGGTCAATTTAGATCGTTGAGCTAAGGTTACCTATGTTCCAAAAACAGAATCGTTTCTTTTCCTTGCATTCCCCCTTGAATGGAGTTCATGAGAACAAGATTTTTTCTTGAACTGAACTATTCATGAATAATTCATGAAGTATGCATAACTATTTGACAAGGATTAAGCTTCGTTCATGGATAATACAACGATTCTCCGATCTCGTACAAACAGTACAACCTCTCCAGAGCGGCCCTCTTTTGAGCAACAACCTCCCCTGAGCGGCCCTCTTTTTGAGCAACAACCTCTCCTGAGTGGCCCTCTCTTGAGCAACAACCTCTCCAGAGCGGCCCTTTTTTAGCAACAACCTCTCCTGAGTGGCCCTCTTTTGAGTAACAACCTCTCCTGAGTGGCCCTCTTTTGAGTAACAACCTCTCCAGAGCGGCCCTCTCTTGAGCAACAATCGCCCTGCAACAAGAGCATAATGTTTTCCCACTGCACGTTTTAACTATCAATTTAACCTCTCTAGTGCAAAAACCTCTTAACAACAACATAATTTCGCTACGCCCAAAGGGTGTTGCTTTGGATAGGTTGCACTTTAGTTTCATTGATTATAAATAAATAAATCATTTTTCGATTGAGTTTTATAAATAAATAGTTTGTAAATAAGAAATAGTTTGTATGTCAATTCGCCAGCAAGATCAAACAGTCGTAACATTTTCCAAATACAAAATGTATGTAAAATATGTAATCATGGTGTAAACAAAAAACGGTACTTACTTATTTCAAAGCATGTTTGTTCCTCAAAACTTCATTTAAAGGTCCTCGCATTTTTTTTGTTTTTGTTGTATTTATCTTAAGAATTTTAGCTCTGCACCACGTATAGTTCTGACAAGAATTAAGTGCTCGTTTTAGTAAACAAACATCGGGGAACTCGAAACGGCGATATTTAAAACTGTGACAAACAAAACTCGAATATTCAAACAAAACCCTGTATACAACTACATGTAGATTCAAACAGGTCAACTTTTTCTTTTGTGTGTTTACATACATTGTAATATGATTGATTTACTTGGTCAAATGCTTAGTTTTTCGTGACGATGTGATCTTTAAATTGTAAGAGTAAATAGACTGTTTTTACGCAAAATTATAAGCATACATACCACCAGTCCTTCTCATAAAACGCTATAATGATAGTTCATCTTTCCATACAACTCTTCTCGCTCTACATGCATGAACTTGATGCGGACCAAAGTACTATGTTTTCTTCATCCGCCATGCAATTGTTAAAGTAGTTCCCGTTCTATGTTGCAGTGTAAGTCTATGTAAGTTCAGTTTCCATGAGTACTTTTAGTACTTTGATTTTTTTATCAGTAGTCTCTCGTTGATACCTATGGACCTGTTCAAATACGTTTCGCAATACTTTCTAACGTTTGTTTATCTTCTCATCCTTCTTAACATCATCATCATTATCAACATCAACAACAACATCATCATTATCATCATCATTATCGACATCTCAACCATCACCAACAATGAGTGCAGATATTCTGAAGTTTCTTTAGACATAATCAAAGCAAGAGAAGCAGTATTATACGGAGTTACTTCCCCTTTCGACAATGTAAAGAAAGGGAGACAATCGGGTAATTATCATAGATCTTTTTCTCATCTTGATTTGTGTTCTATAACTTGACATTTCTATCTACATTTCATTCGTTCCAGTAAAGTCAAACCTGTGTGTACAAAGGCCATCCATGGGAAAGACAAAATGTGGTCTTTATTTGTAGATGACCTTTATTCAGAGGTCATTTGGTTCTATTTAATCAATGACGGGTTTTCAAGGAATGACATTTATTCACAGGGTGACATTTACTCGGAGGTGGCCACTAATACAGGGTTTACTGTATTTATGCAATAAAGAAAGCAACAATACGAATAAATATTTATTTTCAATATCTCATTATAAAATATTTTCTAAAGACTCTCTAATGGAAATAACAAATATCACAGTTCAGTAATAAATACTTATTAATACTCTATAATGGCGTCTCAAAATGTAAGGAAACAAAAATAAATAAACTGTGAAAACAATATTGAAAAGCACCAATATACGTCAAATACATTTTCAAAAACATCGTGATTCGTGCACAAGAAGTTATACCGGATGGATCACGAATAAAAAACAAACAAACGACATCACAAAGACAAAGTGAACACTATCTACTGAAATAATAAATAACTCACCACTTTAAAAACTGAATTAACACGGTATAAACTTTAAAGGCAATAAATAAACAGTTATGTCCGAAGAATTGACTTATCCGAATTTTGTGCAACAACAGATTTTTACATCGATTTCTTGTTAAAATGGCTGAAATGTCTTGAAATCGAATTACAACATGTATTTATCATGCTTCATACTCTCAAAAATGTATTTCATTAAGTGTTGAGTTTGCTAAATTTATTAAAGTTCCGTTAGTTATGGACTAGCCGAATTTGTCCTATCCTAATTTCTGCAAGTCAGACGTCTATCTAGGTCGATTATGAATACTTGGCTTGTTAGTGAACCCCATAAAAGCTGATGCACCTGAGAATTCCTTTCTCAACGAGCCCCACATGTCCCCTAATATACCCTGGGCTTTATACTGAAATAAAATTATATATGAATATGAGTACAAAGTACATGTTTACAAGTGAAAGTAAATAGGTCAAAGGTCAAATCAGTCTTCAAGCACAAGTAATCTTCAAAATATGCAATACGTGCTGGAAACAAGATATTTTTTCTATCTATTTATTTTTGTTTTCGTTCCATTAAAATGATATAAGAGGTATTTACAATAAAAATGGCAGCGCCAAGAAAACAACTTTTTGTTTGGCAAAATATTTGCCATTTTGTACTGTATTAAAGTGGAACTTGGTTGTAAAATGTATACCTTGTACTTCGTCTCTCTACTTTGTATCTGCTTGAACTTCTTTCGTTTCTGCAAGAAGATGGCAGATCATCACATGTAATCACGTGACAAATTAACACTTCAAGTATTGTAAATGTTTGTCATTTATATACATTGTATACAAGTACATGTAGTAAACATTGTCAGAAACATACAAGTAGACAACGTAATGTCTCTGGCAATACAGAACATGCCAATCTTTTACGAACATTCAAAAAGTATTTACTGAGATTTTAGAATGTTTCCAAAACATTGACCAAGATCATCCGAATGTGTAAATCATCATAAACTGGTTCCAGTTCCATGCTGCAGTGCACAGACTTTGTACACAAAAGTCAACGGGAACCAATGACCATTTTTTTCGGCATACATTCCTTGATCGGCAAAGTACGTCTAACGTTAAATAAAGGTGTTCCGAATTAATCCGAATTAAAACACAATAACCTCTCAGTGTGACATTTGACCTACTGACCTAAATGTATATAGGTCCTGTAGAGGTTGTCATGAGGTACCAACATAATTATAAAGTTTGGTAATTGTTAGAAGCGTTTTGATTTTACAGACAGTGTTAAATTTTGGAAACAGACAGACTGACTATCGATACGGGGGCATAGAAGATAGTCAAATCATGCTGGTCTCCGTTTAAATAATGTAAAACAACTTGAGTGTCTCACTGTAGAAACATTACAAGGAACCAGAAGGACAATACTGTGGAATAATTAATTTTCGTTCGGGATTTAATTTCGTGGATTTCGTGGGTCGGCTCATCCAAGAAATCAAATCCACCACGAATTTAAATGCATAGATACGGCATTTCTCTTCAAAAATCAAAATCCACGAATTTATGTCTCCACGAAATAGCCATTTTAGTAAAATGCACGAAAAATTGAGCCCAACGAAAACTAATGAAAAAACAGTATCATGCAGATGCATTCAGATGTTACCTGTATAATCATCCAAGTGACGAAGACGACTTGGAAACAAAAATATCCAACAGCAAAAACAATGAATGCCCAGAAGTCAAGGTCATGTTGTAAAGTCATACTGTATCCGAACCTTGACAATACCGCGTGCCAGAATGTAATGGCAGCCACAAAAATAAGTGACGTCAGCAAGTAACGATCCTACATGGAAATATTAAAAATAAATATTCAGGGCTCGAAATTAACACAAGCAAAATAGATTTGCTAGTTTATTTTACGACCACTAGCATTTTTTGCGAGTGAAACTGAAAGTGTCATAATAACTTTATTTTTCATGCAATACAATTACATACATGTATATAAAATACAACATAATTTGTTTATAACATGAATATTTCTGAAAAACAAATGTTGTGAAAAAAATTGCTAGTGGGTTTCAAATTTTGCTAGTTGAACTTTGTGTACCAGCAAAAAATTGCTAGTGGCAGAAAAAGTTAAATTCGAGCCCCATTGAAATAATACACAGTTTTATCCAAAGTAATCTTTACTCAGACGCTTTTCGTTTTGATTTCTAAGCAGCACCATTAGAGCTTGAGAGCCGACTTTGTCAAATATGGTTCAAACGTAGTTCAGTGCAACCTCTCCAAAGTAACACCATTTTGGAGTGAAAAAAAAGATTGTTGTAGTTGAGAGGTTGTTGCTTTGGACAGGTTAAATTATCAGTTAAATCGTGCAGACGGAAAAAAAACTCGTGCTGTTGTTGAAGTGTGATTGTTGCTCAAGAGAGGGCAGCTCTGGAGAGAGGTTGTACTGTACATATAATTGATTACAGCTATTTATTAATATATGAATTGTGCATCTTCAAATTCTTACAAACGAGGACACATTCAGGGGCGCATTATACTAAGGGAGATAATGCAATGTGCAGTTTATAATGGTACGGTTAACTCCCCTAGTGATATATATTACTTAATTTTGTCGTAATGCTTACGAATGATTCGTATTGAATAACATCAAATAGATTCCAGCTTTATTCAACTTACCAACAGTGTGAGGTACGACACTTTAGGAATGTTTTGGTTGGTAACAAACCGGAAGCTAATGGCGGACAACATCAGGATAAATGACAGTTGTAGCCGGTTCTGGGTCAACTCCGGTTTTACCGCAAACGTGGAAAAAGCGAAAATACTTAGTAAATTCTGAAACATAAAAACGATACGTTATTTTATCGAGTGTTACGCTTATTTTCATAGGTCAAAAACCAAAGGTGAAAATGACTTGACCAATCACATTTCGTGTTTCAAAATTGTTCATGTACTTACAACAACAACAAGCACATTCCAAGAGAAGAAACCCGCGCGCCTGGAAACACAACATGTCGCAATGATCCCTGGGTAATTAGATCTAGCGTGTGTGTACTGAGAGGATATAGCAAACGTCTCTATCTCAACAAAATTGTGCAGTTCCCATTCCTGAAATGTAACGACGTGTTTCATTGGTTGAAAATGGCGCAATAGTTTTACAATAAATAAGACATTAATACAAAATTATTTATTTATCAAACAAAGTCAATACATTTCCATAAATCAGAAGAAGTTACTATTTTCATTTATTTTCGTTGGGTTCAATTTTCGTGTTTTTTTACTAAAATGGCTATTTAGTGGGGACACAAATTCGTTGATTTTGATTTTTGAAAATCAAAAAATGCCTTATCTCTGCATTTAAATTTGTGGGGATTTGATTTCGTGGATGAGCCAACCCACGAATTCCACGAAATTAAATCCCGAACGAAAATTAATGATTCCACAGTACCTGACTGTCAGCAAAACAATCAACATAAATTGAGCTCAATGCTTCTTTGTCTTCTACTATCTCTATAAAATCTTCAGTTCGTTCAGTAGAAAGCACCAATGAAATACTCTGAAAAAGTCACGTGATATAAAACAAATTAAATGAGGAGAAATTATCACTAAATGTGGGGAGAAAAGCACTGGAAATTCATAAAAAAGTTATCCATGGATCATAATAATTCAGTAAATGTAATTAGTGCACGATGCTCATATGGTTATAGTTCAATCACTGTGGAATGCGTATCAATGTAATGGTGTCATCATGACGTCATTAGACAAAGGAAGTGACGTCATCTGTCAAATATAAGAACAACTGCATTATGACGTCATTGGACAAAGGAAGTGACGTCACCTTCTAAGTATATAAGAACAACTGCATTACGTTTGGGACATTGTGTATTGTAATACAGTGTACTTACTTGAACATCGAAAGGGAAATCATTCAACTCCATAGTTTCGTTAAATTTCCCCTTCACTCGCCTCATTTCGTAAATGTAAGCGTGACCACGTGACGTATGTCTCACCTCGTGCCACACTTGTTCCTTGGGGTCAGAAAACGCGTTCTGAATAACAAGTTCTGGATTCCAAAACTGATCAAAGTCTACAACACCTGTCTGAAAAAATCAGTTTCAGTAATTGGTATGATCCTGTGATATTTCGAAGTACATTTTATTTCTTTACTTATTTTTTTCGGATTTAAAACGCCATTTTCAACATTATTTTAGTTAAATCATGGCGGGCAGTTATCCTAACCAGCTTCCCTGGACTCAATCATTTAAGACTTAACCAGTACTAATCACATTCTGTCTGCAAGCTTAATTCTGCCAAGCTACAGTACAGTAACCCACTTATTTCAGAGATGGAGGACAATTTAACATAGGATGTAATATCTTGAATTCTTCAGTAAAATTTGTCACGAACAGTGTGAGCCTTGCCGGAGTTCGAACTCACAACCTCTTGATCAGTAGACCAACACTCTTAACTACTGAGCTAAACGTGCATGCTTCGAAATACATGTACCAATACATTTATATAGCTGGATTTACGCAAAATTCACAAAATATTTACACTCAATCAAAATGCATTTGCAATACATAGTATATGTATAGCTACATTTTGTGTATAGATCTATTCAAAGTTAAAAAAATCATATCGGTTCATTTTACGATAAAAATTAATGTAGTTTGAAATTACTAATACTGATCGAGGGCCATTTTACTTATAAGGGATATAGATCTATACTGTTAATAGAATTATTAATGGTGCAGCCTGGTGACAGACGGTCTAGAGAGAGGTGAGGTGTTAACAAACTAGACTGTTAATCTTTTGAATGCGTTTCTCATAATCCATCTCAGAATACATAGTTCCCACATCTACAATATTTACCTCCCTTGATGGCCATCTTGGTGGCAAATTCAACAAGCGTTGATAGAAGATATTTATATTTTTGTTTTGATAATTCTAAATATAGGATATTTATATGTGACAACTACATTTTCTTAAGTCTGATGTGCTTATGGCCTTAACAACTTCATGATTGAATTATCTTATATAAAATAATTAATTAATGATTTTTTCTATTAAGCGCATAAGAAATTTGCCAACTAAGATTGCCGCCAAGGGAGGTAAATATTGTAGATGTGGGAACTATGTATACTTAAAAGCGAACAATATCGACAAAAATTAATCAAGGATAAAATATAGATCTAAAATCTAACTGAATTTTTTTTAAAATCTAACAAATAAATGTTGCATGTATGCAGCCAATCTGGTTGTCTCGAGCGCTGTATCGACCAATAGCGTTAGAAATATACCCCTTCAAATGGAACTCATGAAAACATGAATTTTTCTTGAACTATTATTGCATACTTCATGAACGGTTCATGAATAGTTCATGAAGTATGAAAAACTTTTAGACAGGGTATAAGAAGACACATATAACGAAGGACTTAGTTAGTCCAATAAACGTATGGTACGTACACTTGCTTTGTCGAGTAGAGGTTCGCGCCATTTTGCTTGGATAAATATATCAGCTTCAAAATATTCTTTAATTGTTTCTATTTCTCCGACTTTAAGAAACACGACAGACACATGGACAGTTGTTCTTGTTCGATCGGCCCATTCTTTATGACGTGGTTGATAAATCGGGCTGAGGTGTTTAGAGTTACCACCCTTTCGTGATCCGTCGTTTGACCGGTAGGTGCTCATCTGGTTGTCTGATCCTGGTCCAATTTCCCGCAAATTTTCTAATTCGACGATAGATGGCGTATTTACAGAGTTACAGTTACTATAAATAGAATGTGTGTCTCTGTGCTCACGTGGTTCCGGATAAATTGCTTTATTTTTACGACTCAGTTTACTGGAATTGTCTGCGTGACTGATGTGGTTGCTTGGCAACGCCATTTGTTCATAGGTGCTCGATGATAAACCTGGAATTTAGCAAAGTTAGTTTTAATAATACTTGCATGTATCAGATTTTTTGTCTTTTTTGGAAACTGAATGATAGTTCAGCTTTCCGTAGCTGTCACTCACTCGGCACGCATGACTTTTTATGCGGACATAAGTTCTACGTTTTTCTACATCCGCCATGCAATTGTTAAACTAATTTCCGTTCCGTGTTGCAGTGCATGTCTATGTAAGTTCAGTTTCCATGAGTACTTTCAGTACTTTGATTTAAACATTACTAGTATTTCAGAGCTACATACATGTATGTATAGTTTTGTCTGTTTGAATTTTTTTTACATTTGATTTGACATTTGGTGATTCTGTAATATATCTTCATTATACAGTCAAACCTGTAAACAAAGGCCACCTTTGGGAAAACATAAAGTGGCCTTGATTAATGGATGGCCTTTATTCAGAGGTTATTTTGTTCTACATAGACGTTTTTAACAATGTTGGCTTTTTAAATAAAGAATGGCCTTTACTGGCAGGAAGTCCTTCATTGTGAGGTGGACGCTAACACAGGTCTGACTGTAGCTTAAAAGCCAGTTTCTTTGAATATGGTTCATCAGCACGAACTTAGACAAAATCATGAAAATGTTATTATATTTATTTTTATAAATTGATATGAAATTTTGTCAAAAAATAAATATAATTTCTTTCGCATTATTTGTCCATTTTTTACTTCTTTAACATTTTTTAATCATAATTGATAATTATTCCAAACAAACTGTGATGTATGTGCTCAGAAGAGGATTAAGAAAATTTCAGTTACGGAGAAAATGCTTTGAAAACAGCATCTACATCCATTGTAATTATCTCCCTTATTAAAAAGCAGGAAATTGGCTTCTGGCTTTATTTTTTGTGTTTCAAGTTTCAAATTTAAAAGTTAACATCCTTATCAATACCTTTATTTAATCATCAAACTTCATATAATAGGGATAAAATGATAAATGAGAAATAATCTTAAGAAATGTCTGGGGACCGTGGGAAAATCTTTTTTGGATTCAAAAGTCAATATTCTTATTTGGATTGTCTCCCTTAGATATTAAAAATCGCTTGTAGAGACGGCGAAGTAAATACTATTGAGCAATGTATACTGGACACACTTGACAATCAGCAGCAGCAGCAGCAGCGGCGGCGGTAGCAGATTAAAACTTCATATATTAGGGATATAATCATAAAGATGAATTTCAGCAATCAAACAATTATTTTATGCTGGAACATTAAATCTGCTCGTCATAATCAGAAGCATCAGTAACAACAACAACAACAACAACAATAAACATTCTCTTTACTGAAATGATAGTCTTTTTTATCTCAGAACTGAAGAGTATAGCTTAGGTCGTCATGAAAAAGGGCCGCAATGATATACCAGCCAGATAATCGTGCATATCCAGTTCAAACTTGAACTTACAATAAGTGCCGCCCTCTGAGTGTAAAGTATTTAACATCATAAAAACATTGAAGTAAATATAATGACACCGTCTTATATCTTTATAAACAAGCTACTATCAACATTTCTATCACTGAAGTGATTTGTGTATGTTCAATTTATTTTACTGATTTATTTGTTCACGTAAAATCGCTACATACTAAAGGAGTTGTCACACAGTCAAGACGAAATGTTGACAGCGGTTTAGTTGTAATGTACAGTACAGCTATCCTGAGCGGCCCTCTCTTGAGCAACAACCTCATTCCAACAACATTTCGCACGACACAATTTAACTACTGTATTTTCATTTATTTTCGTTGGGCTCAATTTTCGTGTTTTTTACTAAAATGACTATTTCGTGGGGACATAAATCTGTGGATTTGATTTTTGAAAATAAAAAGCCTTATCTCGACATTTAAATTCATGGGGACTTGATTTCGTTGATGAGCTGACCCACGAAATCCACGAAATTAAATCCCCAACGAAAATTAATGATTCTACAGTATTGATTTAACCTCCCAGAGCAACAACTTCGAATTCTCAACAACAAGACAGGCTGCACCGTACTGTTAAACTGACAGCTAAGCCCTTTGTGTTAGCGAAATTATGATGTTGTTGAGAGGTTGTTGCTCTAAAGAGGTTGAATCAATATAGCTAAATCGTAGAGCTGTCCCGATACAGATCTCAGCCGATACGATACGTATTGCGATACGGTACTAGCGATATGCGATATCAACGATACGATATAAAAATATTTCAAAGTAATGAAAAACGTTATAATATTAGTGTTTTTTGGGAACTCAGCACACTTGTTTGGTGGTCGAAAGTCCTACTTAACTGTTAAAAAGATATAAAACTGAAAGTGTCTTGTACTTAAAGTCATCAATTTGATTCACATATATGTTAGTTGATTTTGTGGAAATAAAATAATTATGAGAAATTTTATTACAGAAGCAAGTTTTAATCTCGGTCCCATAAATGACCTTATATCAAGAATAGAACCTAGCCACATAATTTTTTTTAAAGAATAAGGGTTATGATTGTCAAATTGATTAACAATACTAAATTAAATAAATAATGAGTAATCATATGATGGTGAGACATATTTGTTCTAAGGTTGCTAGTCCCACTACTATACTTGACATCGCGTTGACACTTCTTATAGACAACTACGTGCTTGTTTCATTAACCGGCAAACAAAAATGCTGCCATATTTTTATGTTAAATTACATGGTGGCGTAATACAAATTATAAGTCAATTTCTGCTTGACAAAATCTGAATACTAGTACTGGTACTCGAATCGAATTCGTTGTCTAGCTTTACCTCACGCTGCTAATGTCTATAAATAGAGTATGGAATCCTGGATATTAGTTGAGTAAGCATTGTCGACGATGATACGAGAGTAAATTCGCAAATTTAGTTCAGTTGTTCAACATTCTAAGAGTTTTTAATATAAAATTTAAAAAAACGCGATACGGGACCTTCCGATACGATACGCATATCGTTCAGCACTGTACCGGTACGTACCGGTACGCAGCCATATCGGGACAGCCCTACTAAATCGTGATGTGGGGAAATCATGCTGCTTTTGAAGGGAGGTTATACTGTAATATCAGCCAATAAGAATAAAGATAATATAATAGAATATATATATTGGCCAATCAAAATAGAGATGACAGAAATGGAATATCAGCCAATGAAAATAAACTTATAATATGAATAAAATATGCCTCAGCGAATGAAAATAAAGATAACAGAGCTTATAGAAATATTAATCAATCAGAATTAAGTTTACAGATCTGATTTATGTATCATCCAATCAGAATTGACATAACAGAAACACTAAGGATTTGGAATAAATTCACATTCAAATCTTTGAGAAAGCCGCTTTAATCACCAAGGAGTATTGGCCTATTGAAAAAGGATTTTTCGGACATTAGAAACAGAAGTATGTTTACGCCTTTAAAACTCAACAAACATTTAACATCGATAGATTGAGTAGAAATAAAGTGATTTTATCGCAATGTCAAGTCGTATCTTACTTTTATTTAAGCAGTAATTTGTAACCATTGATAATCCGACACCTACGTAGGTCTAGATAATTTATAACATACAGACATTCTTGTCTGGGCATTCAGTGGGTTGGGTTGGCAGCCGAAATCTTATCTTCTTACATAACAATATTTGACCATCGTTTCTGTCTAAACACCTACAGAATTTTAACTCTAAGAGTTCCCTCCTATGAATGAGCGAATTATCATGGCAAAGAGCAGTGAACATTATTCAATAACAAACGCGTAAATGGTAAAAAAACTATTCTACAATTAGTAAGTTACGTACGGGTCCAGTTATAGTCTCTTTGTGCAAATATGATAAAAACTATAAATAAAAAAATGCGCATGTACCATAAACATAAATATATCATCTTATTCCTTCTTATACAGCTGTAAAATACAGTACAGCATCTCCAAAGCAACACCCTTTGGAAGTAGCAAAATGGTTACGGAAATGCCCGAGATGTTACGATTGGCTACTGACCATGATACCCACGTGACCACCGAGGCCCCAAATATGATTCGAAGTCTCGTCGATTATTCTAACTTATTCTAACTAATGCTTTAATTTCAACATTTTGCAAATAAGCGTCACATAACTACAAGTAATAAATTGAGGGCTCAGCGCAACACTGCCGTAAGTTGTTCTTATTTCAATATGAGTTACGACACTTTTGCGTTGAACCCTCGAATATCTAAATTTGATCCTTAACAATAACATAATGTTTATGTTTGACTTTATGGTCTAGCCTCTGGTTAGATTTTACCGCTTATCAGAAGCATTTGACGAAAATAAATGAAAAATAAAATCACATCGTCTCGAACTAACTTTTGTAATGTAAACAAAACCTGTAATAAATAATTACCAAGACGTTTTCTGCTGCCAACGTAAATTTACGTCTTAAACATGTACCGTATAAAATTCAATCACTGCAAATAGGTTACGTTAGAACACAAAAACACAAAAATTATAGAAAATACAAAATATACAAAGAAAAGATAAAACTTACCGAGTGACAGGTTAATACGATGTTCTTACTTTTCCAAAAAGATGTCAACAGCGAGTTAAGTATCCATGTTTTAAGATGTCCACAGATTATATATATATACTGATGATTGTAGAGCGACAGACGAGTTTCTGGGTTAAACTATTGATCTAGTATCCGAATGAACTACACTTCACGTAAAATATTTGTTGATGGATTAATCGATTGGTGATCAATATTGACGTGTTTAGTTTAAGGCACAGCACAATGCTTCGACGCATTGATTTACAAGCAATTTATGTATTTATTCTCATTTAATGCCATTTTCAACATTATTTCAATTATATCGTGGGTGTACTTTTTTCACAGTCTTGTTCACGTAGTTTGCTTCTAATTATAGCCCCGCCCGGTTATATCTCAGTGGTTAGAGCGCTGCCGCGGTTTACTGATCATGAGGTTGTGAGTTCGAACCTCGGGCGAGGCTCACATTGTCCGTGACAAATTTGACTAAAGAGGTCACATCAAAGGTGAGCTTGTAAGCCACGGAAACTACCGATGATGCTCGAAATATTTCGCGTAATTTCGTAAAACTCCGTAAAAAAGTGCAATAGTTTTGTAGCTAAGTGTAGATTGATTTTCAAACCAACGAGAGATATTGGTTTCAATTCAAAATGATAGTTACTTATTGATCACAGTTTTCTATTCAGAAACAGTTGAAGTTTGTCCATTTATACGAACTGCATGGACTTCGTTTCCTTCAATAAAAATTCAATAGAATAAATTATACAATCAATTTGAATACATCTCATGGTATGTGAGTTCATCTTTGATTCTGCGTTAATGGTTTAACCCATTTTTCTTTTGAAATCAATAAAGTTAACTTTTTATAGAAGTTATATAAGTCAATTTCAATTTATATAATATGTTAATAGAAGTTTTATGTCTAGTAAACCCAATTTGTATATACGTAATGATTGTTTGAAAACATTTTCACGCACCTGAAACACGATCAATCAATAAATACCTGGTTTCTATTAATACATGTATATCCCAAAAAATAGGTCGAGTTGTCAAATCACAGCAGCTTAACCTCAAATCTGTACTCTTGAATAGCAGTAGATAAATCTTAACCTTCAAATCTCAAACCTCTGGTCAAGTATCTGCACTCAAACCTTTACAGTCAGTTCTCTAAACTCAAACCTCAGCAGTCAGTTCTCTACACTCATACCTCAGCAGTCAGTTCTCTAAACTCATACCTTAGCAGTCAGTTCTGTACACTCATACCTCAGCAGTCAGTTCTCTACACTCATACCTCAGCAGTCAGTTCTCTGCACTCATACCTCAGCAGTCAGTTCTCTACACTCATACCTCAGCAGTCAGTTCTCTGCACTCATACCTCAGCAGTCAGTTCTCTGCACTCATACCTCAGCAGTCAGTTCTCTGCACTCATACCTCAGCAGTCAGTTCTCTGCACTCATACCTCAGCAGTCAGTTCTCTACACTCATACCTCAGCAGTCAGTTCTCTGCACTCATACCTCAGCAGTCAGTTCTCTACACTCATACCTCAGCAGTCAGTTCTCTACACTCATACCTCAGCAGTCAATTCTCTACACTCATACCTCAGCAGTCAGTTCTCTGCACTCATACCTCAGCTGTCAATTATCTGCACTCATACCTCAGCAGCCAATTCTCTGCACTCAAATCTCTGTACCCAAACCTTTACAATCAAATATTTGCACTCAAACCTCAACAGTCAAATCTCTGTACCCAAACCTTTACAATCAAATATTTCCACTCAAACCTCAACAGTCAAATATCTGCACTCAAACCTCAACAGTCAAATCCCTGTACCCAAACCTTTACAATCAAATATTTGCACTCAAACCTCAACAGTCAAATCTCTGTACCCAAACCTTTACAATCAAATGTTTGCACTCAAACCTCAACAGTCAATCTCTGTACACAAACCTTTACAATCAAATATTTGCACTCAAACCTCAACAGTCAAATCTCTGTACCCAAACCTTTACAATCAAATATTTGCACTCAAACCTCAACAGTCAAATCTCTGTACCCAGACCTTTACAATCAAATATTTGCACTCAAACCTCAACAGTCAAATCTCTGTACCCAGACCTTTACAATCAAATATTTGCACTCAAACCTCAACAGTCAAATCTCTGTACACAAACCTTTACAATCAAATATTTGCACTCAAACCTCAACAGTCAAATCTCTGTACCCAAACCTTTACAATCAAATATTTGCACTCAAACCTCAACAGTCAAATCTCTGTACCCAAACCTTTACAATCAAATATCTGCACTCAAACCTCAACAGTCAAATCTCTGTACCCAGACCTTTACAATCAAATATTTGCACTCAAACATCAACAGTCAAATCTCTGTACACAAACCTTTACAATCAAATATTTGCACTCAAACATCAACAGTCAAATCTCTGTACCCAAACCTTTACAATCAAATATCTGCACTCAAACCTCAACAGTCAAATCTCTGTACCCAAACCTTTACAATCAAATATCTGCACTCAAACCTCAACAGTCAAATCTCTGTACACAAACCTTTACAATCAAATATTTCCACTCAAACCTCAACAGTCAAGTCCCTACACTCAAACCTCAACAGTCAAATATATGTACTCAAACCTCAAATACAAGATGTATCTGGACTCAAAACTCAACTGTCAAATATATGCACTCAAAACCTCTGGTCAAATCTTAACAGTCAAATCTCTGCACTCAAACTTCAACAGTCAATATCTGTACTCAAAACTCAACTGTCAAATATCTGCACTCAAACCTCTGTCAAATCTCAACAGTCAAATTTCTGCACTCAACCCTCAACATCCATATCTCAGGTCCCTGACTCTATTGTCAGCATGCAACACCTAAATCAGGTCTTATGAGAAGATTAATATAATATAATATACAACTGATAGGGGACTTAATATTAATAGTTACAGGGTTAGTAACTGACTCAACCTTCAGTCTCGCCCCACATGGTTTTCCACAGACCCGTATATCCTGTATCGGGTCAGTTACTAACCCTGTAACTATTAATATCCATATAAGGATAAAGGGCTAAAAATGACAACAAACAAATATGATTTTTTATATCTTTTTTATTCCTTAGATATCTGTATTTTTTTATGTGAAATTTGCTATCATGTATAAAATGATTACTTATAGGTCACAACAACTTTGCTATATTGATGAACATGTTTAAAAAAATAACAAAAAATTAATAAAAATGCAAAAAAATCACCATAACAACATTAAAAGCAGATGTCAGCACACAATACAAGTACATTAACAAACGATTGACCAAACATGTCAAGGTCATTAAAGGAAAGGTCAAGGACACAAAGGTCACTAAATTAAAGTCAAGGTCACAATAAAAATGTCAAGGTCATATATGACAAGATCAAGGTTACTAACTACGATGTCAAGGTGACTTGAAAGTAATATGCTTCACATTAAACACAACATAATTATAAAATAAAATTATCATAACAAATGTATAAATAATTTTCACTTTTTGTAAAAAAAAGCCAAATAGAGCCAATTTTAAAATCCTGAAAATCATATGCGGCCGACAATTTTTGCCAAACAAGAGGCCTTCAACCACATTGTTTCCATATTTAACTCAGTTTGTATTAAAGAAAATCTTTCAGAGCAGATTAAATTGACCATAACTTTGCCATTTCTTGAGATATTTCCATCAAATAACTTTTATTTTGCTTAGAAATCATAGCTCTTTCAGGCCAGAAATATCCAAAATTCCAGATATATCCAGAATATTTTCACCTCTAAACATATGAACTGTAAAGCATCGAAGAATTGATATTCAAGCCAGATCTATAATCCAGGATAGAAATAAGAAAAAAATTCATTAAGTACAGGATCGCTATAAAAGAAGAATTTAATTAAAACCTACTAAAAACTGCAGATCATAAATAAATGTAGAAATGATAAGATTTAACATTTTTTATAGTACATGCATTTTGGGGAAAAAACAACAATATGGCGTCCAATAAAATAAATCCAATTCGTAAAAACATGGACAAAAATTTATCTTAAACATATGTCAGATTGAGATATAACATATACATGTATATACAGTGTATGTATATTTTAAAAGCCATGGCAAACCAGAGGTACCCGTCACAAAAAAGCGCCAAAAAATCAGCAATAATGGGGTAAATGAAATATGTCAAGGTCATCAAAGGAATGGACAAGGACAAAAGATCACTAAAATAAAAAGTCAAGGTCACAAAAGAAACGTCAAGGTCATATATTTAAATAGATACATGATGTATGTCAGCCGAGGCCACATTAAAAGATATTTGCTTCAACATCCATGTAACCTTGTTTAAGAAAAAAGCCAAAAAATCAGCAATAATGGGATAAATGAAATATGTAAGTCTTTAAATAAATACATGACTAACTTGTAACAAGGGTCGGTGCTAGATAATTGGGTCACGAAAACACAACCATTTTCTTCTGGCCTAACTTACAATTTGATGAACACTGAGTCTGTAAGTACAGTGTACATTGAATACTGTAGAATCATTCATTTTCGTTGGGTATTTAATTTCGTGGATTTCATAGGTCGCTCATCCATGAAATCAAATCCCCACGAACTGAAATGTAGAGATAAGGTATTTCTTTTAAAAAAAAAATCCACAAATTTTTGTCCCCACGAAATAGCCACTTTAGTAAAAACCACGAAAATTGAGCTCAACGAAATTAAATGAAGATACAGTATGCACAAATATTAAAAGCAGTCATCAATAAACACATACGTAGATAAAATTAAGTGCAACCTCTCCTAAGCAACACCCTTAAAGAGTACAAAAACTATGTTGTTGATGAGAGGTTGTTGCTTTACAGAGGTTAATTTAATAGCCAAGTTGTGCAGAGACAAACAATGATGCTGTTGCTGAAGGGAGGTTGTTGCTATAGAGGGCCACTCTGGAGAGGTTGTACTACACTCCCCATAAAACACAGATATAAATGAAACATCTTCACTCATTGGTTAATATCACCACACTTCATGAAAGAAGCATTTCTATTGGACGATTCAAATTCAAAAAGAGCATCAATGATTGGTCAGTTGATGTATGAGAAATGACTTCAAAACATACAAACACTAATTAAGTTGATAAATGGCATACAAAATGAACAACTACGAGATAGAGTGAAAACCAGTCATGCTTAAAATACAGCCATCTGATTGGCTGTTTTTTAAATCTGATTAAAAAATGACCAATAGCAAGACAGCATACAATATATAAAGACTGGTTCTAAACCTCAATTTTTTATACCATTTGACACTGGTGCTTTTTTATATCACAACACTTTTCGAGTTAGATTTGAACATCAAATGAAATATTTAATCCTGTATATTTCCATGGCAACCATGAATTATTCTGACACTAATAACTTAACATGTCCCCTATTACTAAACATAGATTTGACTTTAGAATGTATAAACTCAACTAATAAATAAAGAGTCGCATCCCTTTGAGCACAAATCTAGAGTTGCATCCCTTTGAACACAAATCTAGAGTTGCATCCCTTTGAACACAAATCTAGAGTTGCATCCCTTTGAACACAAATCTAGAGTTGCATCCCTTTGAGCACAAATCTAGAGTTGCATCCCTTTGAACACAAATCTAGAGTTGCATCCCTTTGAACACAAATCTAGAGTTGCATCCCTTTGAACATAGTACAGACAGACAGGCCAAAAATAATGTACCCTCGATCTATCGATACTGGGGCATAAAACGCAAGGAAAACAATCATCCTTTTTGCAGATAAAAAGAATTGACTAACAGAAGTATAAGTACATGGTTATTCTAATACCTAACGTAAATAATTATATAATAGCTATGACAGTCTAGATGTGTGTATTTAAAAGTGCTGAGTTCTTATTATGCACAATAAAAGATCAGAACTTCCATCAGTAATTCATACTCTTCATGTCAGAACTATAAAACTATCAATGTAAAAAAAATTGAAGTAAAATGAAATAAAAAAAAATATAAAAAAATACTTAAAATCATGACTAAGAAAGAATGAATACTTATTAGTTCAATACAGAAAAATGAATGTATACAGCATCATAAATATTGGTCATTATTGTATCCCCATAGAAACATAAAACTACTAAAAATCTTATACTAAGCATATATCCCTCTTTCACAGAAACATACAGGGTTCTGATTTGATAAATCTGAGCCTTGGTACCAGTCTAGGAAGGCAAACCTCTGATTGGCCAATTTTGAATGCATTATTCAAACTGACCAATGAGAAGGCTTCATTCTTAGACTGGTCTACAACACAAAATTTCAAAAATCAGATAAAAAATATCAACATAAAGAGATCTATATATTTTTTTCGAACGAAAATCTAAAAATTCTTAAGAGCCAAAAAAATCAGAATCTGAATAACACAATCTTCATAGATTTATAAAAAGAATTACAGATTTTTTTCTTACAATAGCACAAATCAAAAGACACCGAGTTACTAGTTATGTTAATAAGCAAATTAATCAATCAGAAATATATGGACACACATACAGGTCCAGTGGCATTGACTTGTCACTGCATGAGACTGCATTTCCAGTTGTTTCTATATAATTCAACTTTTTTCGACAGTTGAATACCAACTGTCAGAAATTATCGCCAATGTTTCTCTAATCTTTTTGCAGTAATGATATTAACCAATCAAAAATGGCACATTGAGGCTGGTTGAAAAAAAACACATTGCAATGTATTTATCTAGATAAACATTTTATCAAAATAAGAATATTCTAAAAAATTGAAAATCTGCAAAGTAAATCAAAATAATTAATTACTCTAAATCACTAATTACTCAAAATAATCAATTACTCCAATTAATTAAGTACTTATTACCAATTACTCAAATCAAGTAAGTCCTCAAATTGATTGAGTACTCAAAACAACTATTCACAACACGATTATTTTATGAGCACACTGGCCAGGAATAAACATATTCATACAAAAAAATGGGCAAAAACATTATAGACATCAAATATTGCACATTGAACACAGCATAAAATCATATTATCTTCAAAACATATCACCGGACAAACAAACAAACAAACAAACAAATTCATAAACATTAAAGGAACTGTTACCATAGCAACAGAAAAGACTGTTGGCGCCACTTTGACAGACTTTCCATTGACTCGCTTATATTATCGTAGTACTGTAAGAAATTCTTTGCATATATTAACAGATAAATCAAGAACAATGCTCAGACATGGCAGCTGAATTATGAATACATGCAATTTAACAAAATAAAAGTATCAGTAATATGTCAGATCTTAACAAACACATCCTCTGAATAAGTAGATCTTGTGTTCAGGAACCAGTCTAAAAACGGAGGACAATGATTGGTCAGTTCCCATCACTGTCCTAAATTGACCAATGGCAAGGCAGAAATCTCAGACTGGTCCCCAAATATCACCCTAAACAAAACAAAAAATACAAAACATGAAACAATTTGATTCTTAAGACTGTATTCTCATTATTTGGGGTCCATTTTGATTTTTAAATAAACAACAAAAAATTAGCAGTTCAGTCATTCAAACGTAAAATCATCTGAAAAATCATTAAAAAATCACGAAAACAATAAATGCGTAAGAACAGTTTTGAATTATCTCCCTTGGCAAAACAGTTTTTTAGTATATCTTCAGTCTGTGAAATTAAGGTTTGAAAGTTGGTTGTCTGAATGAAAATTTTGGTTGTCCCGGACAACAGGACAACCGCTAATTTTGCAGACTATCTTTACTGTTGGGTGACTAACTTCTAATTTCCATAGTGATACCCTTGAATTGATAATCGACTGTTCCAAAATGAAAGTTGGACAAGTCCATTTCAGATATTTAGGTGGTTAAGGGTTAAAAAAAAACACCAGGAAATAGAATTGAAGGCCCATTTCAACTATCTTGGTAGCTACGATTTTAACTTCTGAATGTTCATAGTGATATCCCTTGAATTGATAATGGACTGTTCCAAAATGAAAATTGGACAAGTTCATTAAGCACAATCAGGTGGTTAAGGGTTAAAAATAAAATCAGGGGAGATAAACATTTCAAAGAAATTCCTACAAAAAAACCCAAAAATGAACTAGATCCTTATACATTTAAATCAATACCAATACTGCATAAACCTTCAATGTAATGTTGCTGAAATAAGCAATAGGAGACTAGGGTATTACAATAATAAAGCTGAAATTTTGAAATCAGTCATCATTTCAAAGCCTCTGATTGGTTGATTCGAAGCACCATATTTGAATTAACCAATCAAAAGGTTGCAATCAGAGACTGGTTTTCTAACACTGATTCTAGCATATTTTACATATTACATTAATTTTGTAGTTTAGTTATAAATATGTGAACATAAAACAAACACCTTGGTTACGTTAACCATCAAGAACTAGCGGAGGCATGACAACGAATACATTCCGCAAGACTACCAGAACTCGCTTTCAGCAGAAATTTCATTTTATAAAAATCTTTAATGTTACACTGTGCGCCATGTTGGATTCTTCTGGCAAAATCATGAATCAGATCAGCTCTTTGCTTCTCCAACCACATTGATAGTTTAGGTTCCAGGTTGCTATGACGATAGTCCTCGAATTCTGGGTCCTCCTCACCTGGTCCCCATAGCATAAACTCAGTGTAACTCCTAACAACAGGCAAGCATTCAGCTACGCCGGACTCCAGCAACTCGATCACTTTCTGCACACCAGTATAAGTGAAAAATGCCACATCGTCTAAAACTGAATTAGCATCACATTTCGCACACATGTCAATCAAGAAGCGTTCTAAAAATAGACACACTCGATCAATCTGTTGATCCTCCGGCGCTCGAACTTGAGGAAGGAAGGAAACGGTCTCGCCGAGACAGTACGGATTAGATATCAGATATAAGTCCCGGAAATCAGCTTCAGAGAGCGGGTGACCTTGCTCTAAGCAGTGAGATATTGCACTTAATAGTTGTAAAACAAAAAATAAAATTTTACGTAAAAAGTCTTTTTGGTTTTCGCAAACAGTTTCCATGGAGTTCATGTGAGCGTTCAAACTTTCCGTAATGTCAAACAGACCAACAACTATGTAACATTTTGCAAAGCTAGCGTTAGCTTGACTAACCGTCGTCTCCAGAATTTGACTCGTCTTAATAAATGCATCAGTTAGGTAGGAATATGGAATAGAGTCTGTGAATATACATGTAGGTTTCAGTAAACTTGGGTGATTGGCAGCTGTGATTTCTGGCCTGGAATGCAGTAACTGAAATGGACAGTAGAAATTTTCTCAGATACTCAAAATATTGCATAACTATAGACCTTTGTTGTCGAATGCTTTTGCTCATGTTTTGCAAAATCATTGAAAAACTAGAACTTTGTCACAGAGGTGACTAATACCCCCGCCGCTGCTTTGACACTAAGAATGCGACAGTACACTATATGGCTAAGTTCAAGGGCAAATAACACATCTACATTCCATGGTGATGACATAGCTTAAGTATCATTACAATCAATTAAGGAATGTGGTGTTAGTTCCCTCCACAAACTTAAGATATTGTATGCGGACGGACCGAACGACTGACTGAGTGACTCCAATATACCCCCCTCTCAAACTTTGTTTGCCCGTGGTATAATCATAGTTTTAGATTTCATTTGATAGTATGCATATAACATGGTTCACTATAAATGAACTAACTTAGTTTTTTTGTTGTTTTTTTCGTTAGAATTCTCCCAAAATCCTCCTGTAAAATTATTAAGGGTCACTGCCCCTAATACAAACTTTTGAACAAAAGTTAGAGGTACCTGATCCTTATATATTGTGACATTCAAACATAATTGATTAAAATATTAACTTTCAACCGTACAACATTTTGAGATGTTGAACCCTGGTCAGTTATATTTAGAGCTGGGTATCAGTCTTTAAAAGCGTATCACGATATATCACAATATTTCATGCTGTATCGCGATACGTATCGCGATATATATAAATGGTAAATTTACAGAAAAGCATTAAAAATTAATATTTATATAATGTCTTGGGTAATAATACAGACTATAGCTGACAGTGTAGTTTCACGTTTCAAATAACTTGTTCTTTTTAAGCACTGTTGAAACTGTTAATGCATGTATACATATAAATTATATGTATGCATGCACAGTCAATAATATTACAAGATTGATCAGAATTTATACATGAATAACACTTTACCACAATGTATGAACTATTTTTTACTATAATAAACACTAAGTTCAGTTATTTAAGCTAAACCCGATATATATCGGTATGCTGAAAAAATGTGATATTTATATTGTCTGGCTGATATTGTGATATACCGATAAAACCTCCCAGCTCTAGTTATATTTGACTTTTGTATCATAAAGGGAGGTAATTTTACTTATAAGTTCTCTCCCTTTACTATGATTATAAAATTATAGCATTTTTATTTCAGGTTTACAAATTCCAAAATTACTCAATTCAGAAAAGCTTGTGGTGAATGATTTATAAATGATTCATTCTACATATACAATGAAAATAAACAAGAGTTTAATGGTAAATAAGAAATTGCTAATAAGGAATGCTTGCATTAGGATCTGTAATCATTAATCAAAAGATGAGAAATATTTACAAACAAGAGGGCCATGATGGCCCTATAAATTAAATGCTCACCAGGAGAAAAGGTCATTTGGAGATTAACATTGTTGAAGTTTTCTATACGAGTCTAAGTAAGATCAAGTGACCGATCTGGGCCGTTTTTTATCCCATGGCCATTATATGAACAGATTTAAAAGAGGTCCATTAGACAAAGCTAGATACCAAATATCTTAGCTCTAGGCCTTGTGGTTTCGGAGAAGAAGATTTTTTTAAATTTTCCTATATAAAATAGAATAAACCCCAAAAACATTATGCTGCGTTACTTACCATTAACTGGCATGGGGACATAGAGTTCCTCATTTTTGCATTGTATACCACTGACTTCTCAGAAGTATGGAGCGGTTTACCGTAGATGTCAAAGTCCTGCCATTTTAGGGGCCCGACTAACCCCAACTGTAGACTCTCCTTGGTAAAACATTTCTCATGCTGGGTATAAATCTCCCTTAAGGTGTTCAGATTCATCGCTGTTAACTTGCTTAACATTTCCCTTAATTGCTCTTCATTAAGGAAAACAGCAACACTCGGTCGATTCATCGCAACATACTGTTCAAATCCTGACCCAACGTTACGAGGTCTTTTCCGCGGTATTGGTCGTGGACGTGAGAGACTGTTGTTAGCAGACGACAAATCTGATTCTGACGAAAAGGAATCTTTACTTTTCAAGTTAGCTTTCGTGGAGCCATCTTGTCCATTAACTTTTGTTAGATCATGAACACCGTATAAATCATTCTCCGTGTTTTCAAACTCTTCACCAGACTGTGTTACATTTTGAGATGGACTGGTACCATATTTTCCGTACCCATTTGTTATCTCTTCATAGATTGGTTGAGAAGCCAACAGCTGTCTACGTTCAGGACTGATGTCAAGGTCATCTAGTGCTTTTTGATTCACATCAACAGGTGCTTGAAAGCTCTCGACAACGGAAGAACTCATGTCGGCCATATTGTTCACCATGGCAACCATACTGGTCGTCATGGAACCCATACTGGTAGTTGATTCAGCCATATTGGAACTTCCAGTGTCTGGTAACAGAATACCCCCAGATTTGATTGGTTCCAAATAACCCTGTAATAAAAACAGATCATTGTAAATACAATTAATAACTGAAAGGTATTAAATTAGATATGGTATGGAAACTTCCATTGTTTATCAACCTCGATGACAAATGCAGCAACTTCATCTTGTTAGTAGAAAAGCATGATTATTTAACTGAATAATCAAACAAGCTTTCAGTAAAAAATTACATCTTTAAAAGTTGAGGTACGATTAAAGAAAATTTCACAGAGAAAGCAATAATAATCAAGGGAGGCAACTACCACAGGTAAACAACAAAAAGTAAGCTAGAGTTACCTCACTTCCAGTCATAGATGGAGGTCTTAAACCAATTACTGCACCTTCCACTACAGGGTCGTACAAGTTTTTCTTGTCTCCGATAGGGGGCACAGGGGCCTCAGATTTGATGAACTCGTACAGGTTTTCCACAGACCCGCGAGGTGAAAGGTCCTTGTCCCCTGATGTGGACCCGGACGATGTAGATCCCCCTAAAATTGGTACGAGAAAAAGGGGTTAAATTGGCAAATATATACATTAAAAATATTTTTAAACCAATTTCAATTACGGGTGAATTTAAGCAAAACAAAAGGAAATAAATTTCAGAAAATTTCAAGAACAGACTAAGACTGAATAAAGTCAAAGGACGGCAAGAAAAAGGTTGGTTGGGTAAGAGAAAGCCTACAGCTTTTTTACGCCTTATATTATACAACGTCACACAGTATGTACTCTAATATTGTATTTTCATTTATTTTCGTTGGGCTCAATTTTTCGCGGTTTTAACTAAAATTTTGTGGGAAATAAATTTGTGGGGATTTGATTTCGCGGATGAGCTGACCCACGAAATCCACAAAATTAAATCCCCAACGAAAAATTAATGATTCCACAGTAATAAATCTTACACATTGTGTTTAGGGGCTGTTTGAAAAATTCAGCATCCTGACAAACATGGCCGACGAGAGATAAGAAACAGTTTTGTGTCTTCATAGATTGTTACGGACTTTCATGACCTTGACCCTAGAAGCCGACCAAACGGTAACAATTTACCCATTCACCTAATTTCTCTCAGTGGTACTTTTCATTGGACTTTTTACCTCCCTGCACGCTTTCAGAACAAAAACTATTTTTCCCACCAACCTACCTGTACCTTATATTTAATGAGCATGTAACCAGGAAAAAAATATTTTAACGCCTTACCTGACAAAAAAGGGTTATCATCCCCTAACGAGATCGTGTTACGTCGGCTTACAGCCTTATTGGAAGACATATCTGTAATTAGCTGAAATATAGAAATAATACTTGTATCCATGTTTACTAAACATAGTTTTGAGGACTAATCTAAAATCTCAAACCGTGTCTGAACATCTTAAAGCAAAAATATCTTGCAATAATAAACAAAAGTGCCAGGTCACAAAATACTTGTATGCCCGTCAAAATTCATTTTTCAAAGCATCAAGGGGCATAACTCAGAAGTGCCTGGGTTGATTGGGCTGGCTATCGAACTTGACCGAGATCTCATGGCCATAAACATTTCCATCAAGTTCGGTGACTGTTTGAATTAGAGAGTGGACATTGTTGTGGCCGCCGTCCGCTGTGGGTGTTCCCATAATAAGACCCATTCTTCAAACGGGCGTATAAAAATCAGAAAACTAAGTTAATCATATTATTACTGTAATGTAAGCTCTTTAAAGATGAAATATCCACACTTACCACTGGTCCAGATATATCCTTCAAGTCAATCTTTTTACCATGGTGATCACTAAGCACATGAGACTCTGTTATAGATTTGGTCCTCTTCACAGATGGAGGAGCTGGTGGTTTATTTTTACGATTTAGTTTTCCCAGAAAACTTTTACGACTGTTACCTGCGGGCTTGGGCAGTTCTATCTTCTCGGGTTGGGCAGGCATCTCCATTGGAGGAACAGCTGACTGGTTAGCATTAGGAGACATTTTTTGTGACGAATCGTCAGGTGGATTCAATTTCGTTTTGTCATCCCCCGATGGTGGACTGGTTTTCAAATCATCTTTAGAGGAACTTTTCGATCTTTCGGCATCCTTTAGACTGGCTTTTGGAATGTCTTTATCTTTTGAACCAGTCTTTCTGCAGTCTGCTGGCAAAGTCTTACATTTTTCACTGAAGTCAATTTTAGGAGCTGTTGAAGGAAGTGGAGGTGGGGCACTTAGCTTCCGTGTTTCCCCAGATCGTGGAACATCCTGATCTTTATTTAGCTTTAATTCTAATTCTTTTGCAAATGCAAGACCTTTAGGCTGATCAGTCTTGTTATCACTTTGAGCAGACGGAGTGTTTTGAACACTAGTTTCTGACATGGTAGAAGTCAGTGATGTGGAAGAATCAGTTAAAATGTTGGGCAAGGAAGCCCTTCCAGGAGCTACAGGGGCTGCTGTACGCTTGGGAGACTTGGCCCTTTTTCTTAAAACCTTAGGGTCTGGTTTCTTCTGTGATTCATCAGCTTGTTTAGAAGACTCTTCTAATGAGCCTGTGCTTGGAAGTTTATGTTGAGGGGAATTGATCTTCGGAGAGTTGTCAATTAATTCCATTGACTTTGTCATGGTTGCAGAAGGACGAGGTTTAATTGCTACTGGGGGCTTCGGTGGTGGGACGTTTGGCGTGTCTCGTGGTCGTCCATCAGTTGAATCTCTGGTTCTAGGTCTCGACCGTGGAACTCCACCTTCAGAATTACCCCTCGCTCTTGGCTTTGGTGGTACAGTGCTGTCCAGACCTTCTCTTGGAGGATTCAAGGGCAATGGAGGGGCTTCCTTAGATTTAGGGCTTGTAGCAAGCTCTTTATCATTAGATCGAGAAGGTGACAGTTGTGACTTAGATATTTCTTGTTGTGAGGTATTGATCTTTTGACTAGAATCTTTTTCAGAGCTGGCCACTTTTGTCTTCTCTTTGGACTTTGGTTCAACTTTAGGTGAACCTTTTGGACTGGGTTTGACTTCTTTTTCAACATCCTTTTTCAGATCAGGTTGTGGAGGGCGATCCGGCGGCCGTGGACTAACAGGTCTTGTCGGTAACACTTTCAATTTCATCTGTGGCGATGATTTCGAAGTTCGCTTATCTTTCTTAGTGCTATCACCTCTGCCAGAACCTTGTCTCTCAAAGCTTCCACCTTTTTCAGACTGTGTATCAGAATCACTGGGAACATCAGACTGTGATCCAGAATTAGACACCAAAGTCTCTGAACTGGCAGAAATTTCTGATTCAGAGTCTCGGCCTCGCCGTAAAATTCGACTGAAAAATCCACCAATACCTCCTCCACTCTTCTTGGATTGTTTCTCATTTTTTACTTTGAATCCTTCCATATTCTCCACACTATTATTAGAAGACTGACTTCCAGACAAATCAGGCTTAGAAGATGAAGGTGCTGGAGTTGGTTGCGACATCGGGTTGCCACCGATCTGTTTGTTAATAGGAACCATCTTAAATGTAGGCTCTTTGCTTTGTGTAGCCCTCAACTCTAATTGTTTCTGCGGTGATTTTGTCTGCTCTTGTGGCGGCTCCGGTGGGCAACTAGGAGGTCTTGGAGCTCGACCTTTTGCCCTTTGTTTTCTCAAGCTTGCTGCCAATGTTACCATCTTGGCCTCAAGCTCTGATGGTTTCTCTTTACCCTCTTTCTTATCATGTTTTTCACCTTTCACTTCATCATCAAGAGCATCAAGGTTCTTCACAGAATCTGTTTCACTAGGACTGCCAGTACTGTACTTTGATAAAACATCATTTAATAGATCAACCAGAGCAAACCCAGCAGTACTTGAATCTAAATCTATTTCACTCTTTATCTCATCGAACAAGTTCATTTCCGACTCGCTTTCAAAACCAAATTTCCCTTCCCAGGGATCATCATAGCTGGGCTCTGAACCGTCACTGACATTAACGTCATTTTTAATAATGTTTTTGTGTTTTGGACTCAGTGAGAAATCAATTTTATCAGCACCGAGAAATTTTAACACCGCTTCATACTTATCTTCCACAGTTTCCTCGGCAATGTGTTCAGACGATTCATCTAATGTTGACAGTCTGTTACTAGAAAACATACTATCCATTACAGATTTTTCAGTCTTTGTTCGTAATGGGAATGTCCCAAAATTTTGTGAGCCACTTTCTGGAAGTGGATCACATTCTCTAACATTAGCAAATCTATCAGGTTTCCATAGTGATTCCATTTCAAGATCTTCATACTCCTTACTTTGGACATTCTTTTCAGCCTTACCTTCACTAGCACTTACATGCTCAGTATTCCATATTGTGTTCTTAAGGGCTTGCAAGGCCCACTCTTTTTCATTTTCAGTAAAGTTCATGATTTCTTTTGCTTCATTAGGATCTTCTGTAAATTCATCTTCAGGATCAGAATATAAATTATCTATACCACCATCATCACCAATAACTGAAGGGTCATCCTCTTTGAAACTTATTGACCTCTGACCTTTCTTCAATTTTTTTTTACTTCTAGGACTTTCCTTTCCATCTTTTACATTTTCGTCAACTTCTTTCTGACCCTGTGTCTTTTTATTCGAATCATTTTTTACATTTGGTTTATCAAGTAACTTTGGTTTCGGCGCAGGGGCGGGAGATTTCTCCCTCGATGATGACCTTGACCTAGATTTGGGGTCCCTATCTGACACATTCTTTTTACCATCATTTATCAAGCTACTAAGTCTGTCTTCAGGAGTTAGGAATGGTTTTGTATTGCTCTTTGTTCCAGGATCTGGTTTAATGTTTTCCTTTGAATCACCCACAGGTATAACAGTAACAGTTTTACCACTTTTAGAATTCACATTTTTAACCTTTGAACTATGACCTTTAAAGGCTTCAGCATCAATATCTTCATAACTATGTTCAGGAAAATATTTTGAATCATTATCAGCCAGAGGCTTGGATAAATCTTTATCTGGATCATCCAAACGCTTATTAGGTTTGTCAGGATCTGGGAGACACATAGCATTCCATTGGTCTTCTTCATTTTTATCACCTTTTGCTGCCTCAGTCCAGGATTTGGTCATTAAAGAGTTACGCTTGGCCGGTTTCGGTGAATCTGTCCCTGATTCAACACTCTTTTTTGGCGCTTCTTCAGTTGTTGCATGTTCTATTCGCGACCGTTGACAATTTACACATAAATCTTTCTTCCAAGCATTTTGAGTAAAGTCTGAACATACAGACATTACGCCATCTATACCTTCACTGACCATCTAGTAACCTTGACCTTTCAAAAATTATGACACCCTGTCCTTGACCTTGTGACCTTTGAGTAACCATTTATTGGCATTTATCCTTCTTCATACATTTTCCATTAGGTCTCATGGCCAGAGTTTCATTTAATGACCTTCAATGACTTCTGAATGATAAAAATTTGTAGAGATGATCTTGGAGCTACAGTTTGACCTTGGAGCTACAGTTTGACCTTGGAGCTACAGTTTAAGTTGCCATTGACCTTCACCTTCCAAAATGAGAAAACCTGAAAATAGAAAAAAAATGATAAGAATCAGAAAACTGAAATAACCATATCAGCAATTGTAATCAAAATACAACACCAGCAACAAGAATAAGTGACAGAGTTACAGAAACTTGAAGGACATAATGATGAAGTTTAGAGCAAACGTCTAACCTTATACTGTGGAATCATTAATTTTCGTAGGGACATAGATTCATAGATTTTGATTTTTAAAAAGAAATGCCCGATCTCTGCATTTAAATTTGTGGGTATTTGATTTCGTGAATGAGCCGACCCACAAAATCCACGAAATTAAATCCCCAACGAAAATTAACGACTCTTCAGTTATTGATAAGGCATAAGGACAAATTCTGAGTTTCCACTCAACTGACCTATTGAATGTACTTAGTGTTCTACAATCTGATTGGCTGATTTGAATGTAAAATGAAATCTGATTGGTTTTTCTTTTTTACAGGTAATAAGAAGGCGGATTGTCCTTCCAGCTTCATTAGAAAATGAAACTCCACCATTGAAAGTCACTCTTTCAAAAAGAAACAGAAAATATGGTAGGTTTTTTTTTTCAAATAAAAACTTATTGTATAAACAGTCAAACCTGTGAACAAATACATTGTACCATCCTTGGGAAAGACAAAATGTGGCCTTCATTGACAAGACTTAGTGGCCTTTATTCGGAGGTCATTTTGTTCTAAATAATCAATGACAATTTTTAACAGAATGGCCTTTATTCCCAAGGTGGCCTTCATTCGGAGGTGGTCGCAAACTAAGGTTTGACAATATTTGAAATAAATTCTGCTGTCTTACATCCAATTTTGGAGGATGTTGCCTCTCAAATCATTTCAACAATAACTTGATTCAATGAAAAAAATCTGCAAAATAATCCTGGTGCTTTTATTGGGCAACATGTAGTATTTACAGAAAGTTTTCCAAGGTTAAAACTTCCTTTGTACAAAGCAAATCACTTAAAAACTGTCATTGATTAAAAAACTTACATAATATTTGACATTTACATCAAACGAATAAATAACAAGCAACAATTCATATTTTTGCTCAATTCCAACAAAACTTAGCCTTTTCCTTATGTTTTTGTGGCTAATTTATATTAATAAATGGTCCATTAAAATAATTAATACTTTCTGTGTTATTTCTATACCACTCAGGCGTATAATCTACAGCAAGCTGAAAACATGTTCTTTGTGTAGTTTATGTGATCTTTGGCTCCATTTGTGAGATCTTTACATTAGTTTCAGAGTTCTAATGTTTACATGACAATATTTTACAGAATTTTATTTAAAGCCCCATTGAATAGCTTTTTGGATGTTAAAATTTAAGTAGGTCTTATTTTACCTATAGAATGATGTCTTATGAGTAAAACTGACTTTTACTTGCGATAAAAAAGTTCAATAAAAAAGTTCCGAAATTATTTTTTTAAGCACTTTTTCAATGATATTGCAAAAATAAGAAAAAGCATCTGACAACAATTTTACGAGATTTGGCCAAAGAAAGGCATTATGTTAATATTATTTTAGAGTGAATAAAATATATTTCTTACATTTTACAATCATTTTATCTATTGTTCTGTATCACCAAATTCAAAAAGCTAAATAGGCCTTTAAATCTGGCCATAAGAAAAAGAGTTAAAATGATCAAGTCAAGGAGAAATACTACATGTATTGACTAAATAACACAGGATACTGTTACCCTAAAACAGGGTAGTTTAGACCAAAAGTTGAGTACGAACCAAAGAATGGAACTGTAAATATTAACCAAAACATGGCAATCTTTACCCAAAACAAGGAACAATTATTGTACAGTCCAACCTCTCCAGAGCGACCCTTCCAAATTTTCACTAAGTTGATATTTATTGTAAATTTAACCTCTGTAGAGCAACAACCTCTAAACAATGGCAAATATTTGCAGCTCCTACAGGGTGTTGCTCTACAGAGGTTGTACTGTACTGCCTGAAATAGGTTAAAATTAACTACTAATAAAATGTTTTTAATCTATGAATAGTACATGTATGTATCAAGAGTATTTAATAGAACTGAGATTGAGCAAAAGGAAAGGAATCCTCATAAAATATAGAGGGTCAGTGTGCTGTCATCAGGAATGGTGAATTTGGGCCTAAAATGGACAATAGTGTTTACCCAGACATGGAGAATTTGGGCCTAAAATGGACAATAGTGTTTACCCAGACATGGAGAATTTGGGCCTAAAATGGCTGATGGTGTATACCCAGAAATGGAGAATTTGGGCCTATAATGGCTAGTGGTGTATACCCAGAAATGGAGAATTTGGGCCTAAAATGGCCAGTGGTGTATTCCCGGACATGGTGAAATTTGGGCCAGAAAATGGACTAAAATCATATCCATCATAAAACTAACAAAATAAAAGGGCTACATGTATGTATATGTATGAAAAATGTGATTTTGGTCTGTGTAGCCATTTTAGGCCTTAATACACGTGCTAGCAACCCTATGTTTAAACATTGCAGTAAGATTCTAGATTAAGTACCGTATACAATATTACACACCATTAAATATCTAAATCTTATAATTATGTCACAAAAATAACCATAAATACCGGATCAACATATCTGATATAAAATAGAATTGTAAAAATTCTTATCTCAAGATGTACCGGTATTATTGATTTAAGATTTTTCACAAAACCATATAACAAAAATCTTATCTCAACTGTCAACTGATCATCTAATGACATCTTTGAATAACACTTTTTTAAACCTACTGACCTCAGAATTTTGTTATATCAAATCAAGGCCATGACAAAATAGTCTTAAGTTTAGGTGAAAAAAGACACAACTAAAGTAAACTTTTGAATTTGTTCAAAATACGGTAGGTAGATAGACAAAAATTTCTCCTTTCCATTTTTTTCTGAGCATGCCTTTTGGGGGAACATAAGGTAAAAATTCATACCTAATTAGTATAAGTAACTTATATTTTCTAGTTAGAAACTTTGATATCAGCAACTAAACAAGATGTGTTTTAAAACCAAATGCCCCCACAGGGTGACCTTGACCTATTGACCTTGGAATGCACAGGTCCCGTAGAGGTTGTCATGAGGATGCAAAATATGAAGTTTGATGATTATAGGTGGAAGCATTTTGATTTTAGAGGCAAAGTTTAAATTTGGTACAAACAAAGTGAAAGACAAACAAAGAGACATACAAACAAACACACAAACAAAGAAAAGACAAACAAAGAGACAGAGAAACAAAGAAACAGACAAGCAACGAGACAGACAGACAAACAAACAAAGTAACAGACAAGCAACTAGACAGACAAACAAACAAAACAAACAGACAAGCAATGAGACAGACAAAGAAACAGACAAAGAAACAAAGTAACAGACAAGCAATGAGACAGACAAAGAAACAGACAAAGAAACAAAGTAACAGACAAGCAATGAGACAGACAAAGAAACAGACAAACAAACCAAGTAACAGACAAGCAATGAGAAGAAAAACAAAGAAACACACAAACAAGGAAACAGACAATCTAAGAGACAAACAGACAACCAAAGATATATACAAACAAACATTTTGTATATAAAAAAATTAGAAAGTGGATATACAGTACAACCTCATTAGAGCATCATCCTGTGGAAGCTGCAAATATTGGCCGTTGTTTAGAGGTTGTTGCTCTACAGAGGTTAAATTTACAGTAAATATCAGCTTAGGGAAATTTTGAAGGTGTTGTTATAGAGAGGTTGTTGCTCTACAGAGGGCCGCTCTGGAGAGGCTGTACTGTACATGTATCATTCCTTGAGCCTTATAAAAAGTCTATGGTTGCCGGGAAAAGTAAGGGTATGTTAGGAAGAGTAACCAGAAACAGATTTTTTTTTTACGCCAAGGTTTATCTATGTTTTTTCTCTATTTACAGGTAGTTAGGTACAGCAAAAAAATAGTTAATGATGTTTGCCTTGAAATGAAGTGTAAGGCATATTATAAGATATTTTGTCACGCTAAAAGGGTGCGTAAAACGGACATATATTACAAAAAAATATGACATTAAAATAATGTAAACACTTGATGGCGCACAATCAAAGCAAACAATCTTGAAGCATACTTCACTACTTCAATATCTAATCCTTGAAAGGAATGTCCCCCTAAATCATTATATTTTGTAACTATGATAAATTAACTTCTCAACCCAACCCAAATTAACACCCACTACCATTTTCTAAATTACTTTTTTTTTAAAACAGAACCATTCTAATGTGTTAAAAAAATCTGCCCCCACCCCCCCCATCATCTCCAAAAAACAACAACAGCAGTAACTCCACATATTGGTAAAAATTCTGTAAAATGGAAGTCCCTACCCGGTAGTTCGTTTATTACGGCCTTTGACTAATAATCACTAGCCCCTCGTCCAGTTCAAATTCCTACGCGAAACCAGACAACACCCATATGAAGCTAGCTAAGTGGAAGTTATGGAAGCTTGGCGATCCTATCCATGTCTAACCCAGGGTCTTCATCAACAATTAAAGCAAGAAAAGTTGCCAAATGACCAAATTGTAACTACTCGGGCATTAAGATTTTAATTTCAATACCTTGGCTTCCTTGATACTTTATTATCCAAATATCAGAATGAAAAAAAAAATGAAAAAATGAATATTCCAACTAGTGTCCTAAAGTCCAATACACTTTTTCAAGGGTGTAATTTTTCTGTATACAAAAATATTGATGAAATTAAGATAAATCCAAATCTGTTAAATACAAGTAACATAATAAAGATAAACTGATCAGTATAAGAAAGATAAGCCTTACTAACAAACCAGGGGTTTATTGAACAATAATTGAAGCACCTGCTTCATAGGTTTATACACAAAGCAACGCACACAATGTAAGAAGTCCTTTAAGTTTGTTTCATTGGGTTTTACGCACCTTTTCAACAGTCAGAGTCATATAATAATAAGGCGGACAGTTCACCTAAGCATTGTTCCTAGGAAAAACCAGTAATAGACTCCCATCCTCTGTAAGCAACTGCCCACTTTTCTCACATAGAGACATGGTCGGTACTCGTAGCAGGGCTCAAACCTACGACCCTCTACTATCAGTGAGAGGTTACACTGATTTGAAGTCAGCGACCTTAACCACTCAACCACGGAGACAGGTAAGTCCTTAAAAGTATTTTTTCAACATCAAGTTTCATGTGGAGTTAAAATGTCATATAAATATCATAACCTTTGGTTTAGTTTGTCTTGCTCCTCTTGAAGATATGAATTTTAAATTTAAATGCAGAGATCCGGCATTTCTTTTCAAATTAATCACGTTTAAATCTGTCAGACACTTGCTTTAAAAATCTGACATAATTTATTTCATAGGAGTCAAGTCCGATTTCATTTTAAAATTGTCTTTTTATTACTTCCACTTGAAAGCAATTGATACTTTAAATTTCTGTACTTAATTTATTACCTTAACATCATTCCATGAGATACTTGCTTTAAAACTCGGCTTGTTCAGAGTGTAATATTGGGTAAGTACAAAGTTTATACCACAGTACAAATAATGTCAGAGTACAGTCAGCCGTGAGGTTTGCAAATTTCATCCAATACCTAACGACTTAACGAGGAATGATCTGATTGGTCGAAGATAAAAACTGTCCCCAAGGCCGAAAATAATATCAATTACCGGTAATGTCTTTGTTCAACCGAAAAAAGTGTATTTTATAAATATGTAACTTTTAGATCGTTTACTGATACACACTACTAAATTTTCTTGTTAAGATGGTTTAAAAACTCCATTTGATATTTATTTTACCGTAGTCTGACACCTATCTAAACAAGACTAATTGCCCCAATTTTCTGCAATTAACAGATCCTAGTTAAAGCAATAAGGAGACAGGAAAATTTTAGTTAAACAAATTTTTACCATCCCCATAAGAATATCAAATTTTTGTTTTTGTGGTAAACTTCAATTACCACAGTTTTAGGTAAAAAAAATGTTTTTTGCTCACTACATGTATTTGGGTTCAATTTTATATCTTTGAGTTGATTAATGACACTTGATGTAATTTTGTGATTTGTATGATTAAGCCAAAAAAATTAGTCTAAAAAAAACCTGTAAAAAATCAGCCAAATAATAGTGACTGATGGATGGTGGCACAGATGTGAGGATTCTACTGTTGGGTGCAGGTCCTTAGATCAAAATCAGGGAAGAAAATCATAGGGGCAGCATAAACAAGTTGAATTTGATTGGCCTTCATAAACAGCAAGTCTAGTGATTCATTTGTATCTAATAACGACCTGTGATAAATTGTTATAGTTAACTCAATATGGCTGAAAAACGTCTTACAAGCTTCATAAGTAAGACTAGGGTCATAATTACTAATATTTTATTATCTACCTTAAACTATACAAGAGTTCATTGATTCATACACCATGTTAAGTAATTGTTTTTGGCAACTGATTGACTGACCTGAGATACACTGTTATAAGTAAACCTCTTAACATTTCCTTGTTATATGCAGAAGTCATGGTATTATTCACTTGTATACATTTCCTCCTGCTAAAATATGTTAGAATCTCATCCTCCGTAAGCAACTGGTTAGGTGAACTGTGCACCTCATATGACTGACTGTTGAAAAGGGGCGTAAAACCCGATGAAACAAACAAACATTTTTAAAGCATGTTATCATTATCAACTCAATGTCAACATCAACAGCATTTATATCAAGTAATATCATCATCATCAGCAGCAGTGGCAACAATATTAAATGAAATGAAATTCTACAAATTTGACAACTAGGAATCTGACCTAAAAAGGTTTAGGAAACAGAATGTCATGGCAACAAACAAAATCAGGAAGCTTCAAGAGTATACAACACAAAATTTGATCACAACTACATGTACCACACAGTGGCTGCTTCTAGTAACGAAGAGTTAAACGGAACAGAAATTCCAGAAATGCTGTACATGAATAATTTACAAAGTGAACAAAATTCTTACAATCAAATATGACATAAATCCGTCAGACACAATCTCTACATACACAGAGAGTGAGTTAAACTATATGCCACTTTCACTCTCTGGAATACATGAGTAAAAATCAATCTCTGAGAGTAACAGATATGCCGAGAATCATCTACCAAGGTTACACAGTGGAAGCCGTCTGCTCATTCACTTTACAAACAATTCCAGACTGAATTAAGCACAGCCATTTTTGCAATGAAAACAATTCCCAATATTTTAACCAAACAGTAGAACAAAATTCCAGCAATCATTATCACACATTATTCTAGATTGATAACTTTCTAATTATGAAGTATTGTATCCAATATCAATTAACAGCCATGTTATGGGCTGGCTAGACTAGTCGAGGATAGTACACTGTTTGTAACTTTGGGTATAGGCATATTCAAATATTGTATTCCACTGTTCCATGAATGTATCAGTTCAAAGCTTGGAAGGACCTGCTGTAACTGATCCTCACCCTCTCCCCCCTTCCCAATGTCAGACAAAATCTGAACTTGCCCCCCCCCCCCCCACTCACAACAATCTGAACTTAGCCCCCCCCCCACCTGACAACAATCTGAACTTAGCTCCCCCCCCACTCACAACAATCTGAACTTAGCACCCACCAACAACACTCTGAATTTGCTTCCTACAGGCCCACAAAGCATGTCATTCATTTCATAATTATTGTAAAAAACTACCACAAAAAAAACTTTTATGAAATTTACATTATCAAGGTCATAAAGTTACATAACTTAAGTCACCAATATACATCACCATTAACAATAGCAACCTTTTCTTTTGATTAACATTAAGCATGAATTTTTATTATGCATGAATTTATATTATGCATGAATTTATGTTATGCATGAATTTACATTATGCATGAATTTATGTTATGCATGAATTTATATTATGCATGAATTTACATTACGCATGAATTTATATTACGCATGAATTTACATTATGCATGAATTTATATTATGCATGAATTTATATTATGCATGAATTACATTAAGCATGAATCTATATTATGCATGAATTTATGTTATGCATGAATTTACATTATGCATGAACTTATGTTATGCATGAATTTATATTATGCATTAATTTACATTATGCATGAATTTATATTATGCATGAATTTATATTATGCATGAATTTATGTTATGCATGAATTTATGTTATGCATGAATTTACATTATGCATGAACTTATGTTATGCATGAATTTATGTTATGCATGAATTTACATTATGCATGAACTTATGTTATGCATGAATTTATATTATGCATGAATTTATATTATGCATGAATTTATATTATGCATGAATTACATTAAGCATGAATCTATATTATGCATGAATTTATGTTATGCATGAATTTACATTATGCATGAACTTATGTTATGCATGAATTTATATTATGCATGAATTTACATTATGCATGAATTTATATTATGCATGAATTTATGTTATGCATGAATTTACATTATGCATGAACTTATGTTATGCATGAATTTATATTATGCATGAATTTATATTATGCATGAATTTATATTATGCATGAATTACATTAAGCATGAATTTATATTATGCATGAATTTATGTTATGCATGAATTTATATTATGCATGAATTACATTAAGCATGAATTTATATTAAGCATGAATTTATATTATGCATGAATTTATGTTATGCATGAATTTATATTATGCATGAATTTATATTATGCATGAATTTATATTATGCATGAATTTATGTTATGCATGAATTTATATTATGCATGAATTTATGTTATGCATGAATTTACATTATGCATTAATTTATATCATGCATGAATTTATATTATGCATGAATTATGTTATGCATGAATTTACATTATGCATCAATTTGTGCTGACTTCACTCTCATCAATGGTGGATATGAGTCAAGCTACCGACCACGCCTGTTGAAAATGGGTGTAAAATAAATTTACATTACAAATGCCTTAGATATAATTTACAGTAAAACCTCTCCAGAGCGGCCCTCTGTAGAGCAACAACCTCTCTATAACATCCCCTTCAAAATTTCCCTAAGCTGATATTTACTACAAATTTAACTTACTATAAAAACCTCTGTAGATCAACAACCTCTAAACAGCAGCCAATATTTTTTACTGTACTGTACATGAAAGCTTCGATGCCACAAACTCACAGAAACTTATGATAAATTCCATTGACTGTTTCCATAGTGACACAGACCCTACAATGTCTTCTTGACACTCCACTCAAGAACAAATTTAAACCTTCAAACTTTCAAAAAAATATTTTGAAAACTGATTTATAAATAAATTGATATGATGCAAAAATGCATCTCGGAATATGAGAAAATAAGGTATTTAAGGAAATCTTAAAAATTGGATTATTTGTTGGTTCTAAACAAGAAACATGAAGGTTTTAAGTTGCCAGAATGTTCATATATTTAAACAGTTGACCATTATTCACAGGATTATTTGTTCAATTAAAAAGATAAATGTTTAATTAAGAGTGACTACTATTCACAATCACATGACAGACTTTATTTTGAAGCAGGTATTTTTTAATTCAGACTTTCCGTGAATAACTTATGCAAAAAAAAGCCTAACAAAATATTCATACTCTCCCCCCCCCCACCTCCGAAACTAGAAAAGTGTCTGGAGGACACAAATGCCCCCGCTGAGAGCTAAGTCGAAAGGGGCCATAACTCCTGTGAAAATGTTTGGATTTCAACCGAAATCGAACTTTTTGGTCCGTATTTCATTATTAACCTTCGAATTTGAACGGACTGACAGGGGTAACATTTCAAATGGCGGGGGCATAAAAAAAATAAGAACTTGTGTGAATTTCCAAAGCAGGACTATAAAAAAAGAAACAATTTTTATACAAATGGCCTAGCAGACAAATGACTAGAATACCATAAATATTTGAATGAAATTTACACCTTCAAGATCATGGAAGATAATTTTTTGCAAGCTTTAGAAACTTTATAAACAAGTGGAATACAGAGTCTTACCAGTGTATATAACACAGGCATGTTTTTCTCATTAACAAAGTCAGGTCCACGAAATAAAACCTTCAGTAATTCAAAGGTTGTAGATTTGAGGACGTAATTTCAAACATAAGGGGCTAGTCCATTGAGAGGATGGCGTATAGAGCAGCAGTTTTTTTACCTGATTGGGAAAGGTACAGGTAATGGACAAAATGGGAAAATATTGCAGCGTTTCGACCCATATTATTCTAATAAATTAGCAATCTTTAAAAGCAACGACAAACTGGGAAAAAATTGCAGCATTTTGACCCAAATTTTTTTTTAAATTAGGATATATCATAAACTGCGCTTCTTTATGTGCTAGACAGTCATTATCATATCTAGTTAAGTGTGTGATTAAAGTGTTTGTATAAAGGTCGCTGGAGGTCATACTCTTCTATGAAAATTTAACCAAAATGTTGATTTTCCAGCATACATGTATATGGAGAAGTTGTCCCCTCCTTGTGAAAGGGTACAATGTAAGTTAGTACTGGCTAGAATACAGTCCAGGAAAATTGGTTAGGTAAACCCGCTCAGGGCTCTCCTTTGACCCTTAAAATGGCATTTTGACTCATAAAATTTGCTATATAAGGTTTTTGACTCTTGAGAATTGGAACAAAAGGGTCAAAGTAACTATTACACCAGTAGGAAATTTTGTTGACTCTTTAAATTTTTATCAGCTAAGGGTCATTATGACCCCTGACTTTTGAAGCCTAGGGAGCACCCTGTGGCTGAAACAAAACACTGTACGCAATAAACCATTTAATAAGGGACTAATTTTTAGACTTGGCAAAGAGACCATCTTAGTACTTGAAAGTCTGTTTTTTTCTCAGGGACGCTTCTTGCAGTGTCTCTATCCTAAATACCAAGCCAAGCACTGCGTGTAGAAAATCACAGGAAAAAGGACAAGGCATGTATCGATGCTTTATACCTGGCACGATAAAGAACCAGTAACTATTAAAAAACAATACGGATATAAATGCCTGGATCTCATCCTCTCTCTGAGGCAGCTCTGAAATGACCATAGCTGTCTAAATGGGCCGTTACATAACAGATAAATAAAGAAAAAGGAGAATTAGTGTCTGGCTCAAAAAAATACTCAATTAGTATTTAGCTTTCACAAGACTGAATGGAAACATGCCAGAAAAGTGTACAATGAAAATAATTTCTCTCCACAAGCAGCAAGGTGTCATGAGAATAGCTGTCTGTGATAACAGCTCTCTTTGAGAATAATATTTCATGATAAAAACATAATATACAGCATTTCCAGGGTAATAAAAAATCTTGTTAAAGAGAGTTAATAATTCTACAATACAGGATATCATACCAGCGGCTGCGTACAGAGAATGGTATCAGGACAGGGCCCCTAAGGGACATCATAAAGGGGACATGTACACGATGATTCATGAATAGGGATTCAATTGGCACAATGTTATGCAATTGTGCGATTATGACTGGCTAGTCAACTAAGCAGAACACATGGAGTTAATTAGTTCTAACAGACAACATGATTATTGTCTTTATTACTTAGGTTACTCATAAATGCATCTTAATACATGTACAAATGTATAAAACAATAATTATTCTTTTTTACTTCAAAGCACACATATAGCTCAGTTAATCAAGCACAGAGGATAACTGAAAGCCCTGGACGGAGGGGTGTCATCATGGGTACCTGAGAACTTCAATGCTTTCCGTCCTTTTTTTCAGTTTTGTTGATAATTCAATATTTCCAGGCAAATGCTGTGAACGTAATTCTAAAACATGAGTGCTTCTAAATTCTGCAATCATTATCAGTTTCTGATCACATCACAGTTTTACAGAACGATGTGAGGAACAAATATGATCATAGATTATTCATAAAGCTTTTTGTGAGGTGCCAACTGCAAGAACTTTGTTCCACTATTCGGTTAAAATTAGAAATTTATCAAATAAAACAAACAAAAACAAAAATGTGCAAAATAACAGACTGTGGACAAAATTACAGACTGCAAACACAAAACTCAGACATGTATGGCAGAGCTATGGTAGATCATTATACTGGCAGATTTAAGGGTGGCCGCAGCCGGCGCAACACCCTCTAAAAGTCCCGACCATAGATACTAATGAAATATCAAATTAAATGAAATAGCATTCAATTCTGAAACACTCTGATCTTTGCCTTTTTGTCTTATTATCTTGAATCAATTAGTATGCATGCACTTACCATGCATCCATACACTGCCTACTTTCCTAAATGCTACGCTCCCCCCCCCCCCCCCCCCAGCCTGAAATCCTCGATCTAGCTGCGTCTGCATTATTTTTGCATGCAGAAGCCACATGTTGTAAACATCAACAAGTTAATTCAAGAATATAAACAACAACAACTACCACAACACAAGCACCTCAACTTTTTTTCTAAAATGTAACACTATGTAATATCATAATTATCAACTTCTTATAGGGGGTTTTCCAGTAAGAGTCATAGTATCTTTAATATAAGATTAGTACAAAACTTGTCCCTTTAGATCCCTACAACCAGGAAATAATGCAGATTACCCGGTAGTATTCAGGGGATTTTTTTACTATTTAGATGTTGCCTGTAAAGGCTTTAACTAAAGGGCGCCTTCGGAGTTCCCCTCTGAAAATTTCTTTGAAATCATGCAATTTTCCCCTAACTGCCAATTTACCCCTTGAATATGAAATATAGGTTTCAGCTGAAATTCAGGCAAGAACTTTTTCCCTTCAGTCCACTATTTTATCCCCAAAACATAAAGAAAACCCCTTACTTAAACACAAATCCTCAGTTGAATTTGATCACATAAATATTACATGCACATACACCATTTCTAAAAATTAAAATGTAACAACAAACTATGCAAATAATGATGGTTTACATTCGTGGTCAGTTATTACAAAATCTTCCAATGAATGACAAAGTTACAGAGCAGACCTTTGAACTCCCAAGTGTGACCTTGACATTGGAGCTACAGTCATGGGAGTTGTGCCCAGCACATTGTCTAATGATGGCTAACATTTGTGGTAAGTTATTACAAAATCTTCCAATGAAAGACAAAAATACAGAGCGGATACGACTTGAGACAGACAGACAGACATACAAAGTGACACCTATAATACTTTTTTTTTCTTTATTACAAGTCCTTCACTATTTCAATGGGTGTATAATAAATAATGAAATAACCAACAGCCTGATGATAGACCGGAATTTTAAGTAGGATATAATATTGATTCAACAAGCTCATTAATTAATTCATATGATAAGAGAAAAAAGCTATTTCTATCAGCAATATGTTATTGGGCTCACAAAGGCTGTGTTATCATTAAGTAAATAACACTCAGTTGCAGGGAAAATTGAATCAAACGAAGATAATTTAATCAATGTTGGTGAAAAACTTTCTTTCCCATCTTGTTCATGAAGCCTTTTGTACAAAAGTAACAAATATACTGGAGCAGTAACAGTAAGTGGCAATATTTCATTATCAACAAATAAATGCCCAAGTCCACCCTAAAAAAAATATTGTGGTAACACCACATACACATGGGACACCAAAATAGGCCTCAACCCAATTTATTACCTCTTGGCCGTCTTGGGTGAATTTTTTTAAAAATAAAAAAGCATTCTGACAAGAATATTGAGTTTAATGTAAAATTAATTTAAAAAAAATATTTCTTTCTGGGTAGGGTTACAGTAATACTGCAAACATTTTTTTCAGTTTTTTTTTTAAATGTTGCAATGTAAAAAAGTATAAACTAATCTACTATATAATATTGCCATAGAATTAAACCACAAGAATAAACATATGATCCATTGTTATAGAAACATAACACAGTGACGATTTAACGTCAAAAACTCAGTCATTCGATTGTAAAATATATAATTACTGTAATTTGATCAGTTAATTATGGACATAAACAGGTTTATAGCTGACTATGAAGACTATTTACAAACTTTGTTATACTTAAATAATTATGCAAACCACACACAATAACATTTCTCAATTATTCTGAGTTGTTTTGTGTCAAATTTAGATTTTTAAAATATTTATAACCTATTTTGCGATTTTAACGCTACAATAATAGTCATGGTGACAGGTCATTTAGCGACGTTCAAAACAGAATAAAAGGTAGGGAAGCACCAAAGTGTACGGGTACATTGCTCCATCCTGAACTTTATTTGAGTAAATTATGCACCTGTCAAGGGGACGGCGAGCATACACAGTACTTTAGACAGAAGACTATTTCCGACAGACAGGAATTTGATAAACTTAATGACTCCGGATCCGGGGAAATAGACTTACATCCCTGTCACATTTGATACACCAAGTAGGCTCTAGGGTGGGGATTTACACATCAAAACTTTTAAAATGTCAAATTTCCTTGGGTCAGCCCGCAGCCCCCCTGGGCGGGCAAAATTACAACAAATTATCTTAAGAAAGTAGCAGATTTGGGTGGAGATCAAGGGGGAAATGAGCATGGAAAGCCTACTTCAATCAAGGTTTGGCCTTACATGAAAACCTAATGAAAACCATACAAACATAATTTGCTCATTTTACATACAGAAAGGTTTTTGTTTCATTATAATTGTTGTCTATTTGATGTTAATCAGATGACCAGTCAAAGAATTGTGAACATGAATAGCAAACCAAATGTTGACATCTATATAACATGATGATTATATTTATTTCTATGTATCTATGTATCAAATCCATTATATCATTGTGATAATATGCAAACACAAAATCATAAACTAGATTGATGACAACAACAGTTCATCATAATGTATTCTGCTTGCATCTTTCTAATGTTGTGTTACTTTAAACTAGTGGTTTCAATCCTGTCTGTTTGTCAATCAAGATAATCCAAAATGAATAACATATTTTAAGTTTCATTGCAATAGCTTAAAAAATGTTGAAGTAGTTCGCTCAACAAACTCTATGTGGATGGACCGACCAACGACCAACCGACCAAGCAACCGACCGACAGAGTGACTCCAATATACAATGTACCCCCTCTCAAACTTCGCTTGCGGGGTATAATGAATTTTCTTTGTTAGTAATCTATAAAAGAACAGATTATATCCAAGCGTTACATATCCATTAAAAATTCAACAATGCAATCATACTTCCTCTAAATTTTCAGTTTGAATTTGTGTTGTCTGCTGTCAAAGTCTAATTACATGAAAACCAAATTGTATGTCATACCATTGCCAATGTTGCTCCTGTGTTTAAATTCTAGTGCATACAGACAGTATGGTAAAGGATTTTGCAACAAATTTATCATTTAGCTCCCTTGTAGAAAAAGAAGCGCACATGTGTTGGAAAACAAAACAAAGCACTGTCAAATATTGACTAATTGGGTTACTTGAACATTAATGGTAAGCACACAAAAATAAAACATTCCCAAGAGAATACAGGGTACATTTTTTGTACATTGCAAAAGAGATATGTTTTGTTACTAATTTGTAAGTACTGTGAAATTAGAAGCTATCAGTCTATTTGAGAGAATAGAACTGAAGTTTCATCAGATAAGTGTCAACAATAGCAAAATTTATGTACTGTACAGCTCTCCATAGCACAGGCCAAAGTGTAATCTAAAGTACAGCAAAACTTCGTTATTACGAGCATCGATATTACAAGCATCAGGCTCATCTCCAGGAGATCTTGAAGTCCTGGTACTTTTTATTCTTTCTTGTATATAAATTTCCATGTTTATATTAACGAGCATCATTATCTCGATATCTCGAGCACATATTGCGGTCCCTTGACTTATTTTTAGCGTTAATTACCATGAATATATCTCTGAATGTCACGTTAGATATCATTCACACTTGCATGTTGACCAGCTAGTATGTTGTTTTTCACACCTCGTTAAAATAGGGCAACGCACTTGTGACTTAAACTGACGAAGAAACTTGATTGGTTTGTCGCAAGTTTGCAGTCATGACTAATATTTTAGACGTTGATTTATTATAAGAATTTAATTACGTGATCTTAATAATTAAGTTCTCGTAATTAAGATCTTGTAATTAAATTACAAGACTGAAAAGCAGCCAGGTACTAGACAGGAATACATACGCAGATAAATCATTAAATGATTATTAAATCTATGATTCACTTACTGCTATCTATAAACAAAAAAAATCACACACAAACAAAATCTGAGTAATCCAGTGAAGGGCTCATTTTCTATTAGCTTTAGATAAATATGACATTTACATAAGTAACTTTCACATTGTGTCACTATTACATTAACCATTAAGGGTGCAAGACGTTATGTACCATTTCACAAATGTACCACTGCCTTTATGTACCATTTTATGCCTTAATGTACCACACATGAATTATAGTGTGTCTATTATGTCTAGTGTTCAAAATGGACAGTACCTTAAGAGGTGATAATTAGGTGTTAACAACACCTTGTAGCAGCAATTAAAATGAATATTTTGATAAACAAGTTAGGCTTAAACATGATAAAAATAATAGCACATTGTTTTTTTAAAAATAAATTATCATAAATTATAGCAAGGACTTATATACATGTATGTATATAAGTCCTTGATTATAGTAACTATAATTAAGTTAGGAAAATTAAGACAAATTCAGTGGTACTTTTTTCCCTGTAAGTATGTTACTTTCTTTTTTCTATGTCTATTATAATCTAGTATAATAAATACATATAAACATCAAAAATATACTATGTTTATTATATAGTATTATATATATTCACAGTTCAAACATGGTTTCCCCTATATATCATATAGATGGTACATTAAGTCTCATAAGTGGTACATTAAGACCTGGTACATAAAGGCAGTGGTACATAAAGACTGACATTCAACCATTAATGCGTAATCATAATACACAGTTTATTTTTCATTCAACGAACAAAAAAACTCTTTAATAAATTATGAGTGCCATGTTTATCTCAAGCAATAAGTCTGGTCTGACAGCTCCTCGAGATAATGAGGTTTTACTGTAATACAATAACAGAAAGAAATTCTCATTCAGAATCAGATTGCTTATGCAGTTATAGTCATAGACTCATACGTACATTCACAAATGTTGTGTCACTTTCTGTTATTAAACAATTAAAACCAGACATCTATCTGGGATAATTTTGGAATATTAAATACATTCTTTAACCAGATGACAATCATGTGCAAGGAAACAAATTAGCAGTAAATTACGTGTTTAATTAAGTAACTGACAGACACAGAGCTGGAACAGTCACTGTGGGACGCAAAATAAATCGATTTTCTAAACGTCAAAAGTAAAAATTAAGAGCGAATTTCATTTAATCAAACAAACAATTTAATAAAGTAACAATTTTCAATTTTACCTATAAACGCATATCTCACAGTTGATGTTTGGAGAATAACTGCCATAAAAATCAATAGCTCGTTTATTCTTTGTCATCGCATTATCATTTCCACAACATTGACCTAGCAACATTTCCGGTTAGAAAAGCAAGCGACTTCCGGTGAATAGTTCGTTGAAATATATGCAAATAAAATGATTGTTCTCGAGTGTCATGCTAGAAAATACATACATTAGATGTCAGTATTATTTTCTCTGTCTAACGTTTAAAGATTTACTGCATATGTTGTGTGTTCATTATAATTAATATCCGTGATCTACTTTCAGTCGGTGACATATTAATCCGCTGTACGAGCCATTTCGCCATTTTGTGACGAATTTCGCTATCCCTCTGGTAAGAAATTGTTGATGTAAACAAACGCACATGTACATAAAAACTACCGGCTGTATTAGTGTCAACAAGTATGAAATAACATGACATCCCATACTCGTCATATATTTATCAACATAAATGAAATTGCTTTCGTAACAACTCGGTTTCAAGAACTTAGTCTTTTTAAATCAAAATTTCATCGTTGGTAGGTCAGCCAGAATATGCATGCAAGCCAATTCCATGCACAGTCTTCACGAAAAGCATATATTTAGCACTGGACTTTCGTTCCAGTGAAAAGTGAACTTAACTGGTCCGAATGGACGTTCAGTGGATCAGAGAAAATGCACATAACTTCATATACAAAATTTGGCTAAAAAAATCTGGAGTGATAAAAAGGTTGCATTTTTTTGTTCTGAAATATGACATTTTAATTATCACTGAAAAAAATTACTGTGCTGGTCCAACCACTAACCTTTTCAGTTGGAGTTAGATGCGCATGTCTTGCGTATGCAGTTATTCCCATAGTAATGGATATTCCAGAAATATATGACATATTTGCCCAACTTCTTAGTATTATTTAAGATAAACTGAAATTTGTAGTCAATTGGACAGCACACTTGTGTTAATTGATATCCTAAAATCACCAACTTATTCTTAGACTGCAGACCAATTCCAAATAAAGAAAATTTCTGTCAGAAGTTATTTTATTGGGATTTTACTCCATCTGGCATTTGAGACAATATTGACAGAGAGATTGTCACAAATTACATACATAGGTGCTTATATCACAGTTGTTCCACTTCGAAAATAATTCCGACACTCTATTACACAAAGTATTTCACTTTCTTTCAGTTTCAAATATGATGTTAGACAATCTGCTTTTACTAATTATTCTGTTTGTAAAACTGTTCTACCGTATTCTACATGATTCCTTGATTAATTGCATGGACCCCTATGCCCTTGATGCATGTTTCATCGTGTGATAGCCTACATTGTTTGTTTATTTTTCAGATGTATCATTAATGGACCTTGGTTCTTCCTCTGGTAGTTCCATGCTGACTGGTCTAAAGTTACCTTTCGGTTTTGAAGATGATGTCTCGAAAGAAAGCAATGATTTAAACGTAGATGGAAGGTAAAGAATTTTCTTCCCCCCCCCCTGGACTTGCATTCTTTTGCCTATTTGGTCATAGTTAGAGTGTCAAGATGTCAAGATTTACTTTAGCCTGAAAATATCAAAATATTTTAACTTTTCAGAATTCTTTTTGTCCAGAATGTGATGCTCTGTTTTTGATGACCCTGTTTCTCTGTTTAGCAAATTTATTTTCTAATTTTGAAAACTGAAATACAGTGAAACCTGTGAACAAAGGCCAGCCTTGGGATAAACAAAATGTGGCCCTTGGGATAAACAAAATGTGGCCCTTATTCAGCGGTATTTAATTTTTATTCAAAATAATCAATGACAGTATCCAAAAGAATGACCCTTATTCACAGGTGGCCTTTATTCTGAATAGGGCCGCTAACATATTATGTTCTACTGTATATTACATTGAAATCTCAGAATCTTATCTGGTCTCAATCCTCTGTACAGAAGTACCGGATATTCAGGTTCTCATTGCTGTTTTAAGTTTATAATTAGATATTGATTGTTGCATGAGTTCTGCTAATTGTATCAGTTTATCTGAGGTACGGATTTCAAACCAATTAAGCTCTGTGAAGTTTGCTCAGTTTTTTTGTCTATATCAAGTCTTAAAAGAATTTAAAACCTGTGAATGTAAATTGATTTGTTTCAGTTTTGTTACCACGGAAGCAACATTTATTCAACCACAGACTGTTCAGGATGTTACAGATGGTTTGTACACATCTTTCATTAATTGCATGTTTGTATTTGATTCATTAATTGATTTCCAAAATGATCAGTCAAAATGTCTGATAATGTTTATTTTAGTCAAAGTGCCTGATGTTGTTTATTTATGATTTTTTTATAAATCTAAATTTTTTTTTTGCTGCATTGTACGTTTAACTTTAATGTCAGATCCAAGGTTTTGAGATTAGATATTTTATAACTGTGTGCAGAAAAACATGTATTGTGTATTTATTCATGTACTGTATATGATTGCTTTAGTTTCATTTTCAGATGTCAGCGGAGGGAATGTTACACAGCAGGCTGAGGTAATTACTCTAGTTTTCTTTGATTGTCTAGATACTCAAACCCTGAGATATGTCAAATAATTTCTCAGGCCAATTCAATTATTAAAGTTTGTACAATCTTCATTCTGTCTCGAAATAATGGTCAACCTGACTTGACCTTCCGTGTAGTGTTCGTCAATTTAGTGTTCGTCAATGCGCAGCAGACAATTTACATGGTAAATCTGAAGAATTTATTAATTATGATTGTTCAAGGTGTGGTTATTCAACTCTCTCTTATTGTTTCGGGGAACAGGTATTTGATCCCTTTGATAGGGCAAACTTGTGTCATGAAACGCCAAATTGGGGGATTTTTAAAGATTAACATACTTTCTTATGTAACTTGGACTAAAGTCAGTTTTGGTTGTTTCTGTACCATTTTATTCTTCAATTTGGGAGAGTTGGTCAGTTAACTATTCAGCTTGGTTGTGGCTTATAAGCTTGTACATTGTGGGTGTGGCTATGAGCTGGTACATTGTGGGTGTGGCTTATGAGCTTGTACATTGTGGGTGTGGCTTATGAACTTGTGCAATGTGGGTGTGGCTTATAAGCTTGTACATAGTGGACTATAATTATGATATATCTGTCAGTATATCAGTAATGTTCATAAATATGCTAACCTCTCAGTGGCTGATAAACTTTTGACAGATTGAGTAAAATTTACACATAAAGTGAAAATTTTTATAATTTTTTTATCAAATTGTTACCATAGAAACGAAAAGGTGGATGGCCAAAGGGAAAGAAACGACGGAAGATTAAAGACACGAATGCCCCCAAACAGCCCCTTTCTGGTTATATAAGATTCTTGAACGAGAGAAGAGAGGGGCTACGTGCTGAGCATCCTGGTCTTACATTCGTGGAATTAACGCGTCTGCTGGGGTCAGAATGGACCAAACTTCCACAGCATGAGAAACAGGTAACAAATTATTTGTGTTACACCTTATACAATGAAGTTACATTTTATAATTTAACGCTTAAATAATTCAATATTTTTTGCATTCATCTGTTATGAAAGTTGTCTGCCCTGTCTTGAAAGTGTCAAGCCTGTGTTCAATGTTAGACAGTAGAATCACATGATGAGAATCTTTTATTAAGTAATTGACCTTTTAAAGAGATGACCTCTAAACACGTGACCTTGACCTATGCACCTGAGGTAAATGGTCATATATTACCTAAGAATTTTACTTTTGCATTTTCTCACTTTACATTCTCATAGAGTAGCCAGCTGCCATCCCTTTTGCTTGTTTAAAAACCAAACCCGCAACAAATTGTATTATCTTTTTTACTGCTGTGCTGCAGAAATATCTAGATGATGCTGAACGAGACAAGGAAAGATATAATAGAGAAATGGTTGCTTACCAGAAAACTGACTCATACAGAACGTTCAAACAGCAACAAGAAAAACGATTAAAAGGTAAAATTAATTAACCTATAATTAGCATAATATTGTGACATGGTAGTTACCTTTAATTACCCTTAATGTCTATTTCAGATTTATTCCCTGATTTGAGCAATCTAGTCTGGGTCTTATTAGTTTACATTGCATGGATAATATTAGTATGAATGCCTGTTCTGATTCATCTTTTACATGTTTTGATTTCTAAACCTGTCTAAGAAAGCAAGGTTATCATTGGTCAGTTTTTATCCCCCCGTAATGATAAATCGAGGACATGTACCAAACCTTGCCTATAAAATCAAAACACTAGAAACTTCATATGTTGGTTCTTCATGACAACCTCTACAGAACCTGTGCATTTTCAGGTCAGTAGGTCAAAGGTCTAAGTCGCCCTGAGAACACATCTTGTTCAAAATTCAGTCTAATTTTAAAACCACCTGTCTTTGGCATGCAAATATTAGTTCCAAAATTAGGTAAGTTGACTATATTATTAAAAATAATTTTATTTGAAATTAATGTTCATTGTTTTTGCTTTCGTTTTAGATACGGAAAAAGAGAGTAGTGGAGTTGAGGTATGAGCACATTGTTGTATGAAAATTCGAAAAAAGATTTTATAAATTTGTTCATTGCCAGATAATTTACATTGTAACTTAAGAGAATTCTTTACAAATATGGGTGAGATAAATGCAATTATATGTAACCCATGAAAACCGGACTTGTTTACTGAGAAATCTGGGTTTCAGTGAACTTTTAGAGATTTAATGGGACTTGAAAAATGTTCAATTTACAGAGAATTCTGGTTTTTAGGGGCTCTCCTGTATATATATAGACTTGATTGATATTTGTACTTAATGCTTGGTGTAGAAGTCTACATTTTTATAACATTCTTTTAAAGGGAGGTTTTGTGTTGTCTTGAATTGGTAAAATTTTACTTGACTAACAACGACAACAGTTTACATAGTGTAGTCAACTGTTTTTAGATGTTGGCAAAACGCCAGCTGAAGAACAGACTGGTTCTAGTTTTTGGATAAAATTATTCTCTGAATAATCCTAGACCTACTGTGAACAGTCCTGTATAAAAGAATTCAATCATTCATTACAGGAAGAAGAAGAGTATGAGTCTAATGCATTTGAAATACCAATATTTACTGAAGAATTCCTGGATCATAATAAAGGTAATTTATTCATATATAGTCAAACCAAATAAAGGCCACACTTTGAATAAAGGCCATGCTTGTAAAAAACTGTCTTTGATTATTTAGAAAAAATTGACTTCCAAATAAAGGCCATGCTTGTAAAAAACCTTCATTGATTATTAAGAACAAAATGACATTTTGTCACACTCTTGAGTGGCTTTTGGTTACGGGTTTGACTGGAAGTTAAATACATACAGTTGAATCGCGATAGTCCGAAATGCGATAGTTTGAAAAATGCGATAGTTCGAAATCGTTCGTTAGTCCCATCCAATTTACTTCTATTTTCAATATAGATTTGATGCGATAGTACGAAAGTTAAATACATACAGCACAAGTTAGTAAATGATTGCCACAAAGACTGGTTTTATTAACAGCTTTATCCTCTGGTTCTAGATCTAGTGGTCGAATTAAGGAATTATTGAAGGTGTTGTTATAGAGAGGTTGTTGCTCTACAGAAGGCCCCCCAGGAGAGGTTGTACTGTATCGTTAAACTCCAGTGAAAATTAAAAATTGTTTTTTAAAGCTGATTCATTGTTTAGACATATTTAAGCAATTGATATTTAATTGCTTCTTAATTGTTTTTTTTAATTGATTTTTAATTGTTTAATTACAGCCAGAGAGACAGAATTACGACAGTTACGCAAACAGACGACAGAATTAGAAGAACAAAATGCCATACTTAGCAAACATATTGAAAACATGAAACAGGTGCGTTATTACCTATTAAAGTTATGCAGAGAAATAAACATACTTTTTACAACTGATCTCAGTGACATTCCTGGATTAGAAATTCATAACTTAAGTCTACTTTGGTTACAACTTTCTTGTACATGGTCTATTTTTGGAAACTGAACAATGGTACCACTTTCCATGGCCTTCACTCGCTCGGCATGCATGATTTTTTATGCGGACTAAACTACTATGTTTCTCTATAATCTGCCATGTGATTGTTGAAGTGGTTTTGTCCATTTTGCAGTGCAAGTCTATGTAAGTTCAGTTTCCATGAGTGCTTTCAGTACTTTGATGTTGAATTTGTATATAATTTATTCAGGCGATAGACAAGTTACAAATCGAGGCTATACAACAGAGGAATAACAACATGGCGCTACAAGGACACTTAGATGCTTTGAGACAGACACTTACAGCTCATTTCAATAATATACCTTTACCTGGTACTGTATAGATCATGTTTTATACAAAATATCATCGTACTGTGATTAATTCAAGTTAACAGCTGTTGAGAATTTTGTATTTCACAAATATAATAAAATAGTATTGTAAAATTATATGTGATACATGATCTTCCAACCTAGAAGTACCTGTGGCATTTCGAACTATCGCAATTCAACTGTAGATATTTTTCACAATTCCATGAACTGGACAAAAATGTTTGTCATCAACTGTTGTCAATTTTAGGTACTAACGAAATTCCAACATTGGAATCTATCGACACATACATGGCACGGTTACATACTGTGATTTTAGAACATCCTCAGAAAAACGAGAAGTTAATAGGACAAGTTCGGGACATCGTAGGACGACTTAATATAGATAGGTAAATTATAGACCAGCATTTTTTTATCATCATTGTCCATTGTCAGCTAAGATGCCAAACTTCATAACTAAATATAGGTTTTCTCATCTTTGTTGAAAGTTGGTGGGGCCCTTAGAAAGGGGGGAAATTGTGTCATAAAGGGGGAAATATTACAAAAAAATCAGTCTTTTATTGTCTTTTAAGAGCAATTTTTACTAGTCCTACATTGATAATTTCTTTTGATTAGTTATCATTTTTTCTGTATTCGAAGAATAGTGGAACAGCATTTAGTATTATCCTGTTCATCTGTCGGTCCAAATTTTGGTTTCAAACATTACCTCAAGAAATATTTCATGGATTGATTTCATATTTTACATGAAGGTGTATCATAATGAAATACAGGTCAAGATTGATTTCTGTTCAAATCCTAAAATTTTCACAGGAGTTATGGCCCCTTCTGACCTAGCTCCTAGCGGGGGACATTTCTAATATTTTTCTAAGTCAAGATTTCTTTAGATTCGAACAATCATGATTTTTTTATCTCGTGATTTACCTCGATGCTTCCAGAATATTGTAGTAATGTCCACTTGTATGATGTTTGGTAGATTTTGTGCCAAATGTTATATTTTATAAAACAAGTGATTATTGTTTTTCAGTACCAGTTAGTCTTTCATTAAATGGTTACCGTGGAAACAGCCAAACAGGAAGTTGTGATAAGAGTGCTTATGGTATCAGGCCTGATGGAATATTCTTTGACAATTGTTGATGTTGTCATGGATACCAAATGTTTTTTATGTGTCAGTCTTAATATTTATGTTTAAAGAATTGTATGTTGGAATAAATGTAATAAACATGATGTGTTTTTCTTGTAAAACAATCAGAAGTTTGACATTAGTTCACCAAGTACAGTACAACCTCTGTAGAGCAACACCCTGTGGGAACTGCAAATATTGGCTGCTGTTTAGAGGTTGTTGATCTACAGAGGTTAAATTTATAGTAAATATCAGCTTAGGGAAATTTTGAAGGTGTTTTTATAGAGGTTGTTGTTCTACAGAGGGCCGCTCTGGAGAGGTTGTACTGTATATGTTAGTGTTCATCTGTGTTGTTCTATGAAAAATAGAAAGATCGTCAGGAGGGAAGCAACAATACAGAATACACACTAACATACTCTGGTGTGCAGTTTTATTTGTCATCCAATAAATTCGCCATATTTCTATTTATTTATTGATCACATACATTTTAACTGACATAGCTAAGTGCTATGGAGTTACTATAAACATAGTAAAGATTTAAGGCGCTCTATGAAATTAAGAACAACAAAAAACAGTCGTCAAATTTAGCCTTGCACCGAGTCCACCAAAATTTGCAATCAGTCTGGTAAATTTGAAAAGGTCTGGTCCAAAGGTCCAGTAAAATTTTTAGTGAATTTTACAATGTTTCAGAACAAAAAAATGAAATATTTTAATCACTCTCGAAATGTTTTTTAGCCAAAGTATATGAAATTTTGTGTGTACTCTTTTTGGTCCACTAAAAGTTCATTCAATCCAGAAGTTTGCATTTTCACTAGTGCCTAAAAAAGTTTTCCGTGAAGGCTGCAAAAAAGGCAGATACAGCGATTTCATTGGATGACAAATTAAACCGCACACTTAAGTTTTTTTTAACTGGAGTTTGTCCATTAGAATATTTTATATTCACTTAAAAAAATAACAAATCAAAACTACATAAAACATTTTATTTTGATGATCAGTCAAAATATGAAATCAGATTTGTATAAAAAGCTTAATATAAATAACCAAGATGATCAAAGTATGTGCATTCTTGTCTAGAGTTCTCCTAAGTTAATATTTTGACATTTTAATATGGGACAAATGGTTACTGTATTCTTGATACCTTTTCATCAAATTAAAAAGAAAAAAACTTAAAAACTTTGCACTATAGAAAGACATTTAAGCTATCAATATGGGATATGCAATTTTCTAATATCCCATTTTAATGAATTTTACTGTCTTACTTAATACAAAAGACAAAATTAACAGACCTCATATAACTAATAAAATTAATATTCATGTTTAGACTAAAAACTGTAAGCAGTAACTATTTTTCAGTACCTACAGGTACTTCCCTTCTGATGTTTTCTGATGAAAATGGTAAAATGAACAACAATCAACAAAACTCAACTAACATAGAATTTTACAAACATCTAACAGGGCTTTCATTTAACCCTTAAAGCGGCATTTTGACTCGATGAAAATTTGTAAAATTTACTATTGAATTGGTAGGAAATTATGTCGACTCTTCAAAAAAAAATTATCAGCTATAGGGTCAGTTTTGACCCTCGGCTTCTGACATACAGTGAGAACCCTGATCAAAGAAGGAGAAGAAATTCTAATGATGTAAATTAACAAAGAATACATTTTTTACAGATAGCAAATCTTACTACACATTCAAGTGTGAACTGAAAACACTGAATATACACAAGGTAGGAATTCTTGAGCCTTCAATTAATACAAAACCATTAATTGCCAATTTATAAGCAATCTCATTCTGTATTGATCAATAACAATAACACTACACAAGTCTTGATTGTTTGATGACATTTTTGTCTGTGTTTTTAATTTAATCAATTAGTCAATGCTATCAAAGCCTCCACAACATTCCCTTTGTGTTCTTGTAGTTTTCTTTCAGCTAAACTTCGCGGGATCTCCATTTCATTTATCTGGAAAAGGAAAAAAATATAATAGGCATGTTACAATGTTTTATCGTACATACATCAAGAAAAATATGCAAATCACTCGAATTTATCTCTAGCCCAGGCCATTTTTGTAACCAGTATATTCCCCGTTCCACAAGTAAAAAAAAGTATACATGAATAATTTTCCACATTGAGAGAAAAAATTCCCCAAAAATTAAAAATAATCCCAAAATTTGGTGTTTAACAATGCAAATTTCCCCATCATAGAAACCCGATACCTGTTCCCCAAAACAGTAAAATAAGGGCTGTAACCCTACTTAAGCAAATCATCATTCGTCTATAAAACCAAAAAATTTATGGAATAAAAATTTTCACAAACAAGTACAGTACAACCTCCCCAGAGCAAACCTACTTTTAACCAACAACATCCCTTCAACAACAGCACTATTTAACCATTGATTTAACCTCTCAAGAGCAACAACATAATGCTGCAACTACCAATGGGTGTTGCTTTGGAGGGTTGCACTATATGTTTGAAATTGCATTAATAAACAATGCTGACTCAGTATGCGAAATTAGCACTTGTCCGGGACAAGTAACAATCAATTCAGACAATTAACTTTTGTGGTAATTTTGTATAAGTATATAGGAAAACAATTCACTTTTGGTGTTTCAGACAAGTAGTTCCAAATCCTAAATTCACAGACAGATCACTTCTGAATAGGCAGAACTTAAGAAGGAACTTTAGTATTATACTACATGTTACGTAGTACCAAATACCACTTGAGACCCACAATAAGAGCTAAAATGTATTTTAAAGAAAATAATACACATATATTTTAATAATTAAATGCAGTCAATATACACAACAAAGTTTACTTGGGGAAAACTAAATATATTTTTAACTCCATAAATAGCCAACTGATTTAGTACACTTACAATTAAATCTACATCTTCTTTGGTAATTTTCACTTTAGACAATTCTTTCTCTTTTTCCTTCTTTGCTACACTTTTAGCATTGTTCTCATCATTTGCAACCCGAATAGCCTGTAAGAATAACACAGTCATGAAATCAGCACTGAATAGAAATTTAGGCATGATTATGATACTATCAATAAGTACAAACTCACACAGAAGAAGCATAATTCTTCAGCAGATCCAGTTATAGACGATTCCAGAAATTAGTAATTACCTAATTACTGCCCCTGAATACTCTCCGGTGCCGCCATTACGGATAACAGGAGCGCGTGACGTCACAGCAATGTTCCCTAAGTATCTTCAGTACCGTAATCAGACATGGGGTAATCATAATCGTTTATCATCATGATTATTAATCGATTACTTTTTTCATTAATCATGCATTAATCATTAATCACTGCTGTTTTTGATTACTTTAATCATAATTTAATCAATTACTGCTAAAAAAGGCCAATAATCATGATTATTTTATGATTACTTTATGATTAGTTTTGACCAAAAAGCAAATCAAGGATCCAATTTGTCATTGGCTTAAGTACAAAAATCCATGATGATAAATTGTTGACAAATTTATTACCCCAGACAATTGTCAACTTCACACCTGCTAATTGGATTAAGGATTAAGTACATACAAAGGAGCTATTGTATTGATGATTTGCATGAATGCAAAAAATAAGTATTTTTACTCCCAACAGATTTGAAGGGGGGTATAAAAACAGTGAAGTAGTCAAAGTGTCAAAATATAATATATATGTCAAAATAGAATAAAAAAAAAAATAGTACATTTAAAGAAAACAAATTAAAACATAAATAAATACATAGATTTATAAAGACTTTAAAATAGCTGTCAGATATATTATATCCACACTAAAATTGTACCATCTGTGTCTTAATATTCTCATCCTATTGCCAAGTGTTCTATGTTTTAACTTTTATTGTAATTATAAAAAAAGTCACATAAAATCAATAAGAAAGGCATCCAAGAAGGTACCTAAATTGTAGTGTTTTAGATAAACACTGGTTAATGCCATTAAAAAGTCTTAAAGCTAAAAATATGTAAATGATTCAAATAATCGATTAATAATCGATTACTTTGGTTGTGATTACCAATTATTAATCAATTACTGAACAGAAAACATTAAGCATTAATTTAATCGATTACTGAAAAGGGAGTAATAATCATTAATTAAATCGATTACTTTTTCAAGTAATTGACCCCATGTCTGATCGTAATGGCGGACAGGTCACGTGACCACCAAGATGGCAGCTGTCTATTTATTGATTCTGGAATCGTCTATAGTATACAGGTTTTACTTTCAAGCTAGCACTAGTAGTAGTCAATGCTTCATATTTTGAGCGAGCGGTTAAGTTAATAAAACAGCAATAACAATCATTAATATTTTTAATGTTCGGATTAATGTTTTGAAGATAATGCATGCACATCAAGGTTCAATACAGATGGAGTAAGATCCGAGTGCAAAACAAGTCATTCAGCAAACCATATTTGAAAAATACTGTGATGCCATTGGTCAGAATATAAATCCGAACATTGAAAAAGCTGGTTGGGGGGAAAATTCTCTTGACACCTGAAGCCAATTAAGATATTTGAAGGTTTAATGTGTACATGTTTAAGTTGTTTGTCCAATTTACTTTAGCAATGATTTTCTTAGACTAATAATAATCCTGGCTATTGCACTCAGAAGATAGCCTGATAGATAAATTAATAGACTAATAATTCAGCTAATACAAATTCTCGCATTACCTATATATATTAAATACATTATTATGCGAGTATGAGTATTATCACGAAACATGAAAACGATTAATTTATTATATCTATGTTTCGCCACATTGGCTCTTCAGGATAATAAATAAAAAACATTTTGATATCATGTTTAAGAAATTGAAGATTATCTCCAGTTGGAAAGGAGGTAGTCCAACTAATTAGACTGCTTTGAGACGGCGAGACATTTTTCGACTTGGCTCCGTCCCGCACAGTCTAACAAAGATCTGCATATTTGTGTGCGGAAAATCCCCAATTAAAACCCGTTGGGCCCGATAACTACAATATCTGTGACCAAAGTGAACCATTCCGTGGGTAGAAAACATGTTTCTATACTCATCTGAGTATAAATTATTCCCACATACCTTTTCTGAAAGATGCATGAATGATTTGTTTCTCCCCACTATTTCCCAACTGAAAACGAAACTGGCGTAATGGCGGTAAAATGCCGGTGTCATGGTAAACATTGCCTACTCTCAAAATAATTTTAAGTACACGTTTAAATAAGCTAGCATGTCAACGAAACGTTGGCAATTTCATTTTCAATCAATTCTAGTTAATTCTAAGTACTCATTATAAAGATCAATAAAGAATTAACTGTCCGACGGTATTTGTGTACGGAGGGGAACTGTATGAGGCTAAAGTCGGTTCGTACAGTTTTTTTTCACGCGACGTAAAATTTAAGTTAAATATTTCAAGTTTGACATTTAACACATATTTTTTAAAGCTCATTCATGCAGATTATTGTTATTTGTATTGAATTAAGTAAGTTATACACGTAATTGAAGAATTTTGACGTAATTTTAAATTCCGCACATAAATATGCAGATGTTTGTAAGGCTGAGAGGATGGCCCTTCCGAATTCGTTCACGAAAATCGGCCAACCGGAAAGCCGAATTAGTAGGGCTAGAAAGGAGGTAAAACTCTGGGGGGCTAATTTCACAAGTTCATCACTTATAAAAGGAACATGACATGCATTTGAGATTTGACTGGTAAGTATCAACTAAATGATATAATAACAATATCCACCGGGTGACGTGTACCTTCGTATATATACCCGATGTCAGAGCAAGTGGGTGGGGAATGGAAGATGTTGTCACGTTTTGACAAGAATATCATCAACTTATTAAGTACCTCTCCAATATCTTGATGAGAAATTTCAGCCTCTTCAACATAATCTGTCACTTTCTCTAAATCGGCTGCTCCAGAGTCATATTTCGCAGATTTCTTGCCTTTATTTAACGATTCCTCGTCGTTGGCAGTAGGATTTTCTTCCTCGGCAGACATGTTTATTTTTTAAGCGGTGCGTTATTACGACACGCTGTGAAAATCAATCATATGGTATCAGGACGCTAAATGTTGGCAAAGGACTTGAATGTGTTGACAATTTTAAGAAAAATCACATTTTTTTTGCTTTGTAGAAAATGTTCAAAATCAGGACGTTTTGTGGTAGTGGTCCAGTGTTTAGTGTGCTCGATTTGAAACCAGGGCATCCAGGTTCGATTCCCAGTTTCATCAGGTTTTACCTTTCCATCAGACCTCTACTATACTGTATAGCATAGGTCTTTGCTTCCATGAAAATTTGACAAGAATTTTTATTTTCCTCAACATATGGAGAACTTGCTGGTTCCATGTGAAGGGGTAAGTTAGTACAGGTTTGAACAAAGGCCAGGAAAACTGGTTAGGTGAATCGGCCGCTGTATATAATTGAAAAATTGTTTAAAAACGACATTAAATAAATAAATTAAATTGTGTTGAAATCAGTGTGAAAAGAAGTGTGTATTTCATGTTTAAATATCTTCAAGTTACTCATCTTGATGGTTAAATAATTTGTAAGCTTTGGTGGATCGTTTCTAAAATTAACTAAAGTTAGGTGAAAGATAAAACTGCATTATGAGACCCAAGTGTCATGAAGTTGCTTCCGAGTTAAATGCAACTTATTAACATCAATTTAGCATTCCTCATTTACTTTTTTTGTGCTGTGTTTAAACAACATACACGCAGTCAGGGTCAAAGTTCAACTAATTTTTTGCTGAATTTAAGACTTGGTGAAATTCATCCAGACAACTCGACCAGTCTAAAAAGAATTATGGTAGAGCAAAATCTATCAATTATATATCATCTTACACCACAGACTAAATCAATGTATACAATCCTTAGGAACAGTAAGCAATCTGAATATATACAGTCAAACACGTGTTAGCGACCACCTCTGAATAAAGGTCACTCTGTGAACAAAGGCCATTCTTTTTAAAACCTTCATTGATTATTTAGAACAAAGTGACCTCTGAATAAAAGCCACCTGTCAATAAAGGTCACATTTTCTCTTTCCAAAGAGTCGCCTTTTGTTCACCGGCTTGACTGTACATTTCAATCCACCGTTCAGTAATTAAAATAGATGAAAAAATATTCCTTCCAAGAAAAAATCATATATTTTCAAAATAAAAACAGACATAATATACATTTCATGTTTATACATTCACAAAAAAACTTCATAAAACATCAAAAAGTAAAATTGAACAAATTGCAAGTGATACACATGGTCACTGATGCATACCCGGGCCCCGTTCTATCAACATACTTCTGCATTAAATAAAGCATAACTTTGGCATAAGTCAGAAATTGAACATAAATGACGTTCTATCAATACTGATGCAAGATCGGGCGTAACTTTACACCATTTAGGAACAGGACCGTGAAATTTTATCGATATAACACCAATAGGCCCCCCCAAAAAAATGTATATACAAAGTTACACTTACATTCTTTCGTAAGTTACGCATTGTTGATAGAACGGGGCCCAGTACTTAGTCAGTTCCTTTAACAGAGGCATTACTGATTACGGAGCATTCATTTCTAACTGTTAAACTCTTGTTTATTTTCATTGAATATGTAGAATGAATCATTTATAAATCATTCACCACAAGCTTTTTCTGAATTGTGTAATTTTGAAATCTGTAAACATGAAATTAAAAATGTTATATAATCATAGAAAAGGGAGAGTACTAGTTAGTTTTATTACCTCCCTTTATGTTATAAAGTCAAATTTAACTGAAGACCTACCTATACATTTTTTGGCCAAGCAGACCATTTTTTTTGGACTAATCAAAATTCATCAATTACAATTCCTTTTTTATTGTAACAGAGAAAGATTTTGGTCAAAATTACACCAAAGTCATAAAATGCAGCATGCTTTATTAAATGATTGAGAAAAGTAATATCAAGTTTCATGTCAGATTAAATCTATCCGATTTCTGATTCTGAAGTATACAAATATATACACATCAAATTAAATTATATTTCAACAATTTTATGGGGTATTTGAGAAAATGAAGACATCTTAGTAAAAGGAACTGCAGTTATTTAACATTAATTTAAAACAGTCCAGGTTGAAACAACTCAACATCCAGGACCTCCAGGTTAATGTTGTTAGGTTTTTTTTTTCTCGAATTCTTAACAGTCATAAAAGTATACTTCTCACCAGACAGATGTGCCAATTAACAAACAAACTGCTTATGATGGACTGTGTAACATACTTTCTGAAATTGCATGAATACCAGTCTAACTTCAGGGTCACAGTCTAATACCACAACGAAACCTGTCAATGTTTTGTGTCAAAATGAGTCCAACTCCCAGTCTAATATCTGTATATGTGTGTTAGACTGAACTTAACCAAACTGACCTTTCTGAATCAAGGCAGTCTAATATTAGAGTCCAAACCAAAAACCAGTCTAATTTTGACTCAAAACCAAAAACCAGTCTAATTTTGACTCAAAACCAAAAACCAGTCTAATTATGAGTCAAAACCAAAAAACCAGTCTAATGAGTCAAAACCAAAAACCAGTCTATTTCTGCAACAAAACCAGTCCAGAGCCCAAGTGGTGTGCAGTGAAATTCTTTAGAATTCTAGAAGAGGTATGTATAATCATTACATATGGAAGATGACAATGAAGTTGCCATGACGACACCATCAGTCGGCCGACTCATTTTGAAGCTTAAACTTCTGTTTACAACCTTGGCAATCAATATTATACCTTAACCCATTTATACTTATATTTTTACAATAGAATCTTCCAACTTACACTTTGGACATGCTCATTCCATAAAATAGGGATGTTTTGCAGAATTTTGATCCAAAATAGTACAAATTAAAATCCTGTGCAGATGATACTGAATGTGTCGTCTGCTTACAAACATAGCAGCTTGAAAGGAATATACGGTAGACATTGTGGCATTAATGAGTTAAATGTTGATGTTATGGGTCGAGATGAAAGTATCCTTACGAAGGATTAGTTGGAAAAAACACAGCATAACACACACTTCATCATCATCAGCCAGTTAACACAAACCAATAAAATCCAAACAGTTGATCAAGTTAACATTATCAGTAAGGCCTGTTAAGTTACACAAACAATGAAACAAATAAAGATGTGTTTTATGATGGTTACTTGTCAGTTTAAAAGATACACCTTTTTTTCAAACGGCCATCTTATCTCTCGAAAAGTTGAGTTGAAATTGTATGATTTCAAATTTTATCTATCATTTAACTTAAAGATAGACTTACTTTAAATCTAGTCGTTACATCAAAATAAAGAACAGAGCTTTAAGACAACACAAAGTCATTTCTTCTGAAAACCTTTTTCCAAAAACTTGTACAGTTTTGCTGTCAAAGTACAACCAAAGTGAGCATCTGGCCCCAGTTTCACGAACAAAATTGAGTAGAAACTCAATAATGGACTGAAGCGTTTTTTTTCTGTCTGGAAATATTGTGTCCTTGGCCAGAAATGTTACAATTTATTTTCTTATTTACTAAAATCATGTTAAACATGTCAGCATAAAATATATTTGGATCGGACAGACTAATTAAGTCTCAAAACTCCTTTTTCATTTGAGTCAAGTCAAATTCCCAGTAACAGACTCAAATCATTTTTATACAATTATTCAATATCAACAGATTATTGTTAGGTTGAAGTTGTGGGAAACTGTTATTATACTATGTTTGTACCTTCTTTTAATATCACATTCAGAATTACATACAATAAAACAGAGAAATGATTGAATAATAAATAAGTTGAGTTAGAGCGAAAAATTAAGTTTTTTTTGTGAAACTGGGGCCAGGTTCTAAACAGTGAAACTTGACGAAGTTCATGAAATATTGATTAGTGTCCAGAAAACACAAACAGATTCAGCCAAAACTTTGGTATTCATGTTTTGTTACTCCCATAGCAAGCAGAAAACAAAATAACAACAAAAAAAGAAACACAATTTTTATAATTATAGCATATACTAAAATCATATATTATAATAACAAAATTCAATAACAATACAAATCAATCTGTTTAGTATATTCTTATACTAGTATGTGTAGATATCAAGGCGAAAGAATGAAATTCATGATAATACTTGATTACAAATCCCGCATGTGACCTCATCTCCCCGATAATGGAACATTAATGACCGATTCCAATCTATACCACAAAACATAAATAGAACAAGAGTGCTGCAAGTGGTGCCAACACTCGCCTGTTCACCGCCTCAGTGAGATCTATTCACCTTTGAAGTTTCATGTTGCTACCTCTTATAGTTTCTGAGTTATGAGCTACATTAAAGCAGTGACGCAGTGACTACAATAGCTCAACTTTTTCTTAGAAAACAGCCGAGCTAATAATTGCTATAAGGGAGATAATTCACATCAAGGAATTTGTTTAAATGAAATAATGAAGAGTTGTCCCCCCTGATTCTGCAGACTAAATTGTTAGTATCATAAAGCTACATCATTTTATACAAATTTCCAAACATTCATCCTCAATTCTATTGAAAAGCACGATTTAACTTTCTTTACTAGGTAAAAATTTACGTATACTTAATAATCTAAATTTGAATTTGTATGCAAAATATCACAATTTACAGATAGATAGTGGATTATTACTTTCAACAGTAGATTATACATCCAAGTGTCTTACAAAGTTCAGTTAGAAAGGTTTGAAATCTAAAATATCAAAGAATATTTTTTTTCAAACTTTACATTAAACCTGATGTTTATCAAAATCAATTAAAATGGATTTCAAAATATTTCTACACACAAAAAAAAAGATAATGATCCTCAAAATCACTTTTTCAGGTTTTTGTTTTTTTGGATTCATCGAACAATAACTATATTAATTCACGGTGGACATATCCTGGGTTTTAGGTTATAAGACTTGAAATCAGTCTCCAATCTCATAGCTTGCCTTTAACATTACTAGGTTTAATTACTGTCAGACAATAATAATTGATACATTATTATTATTATGACAGTATAATTGAGTGGAATATGTACTTAAACATTATTCAGCTCTTACCTTTTCAAACATAATACTTCCGAGATTTGAGCCCAGAGACTGTTCTCAAGTTTTATAACCTCGGGGCCAGGTGAGTGCTGCTTTTAACAATGAACAAGAGAAGCCAACTGTAAACTGCATGATTTAAAGTCACGTTAATTAAGAATTAATAAGCCAGCAGGATTAACAATCAATATTACATGTTTAATGAACAATAACATTTTGGGACATATTAGTGTCAGGGAAGTTATAAGAAAAGGGGTCAGAATTTTTTATCCTATAAGCATGGTATGATTCGAAGTGTTTACAGCAAAGTGACAACCAAGGGCAGAGAACTAACTCACGTCCCAATAAATACAGTCAATATGTGTGAAACAATTGTAATTACCAATAATTTAGAGTCAGTGCATTTTTAATGTTGCGATAAAAACATTACGAAGTATGAAAAACAATGATTACATGACATGATTTTTGTATAACAAACACCTGTGCTCCATCTAAATACTGACCCAAATTTAATGATATGCAAAAACTAACAATATTCACTCCAGTTTCACTTCTATACTGTATACAAACATGTGTGCTTTTATCCAATTTCTAAACAATTAAAAGCATCAATCAGCGTGTGTAACCAACCAACTAGGATGCAATCATTCGTCAATATTTAACAAGAACCATTTACGCAATTAGAACAAAAAATGGCAAAAAAAATCAGACACACAAGTTACACCTCTACAAGTTTGAAAGCTGTAGCGTTTTAACTAATTCATGCAGAAAAAAATATAAACACAAGATTAAAGTAGAGTAGCAACCAAATATATATTGACATTTTATAGATTAATTCTGTTCTATGAATGTATTATGTACACATATATAAGGTCAATATATGTATTAAAAACCATGGAAAAAGATAAGGAGTCGAGTTCATATTGAAATTAGTCTTTTGTCGTCCAATGATAGGTAAAAATTATTATATTTTCTGAACTTTTTCTCCAACGATCACAGGGTTGTTTTTTCTAATCTGCTCCTGGGCTAACTCCCGATAATTAAAAGTGCATTCATGCTTGTCAGAATAGCGATGTAAACTACAGTAGAGACCTCCACAGCGACATTCAAATCCTGAAACAATAAAAATAATATTAATAAAATAGACAAAACATTCATTAGGCCAACAAAAAAAAAATCTCCAGTAACAGGAAACATTACAACATTAATAAACACTGCCCACCCATGTAGCTATTTTAGGTAGAAGGAAGGATGTTTAATGTCTAAAAAGAACAACAATAAATGTTGGTCATCTCCTAAGTCCAAACTTGTATTCACAGTAGCCACCTTCGAATAAAGGCCAGCCTGTGAGTAAAGGCCATTGTGATTAAAAAATCATCATTGATCAATTAAAACGAAATGGCCTCATAATAAAGGCCACCTGTCAATGAAGGTCTCAATTAGTATGTCTTTATAAAGGACGGTCTCTATTAACAGGTTTTACTGCATTAAGATAAGATAAAGTACTCACAATAAAACCTAGCTTTCTTATTGACATTGCCAAATCTTTTCCCAAAAATATTTTTTAACTCATACCATACAACAACTTCAATTTGCAAAAAAATCCAAAAAAGTCAAAATCCTTTAATTTTCACTAGTACCATGTACATTCATGGCAAATTGAGGATTCCGAAATGGTAACTATAGCTTAAAAGACAGGGATTTTTGGGGGCGATTTTATAGCCCAAATTCGGTCATATTCCCAATTGAAAATAGTATCTTTTTTCCCAATTCACAGACAAAAATTCCCAATAAAAAAAATATTTTTTTTTAATTGATTTTAAAAGTTCATTAACATCACTATTGGTAGTAAATACCTTATTCTGCTACTGTTCTATGGGAGAATAAGTAGAATAAGTTGAACATTGCAAAAATTGTAGTTAAACATTTTTTCCCAATTTTGATTAAAACACTGCGAAAATTCCCAATCCCAAGTGTATGGGTCATATTCCAAAAATACCGAGAAAAAACCCTGAAAGAAAATATTGATACATAGATAATCTGGACTCTTAGAGCCTTAAGGACTTGATTTGTTTGTTAGTTTCATCGGGTTTAACGCCATTTTCAACATTATTTCAGTCATATCATGGCGGGCAGTTATTCTAATCAGCTTTCCTGGACTTCATTTAGGCCTTAACCAGTACTAACCACTTTCTACCTCAAGCTTCTTAAGGACTTGAACTTCATCTTTTTGACAAGAGGTATTTCAAGGCAGCAGTGCCAAGTGATTAATTAAACCTTGTACCTGTTAATCCAACCTTCTTTTTACATGTGTGGCATCTGTTTTTCTTTTTCTTATCTTTGGAAGTGTCTGGAGAGGCACTTGCACTAGCCTCAGCTCCACCTGCAACAGATTTTTTAAGTTCAATACACAGGGTTGACAATAGAGTTAAATTTAAAATCCTGAAAATCATAAGTCGCCAACCATTCTTCACTGGCAGGCCTTCAACCACATTGTTTCCATATTTCATATCTCAGTTAATATTAAAGAAAATCTTTCAGAGCAGATTAAATTGACCATAACTTTGCCATTTCTTGAGATATTTTCATCAAATAACTTTTATTTTGCTCAGAAATCGTAGCTCTTTCAGGACAGACAAATCTGGAATTCCGGATATATCCTGAATATTGTCACCCCTTTACATAAACTTTAATTTAAAGCTCTATAGAGCGAATTTTCCTCATTTCACCAGTAATTATAATCTAACTTCACTCTCTAACTTCTAAGTCAATTTTTCGATTTTCAGGAAATATTTACTTTTATTTTCAAATGTCAGGAATTCTAAAAATGATATGCAAACTTCCCAACTGAATCATTCAAAACTATCGGTGCTCAAGTATCACTTTGATTCCCAGGACTCTAATGGGCTAATAAAGGTGCAGTCCCATTTTGATCTACCTTATATAATTTTATAATATTGTAAGCCTTATTGCAAAAAAGTTGCTGAAGTTATTAGCATTATCCTCTATGAAGAGGTCGTAACTCCTACGAAATGCTTGAATTTTAATGGAAACAAAAAACATTTGAATGATTAATGCACTTCCGCAAATTTGAATGCAGGACTCGTCACTAACACTGGTCCGCTGGTATGAGACCAGTGGTTTTTGTGCTGGAACATTAACTCATGGATGGAATTTGAATGGTCCGATGGACCACTGAAAATTTTAGGAGGAGACAGGAGTATCAATATTTTTTTTTAAATAAACAAAGAACATATTAATAGGCGGAAGGACCACCTGAAATTCTGTTGCACCAGCAGGTTTCAAAAGCTGTATGTCCTCTGGTCCACCATGGAAGATAAGTTAGTGTCAAGCCCTGGAATGGGGGATGGATTTACAAAATTACCTGAACTTTCCTCCTCTGTGTCATTGTCTACACTAGGTACTTGTATAGTGGGTGTGGCCGTGTCTAAAGAGGGGGTGGAGCTTGTCACAGTAATAGAAGTGGCGTTACTGCAGTCAGAGCTTGTCTCCTGCACAGGAGCTAAAAAGACACCCAGATAAATAATTGATACACAAAAGGAAAACACCTGTATGTAAAACATCAATCATTAATTCCAACTCAGCAACGTTGTATAAATGGTTACATGTACATCATCAAAATAGAAATTTGAAGCCAACCACAAGCGAAAGTCAATTAATTAATTAATCAATTAATAAATAGATGATTCTACATAAAACAAACTTAATATTTAAATTTAAAACAAGTGTCTACTTACAGCTTCAGGTAGCACTTGACATACTTAAATAAATGTTTCAAAATCTTTGTTTTAAAGCGATAACATTAACAGTACTAGTAGAATCTAACACTACTCTTACAGATTCGATTTATGATCAACATATTTATTATAATGCATTTATTCATTTATTTTATCTATACAACTTCAAGTACAATAACATGACTAGACATTTTTCAGGATATTCATCCAACTGGGTCAGAGTCATATAACTTATAAGGCAGACAGTTCACCTAAGCAAGAACCAGTACTTGACTCCCATCCTCCATAAGCAACTGCCTACTTTCTCACATAAAGTCATGGCCAGTAGATGGGCTCAAACCCATGACATTCTATCAGTGAGAGGTTACAGTGATTTTAAGTCAGCTATCTTAACAACTCAACCACAGAGGCGGGTCTTTTGAACCATAACTACTAAACAAGTTATAGATCAATTTCAATGTCCAGAGTCGATTCTAATTCTGAACAATCCGTTGTCGATACCTGTGCTTATAATATAAGTACACGAGACCTGTGCTTATAATATAAGTACACAAGACCTGTGCTTATAATATAAGTACACGAGACCTGTGCTTATAATATAAGTACACGAGACCTGTGCTTATAAGTACACGAGACCTGTGCTTATAATATAAGTATACGAGACCTGTGCTTATAATATAAGTACACGAGACCTGTGCTTATAAGTACACGAGACCTGTGCTTATAATATAAGTACACGAGACCTGTGCTTATAATATAAGTACACGAGACCTGTGCTTATAATATAAGTACACGAGACCTGTGCTTATAATATAAGTACACGAGACCTGTGCTTATAAGTACACGAGACCTGTGCTTATAATATAAGTATACGAGACCTGTGCTTATAATATAAGTACACAAGACCTGTGCTTATAAGTACACGAGACCTGTGCTTATAATATAAGTATACGAGACCTGTGCTTATAATATAAGTACACGAGACCTGTGCTTATAATATAAGTACACGAGACCTGTGCTTATAATATAAGTACACGAGACCTGTGCTTATAATATAAGTACACGAGACCTGTGCTTATAAGTACACTGATGGAGTAATAAATTCTGAACAATGATTGGAAATATTTCTGAGGGAAGAAATATTCCAAGCTTAATGATGCAAACCATATGAATAATAAATTAATCCTTCGTAGTTCAAAGTTTCTGGTCTTAATTCTAACCAACGTGAAGAGTTTAACAGTTTTACACTTCATATTACTCTCAATTTGGCAAGCTATGGAGAAGAAACAAAAAGACAAACAAAACAAATTTGACATTTGATCAGGTCATCGGTACAAAATATTTGTTTGTAGTAACAACTAACACTACATACTCACAGTCAACGCAAAGGCCGCTACCAGACTATTCGTCTCTCGGGTAATTTTTAAAAAAATAACAAAATAGCATTGTTAGTGTATTTTGCCTTCTTGGGTTCAATATATGGATTTAATTGTAAAATTATTTATTTCCTACCTACCCACTGAATGAAAATTCTCTGGCAAGGAGGGTTACTGCAAACAAACACTTATTTAGGATGATCTAACAACAAAGACACAAAGACAGGTAAATAGCAAAACAGTAGAAAGACAGGCAGACAGACAGACAGAAGCAGATACAGACATGCAGATTTACCTATATTAGTCTTTGCTAGAGCCTGACTCACACTGTTGATTTCCTTCTCACCTTGCAGGGTCCCAGAACTTGGGCTTACACGCCCAGCAGAACTCACGGGGGAGGAGCTTTGTTGCTTTCTCTTAATTTGATCTTTGTAACACTTAGAGCAGAGACCTTCAAATGATTCACAGCCGTAAAATCCACACCCAGATCGACAAAATGTTGTTGGCGGAAGGTTTGGATCGTTTTGTTCCATAGTAATAGCGAGAATATAATCTGTTATAGTTCAATTCACTACCAAGTCAGTGTGTCAAAGTAACAAACACAAAATATCTGTAATAACAAGAGTAAAAACAGGAAATTAATAACACGAACAAAAATCTAAAAAAAAATTTACAAATTACATACAGCTGAATATTGAGGTCTACAACATATACAATGCAAACCATGATGACTCATTGGGCACAATGTACAATAACATTCAAATTTATTTCTATTTATCAGAATCAAATCAATATTTATTCAGGACACATGGGCTGAGTCACTGATGGTGTACAGAATAAATAATGATTTATGCCAAGAACAGATCCCTCGTTTTTATGGTTATAATCTCATTTAAAATTCATCTTAATAAGCGCTGTAAGTAACTAATTTTGACAGTTTATGATATATCATATGATATATCTATCATTTTCTGATCATTCCAACATGTGGAAGATAAACCACCTGAAGTGTTAGAACTTAGACTAATAATTTTGTACAGTAGAAGCAGCTTGACGTGAATTTGATATATACAGATGTAAACTAACAACACTTGACCTATGAATATGACATTATAACCCAATTAACAACAGTGGGTCATTACAAAAATAGGGCAACCCATGTCTTGTCATAACCCATTTACAGTAATATTAATAACAAATAGGTAGAAAGTCAAAACAGTCACACTAATTTGGGTCAGTCACCATTTCAAGCCCATTTATATGTATTCTAAGGGACATAGGTATACATCTGAAGTAAATTAAACCAAACTGAGGCGTTCACATCATGCATACGTGCTTATCACGGAATTCACATGAACAGCTGATCACAAAAAAATGTGTCATCGAACAAACAAAGGGTCTTTGTTTGGACGTAATTTCTCAACATTCAAACCTTCAATCATAAATCTAGTTAACTTCCATGGCAAGAAATATGTTATATGAAGAAAACGGCAAAATTATACACTATAAAATCGACTAAAACGAACCATAAAATGAAATTTACGTGAAGGTGTTGTCTCGATATTCTAGAATAAAGCCAAGATGGCGACTAGTCAATTTTGTTATTTCATCTCGAAGTTTACTTTCGTTTTCTAACATATTTTAGCACATAGGATATTTTTCACGGAATGAAATCACTGAAAATATAGTTTAAATATATCTTACCAACAAAATAAGTTGTATGTCCCCATAAAATACTCTTTTCTTATCGATGTTCGTAGTTAGGATCCTCGTACGTGTAACCTCTATTTTGCTACCCTGGTATTATTTGTGTCACGTGACGTACGTCGTAGTAGTTCATTGGCTTGTATAGTATTCAGAACGAGGCTTAACTGTGACGTCATAAGGAATACACTAGTTAGCCTATCACTGACGTAATCGGGAAAAAAGTAACACTAATCAAAATGTAAGATAATTATTTAAGGGGATCAACTTTGAGCGTATCAAAACGTTTTTAATAATAAAATTGATAGAATAAATTGCAATTATTCATGACGGATTATATAGTCAGAACAGCATCGTCACCAATTATTTAAAGAGAGCACTATCTTTGTTATATAAATAGATCTAGTGTACACATAATTGATTTGCTCATCCTCTTCCTTTTGTGGTGATCTAAATATAGAAACAGAAGCCTATTACTCACTTGTTTAGTCATCAAAGGGTTTCCCAATGTTTACTTCACTTGTTGAACTCGTTATTAATAAAGGAGCGACTATAATGATCTCCTGGTAAATAAATAAGAATTAAACTATAATAAACACTCTCCGCGAATTCACGCAAAGTACATTTATAATGATACTTAAAACTTCTTGACAATAAAAAAAATAAAATTCGTTTCTACCAAGGACTTATATACATAATAAGTCCTTGTTTCTACTAAATATTTTGCCAAAAGCAATCAGGAACGGAATAAAGAAATCATACAAGGTTGGTTCGTTACCATCATAGTCTTAAAAACAAAAAGTTTAAGTAAGATTTGAACAGGAAAGTTAATATACGTGATTTGATCAATTAAACATTAATTTACGATAAGGGTGTCTTGGATTCGTTTAATATGGCTTCAAAGTTATTATTTTAAATTTAATTGCGTTAAGTTCTTGATTAAGATTATTGGAGACACATTAGAAAAGGTCTATTCATACATTAAAAATAAATAAATACGCACTGAAAAAAAACAAGCCAGAACAACGCGTATTACTTATCAAAGGGAGACTAATCCAATACACAATCAACTCTTTCAATTTCTAGTTACCTCCCTTGCACATACGATGATCTAAGGTGACTGTTGACTGAATATGTGCACGTGATAATCAACAATAGATATGTACATGTGACAAGGACTTAATTGTAACTTGTTACTCTTTTATTAGCTGTTTTTTTGGCCACCGGCCCATACAGAATATACATGATATAATAAATTTGACATTTAATGACAGTATATAAGGACGTGTGTGTATATAAATCCTTGGATGTGATAAAAACAGAAAACCATGACTGGAACAATTTAACATCCAACTTTAGGTCAAAATCATATAAATTGAAAATCTGATGCAAACTGCTACTGCACAGACCCCAATAAAAATAATATCAATTACTCCCTATTAAATGTCATTTAGGAGCAGCAGTGTAGAAGTAGATCATTGGACTTCTTACTCGGAGGTTGTGGGTTCGATTCCCGTAATCAGTAGACTTTAACTGGAACCTTTAAAATCTCTTTTTTCAGCACAGTACTGGTCAGAATCCAGGAAAGCAGTCATCAAGAGCAGTTAATATAAGTTGTAAGAACTTGCTCTATAATCGATGTAACAAAGTTTGAATTAAATGCCATCAAGTGAGTTATATTTTTTATCTCTTGAGTTGCTGTCTGAATGAATTTGAAATGCACGAGTCACACAAGGACCGAATTTCCCATGAGAGGAAGCTGTCCAGCTAGGTCGGTGATTCTTCCAAGGTGCACAGCTAGGGATCTTCCTTCCAATTTTCCCCTTTTTTTCCAACTGCGCTATTTAAGATAGAATCGATAGAAACAACTACAGTACAATCTCTCTAGAACGTCCCTCTCTTAAGCAACAACCTCCCTGCAACAACAACATGAATTTTTCCCACTGCATGATTTAACTATCAATTCAACCTTTCTAGAGCAACAACCTCTCAAAAACAACATACATAATTTTGCAACTCCCAAAGGGTGTTGCTCTGGAGAGGCTGAACTGTATTTTTGTAGTTAAATCAAAGTAAAAACAACACCATTTCTTAATTCAACAAATTTTCTTTCATATAAGTAATTACCTAGTAACAACAACATTCTAATAATACACTTGTTGCATTCCTCATGTTTTACCCTGATGTCAGATTAAACTGGTTCCCATTGACACTGGCTGTACAAAGCCTTTGGTGCACTGCAACATGAAACGGGAACCAGTTTAATGACAGATTCGCCAATTGATTACCTCCCTTTAATACTTTTTTAATCCAGCATGCAGGGTAAACTGGTTCCTGTTCCTTGTTGCAGTGCACCAAAGGCTTTGTACAGACAAGTCAACAGGAACCAGTTTACATGCAGGGAACCCTCCGTGTTTGGATTGGGTTATTTTGCTAAGGTATAATTATGCACACATTATGACACAGAAGGTACATAATGCACTAGAAATGTGTCTAGATGACACGAATGGCACCACTGAGAGCTAACTCAAAAAGGGGCCATAACTCCTCATCTGTGAAAATGTTTGGATTTTAACGGAAATCAAACTTGGCCTGTATTTTATTATTATAATTCATCTTTCTGTAAAATATCCATGAAATATTTTGTGAGTTATTATCACTCAGAAACCAAAATTTGAACGGATGTAAGGATGGACAGGGTAACAGTTTATGCCCTTCTGCCAGTTTGAATGGCGGATGGATAGACATGAAATATCTAAATCTACTACAATTGTAATTTAATCGTACAAACCTAATCAATTAAGTTAAAAAAATGTTCCTTGAGTAACTGAGAGTCAGTTATATGAACTATGACCTAGTGACCTCAAAATCGAAAGGGGTCATCTACATGAGATGACCAACCTCCCAGCCAGATCTGAGGAGCTTAGACAAAATAGTTCTCCAATTATTGCCAGGACACTGTTTGGTTACAGGTGGACAGACTTACTGACATATGCAAAGCAATATACCCCCTTTTCTATGAAAACGGCGCATAACTATCAAATTGTAAAAGCTAAACACAGTGGAAAACAATTCATTCCAATAGATGAACAAGATAAATCAGTTTATTGGGAACAAACAAATTTATACCTTTGCCCTAATGCATAAAACCAAACCAGTTTTCATCAAAGTGGGACTTTTTTCAGATTGTCCCTTTATACAAATATATGTATATACATAGCTAATACAAACATACAAAACAATGTATTCATCAAACAAATATCTATTTACATGTCATATATAATATAAATATGTATATGAAGCCTATATGTACAACCAAACCTGTGAACAAAGGCCACCCTTGATGATGACAAAATGACTTTTATTGACAGGTGACCCTAAAGTTGAAGTTTGCGACTTTATTTATATTTACTGCAAAACGAGCAGAGAATTGTTAGGCTTTACATTTGGACATGACAATTTTCGAGGTGTGGTATTTAGATTTCGGCATTCTTCGGGTTTGTTTGGCTTTTGCCATGTTGTTTATTATGCAGACACTGTATGCCAGCGAATACATAAATGTAAATAATAATGCTAGAAATAACATAGATATTCTTAATATTACATTTAACATGTTTTTTGTGAGATCAATAGGGGATGATTCTGACCCCTAAGAAGCTAGATGGGAAAATAAATGGGTTACCAGTTTGGGCCAGAAGCAAGAAAAAAAATCATTTGTTTTTAAGCTGAAACTAATCAACTAAAGTTTACAACTAACAACAAATATATATACAAAACAAAATCTTCGTCTGTTACATTTAAATCAATTTCAATTTTCATTTTATTGGTTTTGTCAGAGAATACAGTCAATAGATCTAAGAAATAAGTAATCAATTAACAGTGGCCTTATATATATATATATAAATATATAATTTTAAATCTTAGATCTTATCAACATAAGTACCCTAAAAATACCACACTTGAAAGAGCAGGGGTGATAACAGAGCCAAATTAAAAATCCTGATAATCATATGTAGCTGACCATTTATGCCAAACAAGAGGCCTTCAACCACATTGTTTCCATATTTAACTCAGTTTGTATTAAAGAAGATCCTTCAGCGCAGATTAAATTGACCGTAAATTTGCCATTTCTTGAGATATTTTCATCAAATAACTTTTATTTTGCTCAGAAATCATAGCTCTATCAGGACAGATAAATCCTGAATGTTATCACCCCAGAAATATCACACTTCACAGATGTATCTTATAATATATCAAAACCAGACAAGACTACTTCGTAGAATAAAAACAAATTAAAAATCAATCATTAAATATTCTAAAACATGTGAGTCGGAAGTAGCAAAGACAAAATACAAAGGCAAAATCTGATAATCCAATATCAAAGACAAGCCTAAAATTGCTTTCCGGTCAAAAAAAAAATTTATACATTGTAGTTGAAAGAATTTCTTAATTTTGAACATAATATTTATTTTGAAGTACCGCAACATTTTTACTTGCCTTCTTACTAAGTCATACACCTTTACCACTACTCCCAAACTTTAACAGTTGACTGATTTAAGAACTAATTGCAAACACAAATGTCCCCATAGAGAGCTATGTAAAAAGGGGCCATAACTCCTGTGAAAATGTTTGGATTTAAATGGAAATCAGCCTTGGCCTATACACATTGAGAAAGTCATAAGAATTCCATCAAAACTGTCGAAAATCAATTCAATTTTCGTTCCGTGTTACCGCGGCAACTTAAGCAATATTTCCCCTTTCTAAATATTTCTTGAGTTATCACTTGGAAACCAAAATTTGAATGGACAGACGGACACCGCAACTTTGTATGGCAGAGGCATAAAAAATGCCAAGTCACAGCTGAGCTAAATTTAGAAGTATGATTTCCCTATCTACCATGTACAACATTCATACTAACAAACTATGCATGAAAATCAGTCAATGATATGAACAAACATTCTTGAAATGGATTTCCATTCTTTTTTAATTTTGAATTAATTAAAAATTAATTAAGAACTAATTAATTTGATAAAATTAATTTAAATGAATATTCATTGATTTTAACATATAATTCATGACAATTAAGATCAAAATGGAAATAAGGAAACGTCTTTGCGACAAAAACTTACATATAAATGATGTAATATACTCTCTTTAATATTTTTTAATTTACAGTAAGAAAGGGCTGGTCTGCAGTAACAATACCCAAACTTCTAACAATGGCTTGGTTGGTAAATTAGCATATTTATATGCTAGTACAAAAAACACAAAATACGAGCAAAGAAAAACACAAAAAATTTTAGTCAAAATTGTTAAAAATATCTTGGATTTGAGGTATATTTTAATGAGATATATTAAGTCAAAACCAACAATTTTTTTAAGAATTAATTTTGCAGTGTCACAATAAAAAAGATTATCATACACTACAGATCATCAAAATGCTACTAGATTATACTTTATAATCAAACAGCCAATCAAAAAATGAAAGCTCTAAATAACAACCAATGAAAAGCATTAATACATAATCTAAATCAGCCAATCTAAGCGCAATACACTTTTTTACAAATCTAACACAGCCAATCAAAAACTGCAATACAGATTCAGACATATATGATACAACCAATCAGAAACAGCCATACATATTCAGATATATGATACAACCAATCAAAAACTGCAATACATATTTAGACATACATGATATAGCCAATCAAAAATGAGTATTATGTGACATATGAAATATTCAGTAAGGCCATCCTTTAACAATTTTTTGTTTGCTGTAACGCTACCTTCCCACCAAAAAGGCCTCTACCTAACTTTTTTATGGCCTCTCGGGTATATATTTTTTAATTTTTCTAAACAAAAAAAATAGCATTCTGACAAATATTTTGAGTTCAATATAAAAATCAAATTGTGAAAAGAATATTTCTTACCTAACTACCAACACATTAAAATTCTCTGGGTGGGGTTATGACAAACAGACAATCTTTTAAGGATGGCCTGATATACAGAGGGTTAAATGATCCTCTACAGCTTATCTAAATAACACAGATCATTTATCTTAACATTCCATTGCATGCATAAAACTAAGCAGTTTTTTTTAATTCAACCAAAAGATTACCAAATACACGCAAAGAACAAAACAGTGAAAAGAATCAACAAACAGCACAAAGGGGGACATGGTTACATTATTTGATATTATTAATTTTTATATTTCCTTGAATAAATGTACATTAAAACTAAGTTTATATCTTCACTTTAGGCATGTTGAAAATATAGACAAGACTACGGGAATAAATCTAATGGGGGATGTTTCTTTCAACATAAAATTTATTAGCAGTCTAAAAATAGACACAGATCCAATTTTGACATTCTTGAAAAAAATCTTTTTCTAGAAATTATAACACACATGTACATATATATTAATGTTCTTTTTACCCAAAACAGAAGCAATGGATTATATTTAAAGGGTTTATTTTAACCAGTTTTCTAAATACTGATGTCTCAATCATTTAAGATCAATATCATTTATTGAAGACATATTATTATTTGTTGTCATTTAAGCTACAACAATACAGTCATTATAATTCCCTAAGCTACAATATTTACCTCCCTTTTTTTAATTGGCAGCCATCTTGAAAGGCAAATTTCTTATGTGCTTAATAGAAACAAAACCAGAAAAGTCGTTACTTATAAAAGATAACTTAATCATGAAGTTGTAAAAACCATAAAATATCCTATTTTTAGAATTTTCAAAACAAAAATATACAAAAATGTAAATATCTTCCACCAATTCTTGTCAAATATGCCTTTCAAGATGGCCACCAATTCAAAACAAGGGAGGTAAATATTGTATTATGCATTAGGATGATTATATTTAGTGAACTGGCTCACCCTGACAAGACATCCAACTATGAGTTATATCATGAATCAACTACGTACTGTCGATGTCAAGGTCATGTGACCTTTTAAACAATATATTTGTGACAATAGGAAATAGCATTGGATGATAAATTTCGTAAAAAAAAGCAATACATAAAATGACAGAACATGATCAAATGTACAATTACAGTACAACCTCTCCAGAACAGCCCTCTCTTGAGCAACAACCTCCCTTCAACAACACCATGATTTTTTACAAATGTACAATTCAACTATTAATTTAACCTCTCTAGAGCAATAACCTCTCAACAACAACATAATTTTGTTCCTCCCAAAGGGTGTTGCTCTGGAGGGGATGCACTGTATAAAGATTTTTATGTACATGTAGGTGAATAATGATATCAGCCTCATTTTCTGTGCTGTACAAGATGATCTACAAATTCTACAGGGTACAATAATATAACTTATTCAACCCTATTCTCATTTATTTTCGTTGAGCTCATTTTTCGTGTTTTTACTAAAATGGCTATTTTGTGGAGACATGAATATGTGGATTTTGATTTTTTTTAAAATTAATGCATTATCTCTGCATTTAAATTTGTGGGGATTTGATTTCATGGATGAACTGACCCATGGAATCCTCAAAATTAAATACCCAACAAAAATTAATGATTCAACAGTATATAATGTAAATATTATATATAAATGCATAAATAATTTCTACTGGATTGCATTCTATTCAACTTCTTTCATATAAACACTGTTTACATAATTGACTATAATATTAAAGTCTGAAGTGACAACAAAAAAAATCGGCCAATCACAACAGTCATAATTTGATCACAATAAATCCACTCAGCCAATCAGACTAGTGGTTACAAATACATTTAGTCATTTAACCAATCAGAAATACTGTAACAAACACATTTAGCTTCATCAGAAAGAATAAACAAATCCATACAGCCAATCAGAATGATTGTAACAAATCCATTATGTTATTTCAAATAACTTAAACATAATGATATTCCAACATAATTTATATATTCAAATTGTAGCTCATCAAACAATTTAGACATTTTGATGACTAACATTTGTCACGAAGATCAATTTTTATAAAACTGGTAAATGTTTCAAGCTACCATCACAATTCAAAAAGATCATCATTTGCTTTTTCGGAACGTTTGACCGCCGACTGGACTTTACTAGATTTCATGTTTGACCTTATGACCAGGACTGGACTGTCCGGGTCTTCCATCGAGATCCTACGAGGCGGTGTTCTCGACGCACGAGCGATGTCCGAGTGTCGGCGAGGAATCAGAGAACTCAGGTTTTCATCTCGTTGACTGAAAAACATAAAAAAACATAAAGAATAGATTTTTTGGTGTTTTAACAAAAATATCCTGTACAATGAAGATAAACAGCCGGCTTGTTAAAACTTGTTACTGTTGTACATGCATCAATGGCCACCAATCAATAAAAACTTCCATGTAAACAATGACTACCTATGGCCTCTATGTTGACAACCTTTGACCTCAATTTAAACACCTGCCACCTTTGACCTCCAAGTAAACATTGGCTACCTTTGACCTCCAAGTAAACACTGGCCACCTTTGACCTCCAAGTAAACATTGGCTACCTTTGACCTTCGTATGGTGTTTGTTTGAAGGTTAGATGTAAATATTGGACATAAAAAGGGAGGTAATTACTTTTACTACCACAAATATTGCAGATATGTATAAACAGTAAATGTTTTTGTGAAAAAAATAATGCAGAAAAAATTGGATAGAAATTAGGACTCTGACAGAGGCTAAAGGCTTACATACAACTGGTTAAGATAAGCATACAGCATGAAATATACAGTACAACCTCTCCAGAGCGACCCTCTCTTGAGCAACAACCTCCCTCCAAAAGCAGCCTGATTTTTTACCACTGTACAATTTAAGTATAAAGTTAACCTCTCTAGAGCAACAACTACTCAACAAAAACATAATTTTGCTACTGGCAAAGAATGTTGCTTCGGAGAGGTTGCACTATAAGTATAAAAGTCCCTGAAGTATTAGAAATGCAGACAAAATAGGAAATAGTCGATATTTGATAAGGAATAAAAGAAATGTAGAAAATTATTAAATAAGTACACATACAAATACTGTAAAGAATATGCAGTGAAATGATTCAACAAAACCAATGATTGATTAAAGGCGTATACACATATACAGTCAAACCTGTGACCAAAGGCAACTGTTACTTATAACCAGGTTTCTCAAAAAGTTTGTGGCCAACAGGCCCAAAAGTTAGACTAACAGGCTTGATAGGGGAGCATCCAGGCATTTTTCTAGCAATATTTTAAAACTTTTGAGATTTTTTAACGGCCCTCAATCGTTTCTAAGCGGCTAAATTGGCCTGCAGCCAGTTGTTATTGAGAACTCTGAATACGGCCCTTATTGACAGGTGAGTCGGGTAACCCCTATTCGGAGGACCTAACAATCAGTGAAGTTTTTTTTTAAAATAGGCTTTATTTACAGGGTTGCATATATTCAGAGATGGTCGCTAACACAGGTTTGCCTGTACATGTATATACAATGCAGATATATATATCTTTAAGGACGCTGTTAAAGCATTTGTGATACAGAGTTATAGCCCTTGTTCTATTCTTATTAACTCAGTCAAAATTCACACTTTTGTTTTGTTTCGCTGAACTGTAGCATGTCAGGTGTAGTAACTAAGTAAGGTTAAACTGACAACAATTTATAACAACATGAAACAGTATGAACAAGAATTAAACAAGAACGAACATTTCTTATTTTGGCACCCTCACCATTGATGAGACTAAAATTCCAAAACTATTTTTTATTTAATTGAATAATAATTGATTATGAATTTCAGTCTTCGAATTTAGCACCGGACCTTGGACCGAGTCCAACAAAATGACCATCAGTCTGGTAAATTTGAAAAGGTCAGTGGTCCGAAGGTCCAGTCAATTTTTCAGTGATCATTTTATCATTTTTCAGAACGAAAAATGAAATGTTTTAATCACTATTGAAAAATATGTTTTTTACCTGAATGATAAGAAATTTTGTTTGTACTCTTTTTGGTCCACTAGAAGTTCATTTGGTCCAGTAAAGCTTGCATTTTCACTGAACCTAATGTCCAATGCTTAAAAAAGTTTTTCTTGAAGTCGGACATTTTTAATTCACAATAAAAACCTATAATGAGGACTGGAGAATGACAGGGTGCCGGAAATAAGAATGACCAAAGAAGATAAAAAAAACTTACACAAAAACTGAAACAATTAAGCAGTGTTTGCCTTTACCAATCAGTATTCTGATTGGTTGATGCAGTGCTATGTTGTTTTCTTTCTCAGAATTTGTAAATAAATTGAATTGAGCTATATATCAACAGATTATTAACTAGAAATATGTCCAGAGGACAGGAATGCCCCCGCTGAGAGCTAAGTCAAAAAGGGGCCATTACTCCAGTGTTAAATCCATTTTTTAACCCAATTGATGCCTTTTTTGCAGTCTATAAAAAGATAATTACTTGTCCATTTGTATAAGGATGTTAAGTAAAGACACCATAAATAAAATAATAAAATAATAAATAGGGGTATTGTACGCTTAAGATAGGGCAATTTTAGTGCTTCTGTGAAATCCCAGGTTTCTATGCAGACAATTTTTTAGAAGTTTTCAGGTACATGGATATTTAAAGACAAAACAGACACCAATGTCAATTTAAACCTTTAGAATCTAGCCAGGGCTCAGCTTCACAACAAATTGTATTACCCAAGTTTTAACTTAGAAGCATTATCAGAAATGCTTTTTTTCTTTTTTGCGATGCTTGTTTTTTATATTCCGATAACTAGGAAACTGTGAATCAGTGTGGAAGGAGATACAGCAAATTATTTGCCTGATTGGGAAATGTACCGGTACTGGTACAAATATGGAAAAATTGCGGTGTTTTGACCGAAATTGGGAATTATTTTAATAGATTGAGAATTTTTTTTTTTAAATTAAGAAATTTATATTATCATTTATCAACGGCTCTTCTTTGGTTTTTATTTCAATGTTGCAATAAATTTAATACAAAAATAACTAGGACTTTTTACAAAAAAGAGAATTCTACACCAGATTGGGAATTTCTTTCCTTTGAAATTGGGAAAACAGATAATATTTTTCAAAACAGTACAAAACAAACAAGGTAAGATCACTGGAGCCCTTAATCTTAAATATCAAAATATTAATGAGATTTATGTGATAACATTCTGCAACCAGATTAAGAATTTCTTTCCTTTGATATGGGGAAAATATATCATTTCTTTTCAAATTGGGAAGGTACTGTTTACCCATTTCAAATCAAAGAAGAAAAAAATTGCAGGTGACCTCAATATAAAATATCACTACACCCAAACTTGATTTTCAACATTATTTCACTCAAGGAGTAGAAGTTTCTCAAACTTTTGGATTTATGACATATAAGTTGATATAACGTTAGCAAATCTGAGCCCTGATGTGAAAGAGCATTAAGCTGGAAAAAGGCAGAATTAGTAACTAAGGCAATAGTAACAAGAAATGGACACATGTCATTCTTACCATGATAATGAAGGAAACAAGTTAGTTATAACTGAAATTTATAAATGAACGATAAATGGAACTATAAAATACCAAGGTACATGTATAAAAATGATATAATAGAACCATAGCAATCAAAAAGATTATAACCAAGCAACAAAAAATGTACATCACCATAGTTACCAAACCATACTAAAACCATTTCAACCTAGCAACAAATTTCACTATGATTCACTATCACTATAATTAGTAATTAATTTGATTGGTTGAAAAATATCAGTAATTGATAATTGACATTGTACCACCAATCAAATTCATTTTAACAAATTTTAACAAATTATTAGCCAATCAGATCTTGGCTTCTAAAGGTATAGTGACAATGACCACTATCTACCAATCAAATTCATTTTAACAAATTATTAACCAATCAGATCTTTGCTTAGGTAATAGAGATCAACAATGACCACTTTAACTTATGAAATTTAATTTAACATTAGCCATTAAGTATTAATTGTCACAATGACCCCTTTCAACCAATCAAATTCACTTTAATAAAAAAAGTATTAGCCAATCAGATATTGGATAAGTTACAAGCCCAAAAAACTAGCATCTAGCATTCTACTGAGAAAGGGGTAGGGTTAAAATGAGGACACAAGCTAAATTGTATAACATGAAATACTTGATAACAACATAGGTCAATACAGCAATCTTGTGTAACCACAATGCAAGATTCATACAATGGCAAAAATGTACAGCTTTAATAATGTAGGCCAATGACAGGAAATGTTTATACACAGTGTGAACACTTAAGGTAATTCACGAATATACCCACTAATTTGAAGGCTGATGAAGTTCAACCTGTGAATGAAGGCCATTTCTTTAAAAAACTGTCATTGATTATCTACTACAAAATTAACATTGAATAAAAGTCATCTGTCAATAAAGGCCATATTTTGTCTTTCCCAAGGGTGGCCTTTGTACACAGGTTTGACAGTATATGTAGTTACCTCCCTTAATACAAATCAATTATCACCTGTGACAAGACAGGGCCTTTTTTCTAAAAATTGGGAAGAGGCCTTAGCCTTTCATTTTGGGAAATTCAAGCGCGATATTTGGCCAAATTGGACAACCGAGTTAGAATAGAATTGTATTTTTGGGAATTTCTTCCCTCAAATTGGGAAAAAACAGTTGTTTTGCAATTGGGAAGTCACCAAATTTCAGCCTCTGTTATAGAAGGAAAAAAACCTACTTGTTTGTTTGTTTATTTGGGATAAATGCCGTGTAATTATTCAGCTTACAAAAAAACATGAACCCTTACTCTTGAAACAACAAAGCACGCAGTCAAAGTTTTAAAACAAATACATGTACATGATGATTCATCATTTCATACAAAGCAACACCCTTTAATCAAGCTATAACATTTTAAGGCACTGTCTACATGTATAAAACTTTACTAATTCATTAATTCTCTGAATCTGGACTTATATTTCATTGTAAATCAGGATTCTTATTAGACTTAAAAGTTGAGAGTCAACAGGGGTTTTCACAATCTATAACAGAGGCCTATTAAAAGCCTCCTCCCAATTGAAAATTTTGTTAGTACCTGTACTAAGCACAGACACTTGGGGTTAGGAGCTCTAAAAACAAAATAATTGTATTTTTTGTCAATCCTATTAACACATAAACTTATCGTATCTATCAATAAAACCTAAAATAAGCCTTTTTAAAAAAAAAAAACATCTTTCAACATCAACAATACATACTATATACCTAACCCCAAGTGTCTGTGGTAGCAACAAGTTTTCAAAAAAATCCAAATTTCCATAATCAGCAATTTTAGCAATAATTCTACCCAAAATCAACACGCTAATGCCTCTTCCCAATAAAGAGAGAAAAAACCTCCACTGATAGAAGTTTGAAGAGTCAACAAAATTTCTTACTAATGTAATATTTGTAAAATTTTACCCTTTGGTTCCATTTTTCAAAGGTCAGAAGCTCAATCAGGACTTTCATTTGACCCTTAAAATGATATTTTGACTCTTAAAATTAGTAAATTAAGGCTTCTGACTCTGTAAGAAAATTTGTACAAAAGGGTTAAACTTGTAATAACAATAGTAAGAAATTTTGTAGATTCTTTAAACTATAATCAGCTGAGGGTCATACTTAACTCTCAACATTTGATGTCTAATAAGAACATTGAGCTTGGTTTTGCTGAATTCAAGGGTCAAAATGCCAGTTTAAGGGTCACAAGTGAGTCCTGGTAAATTAATGATTTAGTCAACCACTGACAAGCTAATGGGTTTTTAATTGTTTTGTTTCAATATGGAACATTATAAAACTTCCACTTAATTGATGATCTTTAGTTTAAACAATATTTATTTCCAAAGACATACAAGACAATTAATACATAGGAAAATGACATATCGGATTGGAAAACAAGTTTACTTCAACTTATGTAAATTCCGTTCCGTATGGTACTTGTGAATTAAACATATATACATTTGTATTGGTGTAATGATACAGTATTTAAGATTAAGCTGTCAATGAAATCATTAGACAAAATGATGCAAATTCAAACGATGATCTTTGACCTAAATCTTTTGAAACAGTCCTTAAATAAGGCTGAAAATAAAAATAAGTTTGTTTGGAGTGCTCCTACCTACTCACGAAAATCATAGAAAATAAATAAATTGAAATTTTTAGGGGGCAATTTTTTTTTACTATTGTTATATGGTAATAAGAAAATACCTACCTACCTACCTACCCAGGGCTAAAATTCTCGGTCGGAGCACTCCAAACTAACTTATTTTTATTTTCAGTCCAGTATAGTACATGTACATATTTCAGAAAATCTTTTTTTTTTCACAATCTTATCAATCTGATGCCTTGCCTCTCTGTACATGGGATAAGTCTGATTATATAATGTCTAATCCTGATTATATACATCTATACCGGGTAGGCTAAAATTAAGCATAAATCATTTCGCTACTAAAAATAGATACCTGAAATAAGAAGGGGTCAAAGTTCAAGGTCATAGTTGAAGGTCAACATTCTGTTTCCTTTTCAGTGATATAATACGCAGACTCAATATCAATATCGTGACATTGCGGTTGGTCAGAATTTTGGTCGCTGTAAATGCAAATTAGGGTATTATAGGCCATCCTTAAAAAAGTGTTTGTTTACAAAAATCCTACTTAGAAAATTAAATATCATTTTCAGTAGGTAGGTAGGCAGGAAATATTTTTCTTTACAAATTAATTTTTATATTGAATCCCAAATACCTGTCAGAATGCTACTTTTTATTTCCAAAAAGGCTTTTTAACTGAGAGGCCAAACATAAGTTAGGTAGGGGCCTTTTTGGTAAGAAGGTTGTGTTACTGCAAACAAAATATTTGTCAAGGATGATCTTGAGTTCATTGTAAGGTTGACAGATAACAAGCATATATATGTACGTTCTCTCACAAAAGTCAAGTTTGATTGACACAGACCACTAAATGTACATCACATACGACATGGACACAGACCACTAAATGTACATCATACAACACATATCACTAAATGTACATCATACAAAACATGGACACAGACCACTAAATCTACATCACACAAAACATGGACACAGACCACTAAATCTACATCACACAAAACATGGACACAGACCACTAAATGTACATCATACAACACATATCACTAAATGTACATCATACAAAACATGGACACAGACCACTAAATCTACATCACACAAAACATGGACACAGACCACTAAATGTACATCATACAAAACATGGACACAGACGACTAAATATTACAATAATGCCGTTCTTACTGATACTAAAGTTATAGCATAACTCAAACAAACATCATCATTTTATAATCACTTTTGTACAGGTTGAACAGGTTAACTGTTTACAGATTTCACATGCGATGAAACTGTGCAGCTAATTAATAGAAGGCCTGTGGTCCAACCAAGATGTACACCCAGGATCTACCACCATTGTTAAAGCCGGAAAGTTGCCAAATTTGTATGACCCTTGTTGTAGGTGTAACATTAAATAATCAGTTACAATCAGAGTACATGTACATACTATGTGTGACATGAGACCAACATCAGGGCTTTTTTCACAGATAGGAGAAGGAGCCATTTCTTTAAATTCAGGGGAAAATAACCCATAATTTTTGCATAAGGGGAAGAAAAACTTGATGTTAATAGAATTAATAGAGGAAACTGCATGATTTTAAAGAATGTTCATGAGGGGAATATAGCCCCTGCTATAGAAGGAAAAAAAGCCCTGAACATGCAGGTAATATAAATAAATATACATCCACCTCAGTCCAGTATACAGCAGGGTTCTTAATAAGTCTGTGGCCAACAGGCCCAAAAGCTAGACTAACCGGCCTGCTAGGGGTATCCAAGGCATTTATCCAGAAATATTTTTTAAACTTTTGAAATTTCTAACTGGCCCAAACTTGTTTCTAAGTGGATAAATCAGCCATTTGTACCCTGTATATATAGTTTATAAACATCACAAAAAAACAAAACAAATATAGAGAATACATGGTTGGTGCCTGAGATGGAGAAGGTTTATCCGGTGAGTAAGAAAGTGTATCTTGGCGAGCTTTGCTTTCGCAGCGAACCGGATAAACTTTCTCCATCTCCGACACCAACCATGTATTCGATTTATCCTGCTATTCTCATTAAGTTTAGTACAACACTACATTTTTTACTGAAATCCGTTCTTTTTCGCTAAATTTTATGTGAAGTAACGTGCACTAATGTATTTTCGTTTGTGACGTCACTTATGACGTCACACGGAGCTTTACACCCTTTAAAATGGAAACAACGCATTTAAGGTTTAATATTTAATACGCAGAATAGCATTCATGCAGTTCACATATGACAACAAGTATAAAAATCTCTATTTTAGCTTTAACAGAGCGTGGGAATTTTAAAATGATTTGTATTTTGATCATGTGACGCACTGACGGGAGATAGATAAGTTTATCCTGCAGGGCTATCTCCTGCACCTAATGAGCGTGATAGCGGGATAAAAATACATACAAGTACACTAATAATTATTATGTTGTATGATTATATATCACTGAATAGTGAGTTATCAATATCAGAATTCAGATAACTTTAGACTGTACAGACAGAGATGAAAATGTGATACATCAATGACTAAGTAAACACACTATTGTTGTTTCAAAGTTCATATAAAGTGTCCATTTAGTATTGACTGGTCAATCATTTATAATGTAGATTTATGATTGGCTGAAGCGAGTATTTTTCATATACATGTATGTAATTTGATGTAATTGATTTTTCTGGTTGATTTCCTTGCTATGTCACCGAATTATTATAAAAATGTTCAATGAGATTTTTTAGAAAAGATAGACAGTGCCTTTATAGACAAATCACAATAATTTTAATTGAGGCTTAATCCTGAAGTTAATGTTCACACACATAATATAAGTGGTTAGGGTGTCCGCCTTCAGAGCGAGAGATCAAAGGTTTGAACCCCAGTGCAGGCAGGGTTAGAACTGACGCGATACCATGGTAACTAATGGTTATGGTAGTCCCATCTCACCATTCTAGGTGACAGGCAAACAGAGAAGGGTTCCGGAGGTACTGTGCAAACAAAATTTTAAGATAGGTGCAGGGTGCCCCTAGACTTCAAAAGTTGGGGGTCAAAATGACCATTAGCTGATAGAAATTCAACGAGTCAACAAAATTTTCTACTAATTTAATAGTAAATTTGACCCTTTGGTTCAAATTCTCAAGAGTCAAAAACCTTAATGGCTTATTTTACAAATTTCAAGAGCCAAAATGCCATTTTAAGGGTCAAATGAGAGCCCTGCAGGTGTCTCATAAGCCATCTTAATTGGCTGGCCCTTTTAATAGAGGCGACACTATTATAAACAAAACCTTTACCTTTAATATATAGATCTATCACCTCACTGACACACATTCATCATGATGATGATACACCATCAAAGAAATATCTTTAAAAACTTTTAGTAATCACACATACCAACACATTAAAAGTAAAAAGTTATTTGTTAGACTAATATATAGAAGTTATTTAGAACTTGCTACATTTTTACCTGGTAAAAACAATGAAACAATTTAAACCGCCAATTTAATATTATTAATAATTCATATGACCCAGGTGTAGCAGTCGCATACAACTCACCTAGATGATTTTTCCAATTCTTCCACTTTGCTCTTCAAATTGGCAAAACTGGAATCATATTTACTGAAAAAATCTAATCCAGAACCTTTGTTGCCATTGGTAACATTGTTTGATGTACTGTCTTTATTAGAATTACCACTGGCACAGCCAGCCTCACAAGCACCTGCACTTGAGGTTAATAGGTCACTATTTGAACGCGATCTAACTTCGTCCGATGATAATAACTCCCAGTCGTCTTGTACCATGTGACTGTTGTCATTGGTTACAGGAATAAACAAGCTCTCACGTAAAAACAAACTGTCATTTGTCCATAATTTGTTTTCTCTCTTTATCTGCTCCACCTAAAATAATAATGTCATCATTATAACTGTGTGCAACACAATCAGTCATATTGAAAGTCCGTCTGACCGCCGGACCTGTCACGTAAAATCCGTGTCGGTCCGGTAAAATTTTCCCTTTAGTCGGTCCGACTGTTCGGAAAAGTACTGAGTTTTAGACATAACCCGCGAAAAGTGAAAATTATGGTTAGCGAATTTCACGCACCGTTGTTTCCGGCTTGTAGGTTGAAAATATATTGTAATCGAGAACCAGCGATGTATTTTTTGTTGTCATATATACGATTTTGCGAGGGATTTTTAATAACAGATCTTCCAAACAGGTGATTTTGTTTTCAGAATATTTATTCTCGAACATAAATCTTCTTTCCATCGCATTTTACATACAATTTTGGTCATGATATCGGACCTTGTTTACTTTACAGGCGTCGTTCCTGGGTCTAGTATGATAGGTTTATTTTTATTCTTTGAATAAACAGCTGTTTATTGTTTTCTTTTTCTCAATTTATCTAAAGGCTAGTTATCGATTTTTTTTTAATGATTTTAGATCATATACAATGATTCAAGCTACATATTTCATGTTCTCGTTTCTGGTATTTTTTCAGTAATCTGCTTTGAAGCCCCAGAAGTTAGGAGCGCTCCAGTAAGCATCCAGATGACACAGCAATCAGTGTTCCTGAAGAAAATTTGCTGAATATGAACTGCAAACTGCTTTTCTGGGAAATTTCATATTCATTTTAATGTATGAATAAAAAATAAAGAGAATATTATTAGCTGACAAGAATGTGTTCTCTTTTTCCAATAACCACAGAAAAAATGTTGCGATTATTTTTGGTCTGGTAAAATTTTGTTCGGTCTGGTAAAATTTCCAAAGTCACCAGACCGACTGTCTGGTAAAATTCTGAGGTCTTTCGTATAGTCTGCACGATATATATAACGTGACTGCTTTCTTACAGCAGAAAATACCAATACATATGTACAGATAGAGATTTTTCACATACTTGGTCAAAAATATTAAAACAACTTGAAACTTAGACAGAATTTTCTTATTCACAAATTACACAATCGTGACACAATTTAAACAAAAATGTAAGTAAAAAAATGTTGAAGTGCAGAAAAGTTATCTTATCTTAGGTTAACCTTGTCTACTAACAGTTTTATATAGTGGCAACTGAGTTCAATTACTATAAAATAAACATAAGTTCATAATAGTTTTGTGTCGAATAAGACCGGGGACGAATTTCCCAAATTTAGCAGCTGTCAAACTGAAATCTTACCGTAGCCCCGTATTTTAATGAGATCCCTTGTAATGTATCCACTCTAGAAATAATGTGTTTAACATATTTTGTGAATTTTGGCATCGGAGCCGTGGTAGATCCATATTTAGTTTGATTTCTAGCTATGTTGCCGAACATCTTACGTTCGGCCCCGTCGTCCGACATTTTGAACAATATTCGTGTCACGTGACACATAAATTTATTTCCGCATGATTTTTATTGATAACTTCAGAAGCTTAAAACTGTTATGTAATTAGAATCCAATCGTAACTACTCGGGCATTTCCGTAACTTTAGACAAACGCCGAGGAGTTCCGATTGATTAGAATTTTGTCACATCGGTAATCAATAAAGAATTTTGTCACATCGGTACTAATACAAGTTTGAACACAGAAATTAGACAAACAAATGCATTTTTTTTCAATGATCGTAACCAGAAATATGGGACACCAACACATTTAATAAATATTGGAAGCAACAGAATATTGTGTGCGGTAAATGTTCCCAGTATCATTTTTGGTATAAGAAGTGAGGAAAACCACTTCATGTATGTCGCAGTAAGAGGCATACATTTTTTAAAAATTGTCAATTCGACCCCTTTTTAGAGAAATTTCACAACTACACAGAGGAAACATTGTCAACAAAATCGCCTTAAAAATCAATGCAGATGATTCTTTAATGTATCACTCATTGAAAAACATTGATTTTGAACAAATGCATCCATCAGTCTGTACGCCTGTTCTGCACCAATTTACCACTTATTCACGTCTTTCCGCCAATTTTCCGCTATCTTTCAAAATGCTCGATCGGCAATGTCGAACTTTTCCCCATTAATTTAGCATAATTACAACACAATACATCAAAATTATTTATGCATGCTTAATTTCAAAGTACTTACCTTACATTATATCATTAATATTGCCCGAAGATAAGTAATGATAAGGCATAAATCAATAAAAGTTATACTATATATACTTTCTTTTTAATGCGACTGCGCATGCGCTTGTTGATAACGCGAAGTGTTTCGACCGGATTTTCAGTTGCATCTGCCGTTAATACAACTACCTGCCGCTATTGAGTGTATAAAAACATCAAGGTAGCTCACTTGCCATCTTTTCGAATGACGGAAGTCACAATGTCCAAGATAGACTGGTCGTTAATAAGGGTGGGTCTCGGCTTTCCTTCCAAACTGCACACGCTTTTCGGAAACATTGCTTTCGTTGAAGTGTGCCCCAAATCTAAACGTTTTGACAGCTTTTGCAGTGCACCTTTGTACACACAAGTCAACGGGAACGTACGTATGACATGGGTTGAATATTATCTCCCTTCACTATATTTAAAATGGTGTATGGTTGAAAGTTTATATTTAATCAATTATGTTTGCATATCACAAATTTATAAAGATCAGGTGCCTATAAGTTTTTCACGTCCATTAAAATAATTATATTATGGTCCGTCAGTTCTGACAAGTCGCGAGTTTGTTACATATCATATTTAAGCTTCTGAAGCAAAGTGGATTTTGTTTATTCCGTTGTCTCATTCGTAATGCATCGCATTTTATCGTAAAAAAACCATTACAGTCTAATAAAGCAAGAAATACAAAACACGACCAGAATGAGTTCTTCCTACCAGTTGTACAGAAATACAACATTGGGTCACACGTTACAGGAAAGTCTTGACGAACTTATTCAAGTAAGTTGATAAAATATGTTTATGAAACATTCGTACTCAATTAACTTCGTCCCCGGCACTGTACTTGCAATTTTTTATGAGATCTGATCAGGGACTAATACGTGCCTTACTTACTATGCTTTGGGTTGGTCGGTTTCATTTACCAATTCGGAAGGACCATCCGCTAAGCTCGTGCGGGACGGGGCCAAATTGAAAAAGTATCTCGTCGTCACAAATAGTCTAATTAATTGGACTAGTTGGGGACACTACAAGACATTCATATAATATAGTCACAGTGTAGCAGTAATGTATCATTGTATGCAGTACATGACCTATTCATATTTTTAAATTGGTTGCAATATTAACTGTCCAATTACAAAATAAGCTCAGTTAGTAGGGCGTTTGACATGCAAGCTGAGGTTGTAGGTTCCAGCCCTACATTGGGAACTGTATTCATTTTTTTTCCCGATATTTTGGGAATATGACCCATACCCTTAGGATTGGGAATTTTCGCTGTGTTTTAATCCAAATTGGGAAAAAATGTATAGCTACAAATTTGCAATGTTCAATTTATTCTACTTATTCTCCCATAGAACAGTAGTAGAATAAGGTATTTACTACCAATAGTGATGTTAATGAACTTAAATAATTAATAATAAAAAATAAAAAAAAATTTTTTTGGATAGGGAATTTTTGTCTGTGAATTGGGAAAAAAAGATACTATTTTCCATTGAGAATATGACTGAATTTCGGCCCAAAAAAAATCGCCCCAAAAAATCCCTGATATTTTCCTCCTCCTATTACAATACAACACTAAGTGTCCCTGACTATGCATTATTAATTTAATTGATAGCATATTAATTTATAAAAAAAAAAGCTATTAAGCATCAAAGGAAATAGTTATTGATACATTATGAGATATGAATTTAGTTTTACAATTATATTTTCACTTTCAGATTGGTCAGATCACACCACAGCTGGCTCTCAAGGTGCTCCTACAGTTTGATAAAGCTATAAATTTAGCTCTCGCAAATAGAGTAAAAAACAGGATTAGTTTCAAGGTTGGTATAAGCAGTATGTGGTATCATGTAATATGAATAATGTAATTTAGAATCCCTGGCAGTATGCGGTATCATGTAATATGAATAATGTAATTTAGAATTCCTGGCAGTATGCGGTATCATGTTATATGATTAATGTAATGTATGATTCCCTGGCAGTATGCGGTGTCATGTAATATGAATAATGTAATGTATGATTCCCTGGCAGTATGCGGTATCATGTAATATGAATAATGTTATGTATGATTCCCTGGCAGTATGCGGTATCATATGATATGAATAATGTAATTTAGAATCCCTGGCAGTATGCGGTATCATGTTATATGAACAATGTGATTTAGAATCCCTGGCAGTATGCGGTATCATATGATATGAATAATGTAATTTAGAATCCCTGGCAGTATGCAGTATCATGTTATATGAATAATGTAATGTATGATTCCCTGGCAGTATGCGGTATCATGTTATATGAACAATGTGATTTAGAATCCCTGGCAGTATGCAGTATCATGTTATATGAATAATGTAATGTATGATTCCCTGGCAGTATGCGGTATCATGTTATATGAACAATGTGATTTAGAATCCCTGGCAGTATGCGGTATCATGTAATACGAATAATGTAATTTAGAATTCCTGGCAGTATGCAGTATCATGTTATATGAATAATGTAATGTATGATTCCCTGGCAGTATGTGGTATCATGTAATATGAATAATGTTATGTATGATTCCCTGGTAGTATGCAGTATCATATGATATGAATAATGTAATTTAGAATCCCTGGCAGTATGCGGTATCATGTTATATGAATAATGTAATGTATGATTCCCTGGCAGTATGCGGTATCATGTAATATGAATAATGTTATGTATGATTCCCTGGCAGTATGCGGTATCATGTTATATGAACAATGTGATTTAGAATCCCTGGCAGTATGCGGTATCATGTTATATGAATAATGTAATGTATGATTCCCTGGCAGTATGCGGTATCATGTTATATGAATAATGTAATGTATGATTCCCTGGCAGTATGCAGTATCATGTAATATGAATAATGTAATGTATGATTCCCTGGCAGTATGCGGTATCATGTAATATGAATAATGTTATGTATGATTCCCTGGCAGTATGCGGTATCATATGATATGAATAATGTAATTTAGAATCCCTGGCAGTATGCGGTATCATGTTATATGAATAATGTAATGTATGATTCCCTGGCAGTATGCGGTATCATGTAATATGAATAATGTTATGTATGATTCCCTGGCAGTATGCGGTATCATATGATATGAATAATGTAATTTAGAATCCCTGGCAGTATGCGGTATCATGTTATATGAACAATGTGATTTAGAATCCCTGGCAGTATGCCGTATCATATGATATGAATAATGTAATGTATGATTCCCTGGCAGTATGCGGTATCATGTTATATGAATAATGTAATTTAGAATCCCTGGCAGTATGCAGTATCATGTTATATGAATAATGTAATGTATGATTCCCTGGCAGTATGCAGTATCATGTAATATGAGCAGTGTAATTATATTTCAACCGACTTTAAATAAGATTTTGTATCTAAGGACTTGAGTTCCCATATAAATCATTATAACAGTAGATAAAGGAAGCGATTCACACCAACAGTAGAATAAAGCTTGAAATAACTTCTATAAGATTATGTTTCTTTTATTTCAGGGTAAATTAAATACATACAGATTTTGTGACAATGTATGGACCTTAGTGTTAAATAAGGCAGAATTTAAGGATGTTCAAGAAATCGCCAAAGTGGACAAAGTTAAGATCGTAGCCTGTGATGGTAAAGGTAAGAGTAAAAAATATATAAGTATGTTCCCTTTCAAAAAAAGGGGGTATTGCTTTACACATTTCGGTTTGTCTGTCGTTCAGTCCATCCATAACCAAACCTTGTCTGGGCAATAACTAGAGACCTGTTTGGCCTAAGCTCCTCAGATTTGGTTGGGAGGTTGGTCATCACATGTAGATGACCCCTATTGATTATGAGGTCAATAGGTCAAAGGTCATACTTTCCAGTTGGCCTTTAGGGGCATCTCTGTTTCACAAACACCTCTTGTTAATAAATTAAATTATAATATTTCTATAAAAATTATTAAAAATATACATGTATATACATTTCGAAACTCAAGTCCTTGGATACAAAATCTTATTTAAAGTTGGTTGAAATATAATTACATTGTTCATATTACATGATACCGCATACTGCCAGGGAATCATACATTACATTGTTCATATAACATGATACCGCATACTGCCAGGGAATCATACATTACATAATCAGATCAATTATCCTGATAGAATGATGTATGATTCCACATTTTATGTTACATTACAGGTGCAGAAAAATGAGAATTTTTTCATCAAGTTAGGCATTAATTTTGGTTCTATTCATCTCCATGGAAACAGCATAAAAATGAACTCAAAATTTGAGATCTTAACTTTAAGAACTCTATCCTCCAGCGAGTTGGTAGATTTCTGTTTGTATGATGCATTGTATATGAAGTTATTTGTGCATATTTTATGTCAAAATGTGTCATGACATGTGCTTGTATATTATTGATGTTATTCTCTAGATTACTGTACTTCATGTGTTTTGAAATCAATATGGCTCTTGTTTCACTCTCGAAAATTATTCATTTTTCGTGAAATGATGTTTTTAACATAGTGTCTTACTTGTGTGGTACTATTTTGTCATTTGATTTTTTGCCCTTTTTGAATAAATTTAGGATAAATTTGACTTAAGTGGTAATTTTATTGTATATTGATTGTTATCACTTTCAGTGATATTCCCATGATAATGTTATCTAAGTCCAGAAACAAATTTACATATGTTTCTATTAACACTTCAAAAATTACTCTGAATTTGTTTGTTTTTTTGTGCAAATAATCATTTAACATGGCTTCTCTTTACTGGATTTTGTTGTATTTATTTATAAAAGCGGAAACAAATATTTTATTCTTGTGACCTTATTAGTTTCAATTACATTTTTCATGGATTTCTTCTCAATATTTGTATAAGTTGCCTCCCTTTATATGATTTTTCTCAATATTTGTATAAGTTGCCTCCCACGACATGATATTGTCAATATTTGTATAAGTTGCCTCCCTTTATATGATTTTTCTCAATGTTTGTTTAAGTTGCCTCCCTTTATACAATGTCTATAAGAGGCTGGTTCGATGCTGTAGTTGGGTCTGCAATATTTCATGTTTTAGTTGTTACAAGGACTTATATACATACATGGATTCGCAACTTCCGTATTAACAGTTTAAAGTAATCAAATCCCGCGATAATAAGACGTGAATCAACGGGAATACAAGCTATTGTTTACAAAAGGGAAAATACAAAAAAATCCGTGATATCCGAAGGATAATAACAGCGAAAATATCCGTGGTATTCCGAATGTTTAATCTCGGAGACGAAAGGATTATAATAGATGTCCGCCATCTTGGAATTTAAAATGTTTGACTGATGCCCTTTTCAATGCTTATACTTAGACTTTGTGGATTATAAATGTATCTCAATATCTTTAAGGAATTTGTTGCATCCTTTACCAATTTCCCGTGCCCAATTGCCAGAGTTTTATTAGTATAATCAAATTCGTAAACACCCAAATACAGCTGTCGGACATTGCCGAGTATATAGCAATGCATTGTGGGATCGCCGAACGATATCGTTTGATCTATTTTTAGCAGTTGCGAATCCATGTATGTATATAAGTCCTTGGTTGTTAGTGTAATCTTATTACACACAATATTTTTCTTCAATTAAAATCTAATTACATGTACTGTATTGATAATAATGTTGTACTGTGTACTAATGTGTGTATATTGAAGAAATAAATCTCAATGTTTGTACAGAATTGTTTTGTACTTCTATTTACACAGACACATCGAGGGCTCAGCGCAAAACTGTCGTAACTTGTTCTTATTTCAATATGAGTTACAACACTGTTGCGCTGAACCCTCGACATGCGACTCTGAAAGACTATGTTTGTATGTACATAGATGGGTACATTATTTAACTCTTCTAAATCAATGATAAAGTTCAGGTTACTCTACATAGACATCTTGGATAACTATAAAACTATGAACACATTGAACCATACTTGTCTGTGTAAAATCATGTTATATTTCATTTTTGTATGACACACAGTTCACTGAGCTAGAATTCCTGTGTAACCTACTTATACTGGCCAGTATTCCTGTGTTACCTACCAGTACAAACCAGTGTTCCTGTCAATACATAATTTTATAGTGTAAGGTGATTTCTTTTGGCTCAAAATGTATGTGCCGATTCCCTTTGGTACTAACCAGTGTTCCTGTGTTATCTACCAGTACTTATGAATGTTCATGTATTACCTACCAGTTTTAAGCACTGTTTATGTGTCACCTACCAGTACTAACCAGTGTTCCTGTGTTATCTACCAGTACTTATGAATGTTCATGTATTACCTACCAGTTTTAAGCACTGTTTATGTGTCACCTACCAGTACTAACCAGCGTTCATGTGTCACCTACCAGTACTAACCAGTGTTCCTGTGTTATCTACCAGTACTTATGAATGTTCATGTATTACCTACCAGTTTTAAGCACTGTTCATGTGTTACCTACTAGTACTAACCAGCGTTCATATGTCTCTTACCAGTACTAACCAGTGTTCATGTGTTACCTACCAGTTTGAAGCACTGTTCATGTGTTGCCTACCAGTACTAACTAGTGTTCATGACCATGTGTTACCAACCAGTAGAAATCAGTATTTATGTGTTACCTACCAGTACTAACCAGTGTTCATGTGTTACCAACCAGTACAATCCAGTGACCATGTGTTACCTGCCAGTTGAAACCAGTGACCATGTGTTACCTGCTAGTTGAAACCAGTGACCATGTGTTACCTGCCAGTTGAAACCAGTGTCCATTTGTTACCTGCCAGTACAAACCAGTGACCATGTGTTACCTGCCAGTTGAAACCAGTGACCATGTGTTACCTGCCAGTACAATCCAGTGACCATGTGTTACCTGCCAGTACAATCCAGTGACCATGTGTTACCTGCCAGTTGAAACCAGTGACCATGTGTTACCTGCCAGTACAATCCAGTGACCATGTGTTACCTGCCAGTTGAAACCAGTGACCATGTGTTACCTGCCAGTACAAACCAGTGTCCATTTGTTACCTGCCAGTTGAAACCAGTGAACATGTGTTACCTGCCAGTTGAAACCAGTGTCCATTTGTTACCTGCCAGTTGAAACCAGTGACCATGTGTTACCTGCCAGTTGAAACCAGTGTCCATTTGTTACCTGCCAGTACAAACCAGTGACCATGTGTTACCTGCCAGTTGAAACCAGTGTCCATTTGTTACCTGCCAGTTGAAATCAGTGACCATGTGTTACCTGCCAGTTGAAACCAGTGTCCATTTGTTACCTGCCAGTACAAACCAGTGACCAAGTGTTACCTGCCAGTTGAAACTAGTGTCCATTTGTTACCTGCCAGTTGAAACCAGTGTCCATTTGTTACCTGCCAGTTGAAACCAGTGTTCCTGTGTTAACAACCAGTACTAACCAGTGTTCCTCCACATCACATATAAAGTTATTCCCCTTTGGTTATACAGTTGGTAAGCAATTACCTTGTTATTTAAAATGAGACTGCAGAGTTACTACCCTTTGACTATGCAGACAGTTAGAAATTACCTTGTTACCCTTTGATTATACAGTTAGTTAGAAATTACCTGTTATTTGAGACTGCAGAGTTCACGGTGCGAATACCACGTGACTTTTTGCTAAGGATGGGTGTTCCAACAATGGCGGATTCCGTCGATTCAGGTAAGATTTTTCATCCTTGTAGTCTTATATGTACTTTATATTAAAAAAGCTCTTCGCTAGAGCCCGGCCATTTCAAAAACTCACCCTCGGTTATAGATTATTTAGCGTAATATCCCCTAGTTAAATCGTAAAGTGTCACCGCGCATTTTTCATATACACAATGTAAGTAGCTAATGTGGGGTGAATTTTTTATATTTTAAGGAATTATCCCCTTTGGGCGGATTTACACGGTTGTTAATTTGGCGCATGATAACAAAACGCCTTTCTAACACGTTACAATCAAATATTGTCGGTTAATTCTCCAATTTGAGATGTTATAGTCAGAGAGATGACAATGCTAATGATGGGTGACAAAAATATTATGCTAATGTTGGGTGAAAATGCTAAGGATGGGTGTCATAAAAAATGTAAGAACTTTCATCCTTGTTAACTGGCTCCAGATATGCTTTTTTCACAAATTTTAGTTTTATCGGTCGGCACTTAACCAGAAGCCATTGTCGAAGAATATTGACATCTTGTTTATAACATACAGTGATCTGCGATTATTTGCAATGTATGTTTTCTGATTCCAGGTGTAAAGTGTGTCAAAAAGAGGTAAACTTGTCACTGTACGCTGCGAACAGGCTCCAAAAGAGACTTTCAATGCAAAAATACTTTGATATTTCCACCAACTGACAATGCCAGCAACAAAAAAGAAAAAGCATAAGAAGTATACTTATGCGCGCAGTCATCAGCGCACCGGAAAAGACTTAAAATCACATCGCATTTCTCTACACATTCCAAGGGTATTCATTCCTTAAACACAACGACTAAGCTATTGAAAAGTAAGAGGATGTGAAAGACTTGCGGAGTTTGCAGTGACAAAGATACAGGAACACACGGTTAAACATGCCGAAAAGCTCGATAGTGACTTAAGATGTATCCATGAGGATGGCGAAACAAGTGTAAACCTCGTAATAGCTGATGCGAAAAATGCTGCAGAAATAGTAGCTTAGTGTCAAAGAAAGCAACATGAACGAAGTATGAAAGAAAACGACGAAGTTCTTGCGTATAAACAATTCGTTCCATGACACTTGACACTGTGGCTTAATCCATAGCAAGTGGAGATATGTATTGCAACACTTAGGTAAAATGATATCTTCACAAAAACGAAGCAACTTTGTTGTTTTATTATTTTGTTGACGTCGTTTTAGAATTTGAGCCCAGAATGACCGCTATGTGTTGGAAATCGCACGGGCTGGCTCATTTGTGAATTTTATATATACAGTGACAGAAATATCCGGAACATGTTGCTTCCTGTAGACCGGAAGTAGATTTGAGTGTATTGTATTACCAAGGTAAAGAAGAACTATACAACTCAGTGTTAAGTGGTGGATGAACATTTTCCTCGATAACAACAATGACTATCACGTTAAAAAAATGACATTCTTCTACATTCGCTATTTCTGTTTGCCTGTTTCCGTAATGAATTACATATTCATACTCACCATCATTATTTAACTGAGATGTTACTTGCAAACTGAATTTAATAGAGAAGCAATCTGTTCTAATCGTATTTCTAAATCAATATATTATTAAGATTTTCAAATTTTATACTGTCAAAATAGCATTTTCTTGCTAAATAAAGCATTCCGGGTTCTGGGTATAAGTATAATGTATTCAGAGTATTGCTCTATTTTCTGTAATATTCAATGATAAGATCTACCAATGGAAAATTATAACATTTATCAGTATGACATTATTTTAGTCCCCTACTGGTTTCATCGGAGCAAAGGGGTTCGGCAATTAAATTTTGACCAAAGAATCACCTTACACTGTATGTAACCTCTTTGAATCGGAGGGGACTATACGTTTACCTTCCGTCTGTACAGTGTGATTACTCGAACAAATATGTAGGCTATATTTATGCTAACTTAGGGTGTAGTTACTATAGTTGAGCAAAAAATATAGATTAGAAATCCTTTTATTTTTTTGGTCAGACTGAAAGATGTACATACATCGGTCCGACAGGGACTGATGTATTTGTTGCAATAACCCGTCACTTGTTACAAAACCCTTATAGTGACATTCGCTTTTCTTTTTTTTTCATGACTAATTCGTCATCCCGAACTGTTAATTCGTTTTAAAACTGTGGTTAACAAAAATGATGAGAATATTTATTGTACCCGATGTTGTAAATATTCTATTAAATGGTGTATTATATAGGTCTGTTTTTAAGTACTACAAGCCATGCATGTGTGTATTTATTCGATTTAATACCACTCGTCTCCAGTGTTTAAAAGTGCACCGTGCCAGCTGCTATGAAAAGCTAAGGTGATTGAACCATAACGTTTCATTGTCACGAAATGCCAATATAAACAACACAATTACACATTGGATTATGCTCTTTATTGTCATTATGATTATTCTCTGATTCTAAACGTGCTTAGATGATTAAAATTACTTCGAATAATATTTACTTGTTTTCAATTTGCATGGTGCACACAGCATATGCGTTACATAAACCAAAGACAATGGTACACAAAATATGAAATTTTAATTAAATAAACAACATGTATACATCTCTTTTGGAGAGTGTGGACATTGTTGCATATATCAGTATTGTCATTGAAGGAACTCAATTAAACATAGTCTCCCAGTTTTCAATGATCCGTTCATATCATAACATGTTTTAACTTTATTATGACAACTTTATATGAGAGTGTCACTAAACGAATTGATCTAGTTTTGTTGACGAGCAATAACTTCATTTTCTTCCATACTTCGTTATGTTCGCTTTCTTGCAGACCAACTGTTGACATTCTGCCATTATAGGGTTTTGTGACTGTGTAGATGACGTTATCGGTTTTTTTGTACTGAAAGTCTTTTTCGAGTTGGTTCGCAGCGTGAAGTGACAAATTTACCTCTTTTTGACACACTTTACACCTGAAATCAGAAAACATTGCAAATAATCACTGATCACTGTATGTTATAAACAAGATATCCGTATTCTTCGACAATGACTTCTGGTTAAGTGCCGACCGATAAAACTAAAATTTGTGAAAAAGGCATATCTGGAGCCAGTTAACAAGGATGAAAGTTCTTACATTTTTATGACACCCATCCTTAGCATTTTCACCCAACATTAGCATAATATTTTTGTAACCCATCATTAGCATTGTCATCTCCCTGACTATAACATCTCAAATTGGAGAATTAACCGACAATATTTGATTGTAACGTGTTAGAAAGGCGTTTTGTTATCATGCGCCAAATCATTAACAATCATGTAAATTCGCCCAAAGGGGATATAATTCCTTAAAATATAAAAAATTCACCCCACATTAGCTACTTACATTGTGTATATGAAAAATGCGCGGTGACACTTTACGATTTAACTAGGGGATATTACGCTAAATAATCTATAACCGAGGGTGAGTTTTTGAAATGGCCGGGCTCTAGCGAAGAGCTTTTTTAATATAAAGTACATATAAGACTACAAGGATGAAAAATCTTACCTGAATCGACGGAATCCGCCATTGTTGGAACACCAAACCTTAGCAAAAAGTCACGTGGTATTCGCACCGTGGAGTTACTGCCCTTTGATTATGCAGACAGTAAGAAATTACCTTGTTATTTAATTAGAGATTTCAGAGTTACTGTCCTTTGATTATGCAGACAGTAAGAAATTACCTTGTTATTTATGTTATTTAGTCAGAGACTGCAGAGTTACTGCTCTTTGATCATTTATTTGACTCGAGTCTTTGATTTTTGGCTAAATATTATGTTAAACGTGCTAGTGAGATGGATCAGAGACCGTAGAAAAAGGTAGATATGTGAAAATAAAGCCGATGTGTGATGATTTTAGAACCATCAGTTCTAAGCCTGTATTTGGTTTATGCATTTCGACTTCCGTTTTACAATCTGGTTTTTATTTATGTGCGTTGAAGTCATCATGCTTGTAGAACGCGGGTACCAGGATATTTTAACTTCCGGTTACCTGCAGATTCCGAAAGTTTTGAGATGCTGAGAGTTATCATCGTAATTTGTCGAAAATGACGAAGCAGACGTCATGTCTGAGACAACTGGAGTCAATATACACGACGAATCTATCGAATCAAAATGCAGCGACGAGTCCGGATCTAGCAGTGCTTGTGAAGAGGAAAGATTGAAAAAAATATTTGAATCGTGTGATGACGATCAAGATGGTTTTATAAATCGGTACAGTGAACTTTTCTTATGCATGTTATTTAATGAGTTCTAAAATTATAATCATTCTCCATGTTGAATATACATGGCCTGGTTATGAACTAGGGAAAATATTGGACTCTGACTGAGTTGGGTCTCTGTGTATGAAAGTAATTGAAGTACCTGCAGGCTATTACACTCTCAAGTCTGTCGGTCTCGGACAATTGCCAAGGACCAATGACATCCACAACCTGGTCGGCCCGGATATCCGATAAATTTCGCAAGTAGGAAATCCCCTTCTTAAAATAAATAGAAACAACAGCGAATATTGGACTCGGAGTCATAGTATGAAAATAAATGAAGAACATCAGTACATGTGTACCTTGAATTAATTAACAGGCATGTAAACAGGTCAAATTAATTATTATAACATGGTCAAAACAGTTTCAGTTCAAATTTGAGTCATCTACTTTGGTTAGAATTTTGTTTTAAAACAACTGCATACTCTCCTGTTAGAAGTGTATAATTACTGTGTAGGTCTTTGAATAAATTATGTCATTTATAGTAATCTGGCCGGTTTCAGGTAAGGGCGGTACATTTTTATGACAGTCCATTATCAAGACGACACAAGTGAAAGATGCATCATGGGTAGTTAAAAAATTTAGGGAAAAAATCACTGCAGATATATTAATTAGTAACTTATGACAGTTAAATAATATAGAACACAAGGGATGGAAATAAAGCTTATGTCATTTTGTAATTATCTTCTTTGTATGTGTTCCTAGATCACTGTAAGTCCAGACTACTATGAGTATCATTAATATGTCAAAATTCAACAAGGCCGTCTGATTTTAAAGGTTGAAAACTGATCAGTGTTTCTGCGAGCCAGGATTTTTTGGGGGTCATCTGTGACCCCCTGGTCCAAAATCAGGGGGTCATCATCAGTTTTGATGGGGCCATACGTAATGTTATAAAACAAAGGCATAAAGATAATAAAGGTTGAGACTATTTATTTATTAGTCTTGTTTTCTATCAACCAAATTACCAATACCTAACACATTTAGGAATGAAGTTTTAGACATGAATGTTCAGCCTAAACATCTTCATTAAAATCGCTACTTGTTCCACACTGTGGCGTTTTGACAGGCTTGGAAGAATGCAGTCTCCTTTGTTTTTTTTTTTCATGTACTAGCTGCACTGTATACACTAAATACAGTCATATTCTGCCACAGGTGGACCAAGTGACATGCATAAAAAAATGTTAGAGCAAGTGCTACAGTTATGACACTTTCAGTTCCAATCGCAAAAAATTGCAAGTGGTCATAAAATGAACTAGCAAAGTCTACTGTTTTCACTTGCATTTTCCTAGTGTTAAATTCGAGCCCTGGTACTTACCTGTTTCGTTTTTATTCGTACGCAACTGCAGACATTTTTCCTGCGTGCGTCCACGTTACTAAGACTTAAGTTTAAAGTGCGGCGTATCGAAATTTTATACTTAGCCAAGCGTACGGACTAGTACGGAATCCGAACTTTAAACACAACTATTAAAACGAAAGTGATAAATTCGTAAACATTTCGCATTTCGACGGTTTGTAAATCTGTCGATATGCATGAATTTGGACATTTATTTACCGTTTTTTCTCTCTGAAACATAATTCTCACAATAAGAATTTAGTTGCGTCACGGCAGACGCATGGTTGGCTTTTAGTTGCGTCATATGTTAATAAAATGCGTCAAAAACGCAAGAAACGCACTCTCGCGGAAACACTGACTGATTTTTGTGAATATGCTAATAGTAAAGATGCCAACACTAATCAGTTTGTAACACTTTACTGTGAATCAAATGTCATGATTTTTCACTACCTTTTCCCGTGGTCAGAACTGATTGAGATCATAATGCATATAAATTAATTGTCAATTAAATATCAATTAATTATCAATTGTCTTTTTTTGCAGGGATAACTTTGCTTTTATGTGTAAACAATTATGTCTGGAGGAATGGACTTCTGATATACTTGAACAACTAGGAATTAACTCTGCATCAAGAATATCTTATCAAGATTTCCTGAAATTTAGAGAACAGGTAAAATTATAACATTATTTTGGTTTTGTTGTGTCATGAAGGCCGGCCTATTTTGTTCAATTGTTTGGATAGATATAACCTCAATTCCATCTGAATAACCTTTGCTTCTTCCCTTCCTTCCAAAAGAAGGTTACAGAGTTCCCACTCACGTAAAATATTACGTAAATCACGCAATTAAATCAGCTATCACGTAAGAAAATTGAATCTGCTGCGTGATTGCACGTACGAAAATTTTGGGTACATGACCCATAAATTAACGTGGCAAAGTAAAAATGAATGAATTCAATTGTTTTTTTTTATCGTAGTAAAATGCCATCCCTTGCAAAATGCTATAACATGTAAATAGTGGACTGGTTTGCTTGATTTACGCGTCGAGTATTATAGATAAAATGAATAAAGCGACACAGTCTTGAGTAACTAATGTCTAAAAATAGATACACAATTCCGGCCCTGATCCGGACTCCAGGCATATATAAAACAACGCTACTGGTAAACGTTGTTAACTGCGATTATGCTGATTCGTCGTAGTTTGTATTTATTTAAAGAATGGAATTTCCTATTTGCAAGATATTTCGGACACCCGGGTCGACCTTGGTCGCGGATGTCATCGGTCCTTTGTTTATCCTTTTCTACACACGTTTTATGCATCGTCTGAAATTATGTCACAAACAAAAGTTTACCCCCAAAATATTTTTCTTACCCCCAGATTTTGAACCCAGGGGGTAAGTTTACCCCCATATTTAAAAGTGAGTGGGAACACTGGGTTAGATATCTATGTTCAGAGTTAAAGCTAGTCAGTTGACTGCTGCTCTTTTTAATATGTTTAATATAATGTTTCTGTTTTCAAAGTCAAATTGATTTTTTTCTTTCAAAATGAGTTTGTGTTGGTTTCTATGTATAGGTAGCTAGGTTTGATGCTTAACAAAATAAAACACAGAATGAATGCCTTGTTAATCATATGATGACCAAAGAAAATGTTTGTTTTGTTTGGGATAACACTACCCAGAGAATTTTACATTGGATCCAAAATACTCGTCAAATGCTATCTATTTGTTAAAATTATACCAAGAGAAAAAAAGTTGGATAGAGTGAAACTCCAAACAAAATATTTTTATTTTTTAAGTGTAGCGGTGTGGTATATTGTATTTATAAATTGGCTGGGATATTCACCAGCCCGATCAGCTCAGTTGGTAGAGCATCTGACTTGCAAGCAGGAGGTTGTGGGTTCAAGCCCCGCATTTGGTACATTATTTCTCCTCCTATTACATAAGGATGGCTAATCATGTACACTAAACATGCTGACCTGTAATGATGTTTGTGTTTCAGGTGTTAGACTGTGACCAGCACCATTTGTTAGTAGAAGATACTGACACTGGTGTAGATATGAATACTAGTAGACAAAACAATCATGTGACATCTTGGCCTACTATGAGTAGTGATAGTCTGGGTAAGTGCTTTGTGAATAACCTAATTATTCCTTACTTGTCTTCTATAATTTTAAATATTTACTGGGCTTTTCTCTCTTCATCGGGGAGAGGCTTTAGCCTGTTAAATTTAGGAATGATTATCGCTAAAATTGCTGATTTGGTTTGTTTTGTATGTTTGTTTATATCGAGTTTTACGTCCCTTTTCGATAGTCAGAATCATAGTTCACCTAACCATCGCTCCTAGGAAGAACCAGTACTAGACTCCTATCACCCGTAAGCAACTGCCTACTGTCTCACATAAAGAGACATGGTTGGCAGGGGGGCTTGAACCCACGACCCTCTATCAGTGATTTGAAGTCAGCTGGTGTTAGTTAATAGAATTTTTGGGAAAACTGCATAATTTTAATTCAGAAGGGGCCTTGAATAGGCTTCTGTTATAGAAGGTGGAAAACCTCAGATGAAAGAAAAAAAGTTGATTTGGAAAAAGTTAAATTGGCAAAATTAATTTACATCAGAACTTATTCTTAACGAAAGTTAAGCTGCGGTTAAATTAAAGTTTTTATTAACCAATAAAGTTATAAATATTGTCTGATTGTAATAACCTGATAAATTGTTTTTCTGATTGTAAATAACCAATGAAAAATCTTCTTTCTGATTGAAATAAAGCAATGAAAAATCTGCTTTCTGAATGTATTTGAGCAATGAAGAATCTGCTTTCTGAATGTAATTGACCAATGAAAAAGCTTCTTTCTGATTGTAATTAAGCAATCAAAATCTACTTTCTGAATGTATTTAAGCAATTATTATTAAAAATCTGCTTTCTGATTGTTATCAATTGGTAAAAAAAAAAATTTCTTATTGTAATTAACCAGTTAAAATTCTATTTCCTCAGGCTGATCACTTAGATTATAACTTTAATACAAGGTGTGTGTTTATTTATTTCAAGGTGCTATATCAGGTAGACCTGATAGTATAGACTATGATAGTGGTGCCAGGGATCTACAAAGTCCAGAACCTGCTGCAAGTCTTCAAAAATTGCTGGAATCACACGATCCTAACTTGTATCATGAAATTATTGATAAATGTGCCGAGTCTAAGATATTCATGGAGCTAGCAAATAGGGTAAGATTTTGTGTTCTGTTTTGTACAAACAATTAGGAAAGTTTCAGAGTGGATCAGGGTTTTCATTATCTTTTTGGTGAAGGCAGTCTTCGAATTTAGCCCCGGACCTTGGACCCAGTCCACCAAAATGGCCATCGGTCCAGTGAATTTGAAAAGGTCAGTGGTCCAATGGTTCGGTAATAATTTTACCATGTTTCAGGGTAAAAAAAGAAATATTTTGATAACTCTCGAAAAATATGTTTTTTAGCCAAAATTATATGAAATTTTGTTGGTACTCTTTTTGGTCCACTGAAAGTTCATTAAAGTTTGTGTTTTCACTGGACCGAATGCCCGGTGCATTATTTTTTTTCTTGAAGACTGTGAAAAGGCTCCTGGATTTTAAGCATTTTGAGTGGCAAATTTTTATTATACCCCCAGATATGAAATATATGGGGGCTATATTGGATTCACGCTTGACGGTTGGTCGGCCGGTCGGTCGGTCCGTGCGTCTGTAGACACAATTTGTCCGGAGAATTTCTCAGCAACTACTTACAGGATTTCAATAAAACTTCAAAGAAGTGATCAGTAGTGAGCCTAGTTGTGCTAGCTTAAAGCATTTTTCGTTCAGATTAATTTTCACTGAGTTATACCCCTTTGTTGTTTTTACACAGTATATACAATAGGCAAATTTTGTCCGGAGAATTTCTCAGCAATCACTCACAGGATCTCAATGAAACTTCACAGAAGTGATCAGTAGTAAGCCTAGTTGTGCATGCTTAAAGCAATTTTCGTTCGGATTAATTTTCACTGAGTTATACCCCTTTGTTGTTTTTATACAATATATACAATAGGCAAATTTTGTCCGGACAATTTCTCAGCAACTACTCACAGGATCTCAATGAAACTTCACAGAAGTGATCAGTAGTAAGCCTAGTTGTGCATGCTTAAAGCAATTTTCGTTCGGATTAATTTTCACTGAGTTATAGCCCTTTGTTGTTTTTATACAGTATATACATTAGGCAAATTTTGTCCGGACAATTTCTCAGCAACTATTCTCAGGATTTCAATGAAACTTCACAGAAGTAATAAGTAGTTAGCCTAGTTGTGCATGCTTAAATTATTTTTTATTTGGATTGATTTTCACTGAGTTATAGCCCTTTGTTTTTTTCTACAGTATATACAATAGGCAAACTTTGTCCTGACTATTTCTCATTGACTACTGCCAGGAATTCAATAAAACTTCTCAGAAGTGATGAGTAGTTAGCCTAGTTGTGCATGCATTAAGCTTGTCTTGGTTGGTTAAATTTTCACTGAGTTATAGCCCTTTGTTGTTTTTATACAGTGTATATACAATATCTCAGTAACTACTCATAGGAATTCAATGAAACTTCACAGAAGTGATAAAAAGTAAGCCAAGTTGTGCATGCAATAACCAGGTTTTGTTTGGATTAATTTTTACTGAGTTATGGCCCTTTGTTTTATACAATTAGGTAAATTTTGTCCGTACTATTTCTCAGCAACTACATGCAGGAATTCAGTGAAACTTCTTAGAAGTGATAAGTAGTTTGCCAAGTTGTGCATGCCCACAATAGGTTTTGTCCAAGTAAATTTTAATGAGTTATGGCCCTTTGTTATTTTTTATATTATGTATATTTAGAAACTGGTCAGGATATATCTAAGCAACAATTTGCTGGTATTAAAAAAATGAAAATGCATTATATTTCCCTCTGTAAAATGTAACAATAACTGTGTCAAGGCCGCATCTGGGGGTATTCATCACCTTTAGTGATAGTTCTAGTTATTTCTGTGTTTCTATTTGCTAAGGAAAGTTTCAGCTTACCTAGAATGGACTGTATTTTTGTTTTATATATGTAACCATAAATATGACACTTTTGTCTAACCTATTCACAGAACAATTTTTTTTTGTTCCACACATTTGACTGAAAAAGTATGCAACAAAAGACTGCTTAATTGAATAAACTGTTTACTTCCGCTTAAACGAACATTTTTCATGGTAAAATACACAGTGTCAATAAATCAAACATACATATAATATTCATAAACATCATATCATGGTTGGTTCTCACAAGGTATTACATTACACCAGAAAGTACATCATACTATACAATGTATATAATACAAGGTACATTGTACATCATACTATACAATGTATATAATACAAGGTACATTGTACATCATACTATGCAATGTATATAATACAATACAATACAAAATTAACAAAAAGATACATCATACAATACAATGTATATAAAACAATATAATACAAAATTAACAAAAAGATACATCATACAATACAATGTATATAATACAAGGTACATTGTACATCATACAATTCTAAAGGTATGTATAGTACAAATATTAGAGAATGAAATACTTTCATAAGTTCATCACATTAGTCATTAAAAATGTTTTTCAATTACTTGTATCCTTGGTAACACAAATATACATAAAACTGTACAACACTTGTATGATACTGAGCTATTCTGTTTGTTATGTAAATAAGAATCTACTCTTTGAACATTTGCACCATGTTATATAATACATGTTGATTGTCAACACTACTTTGTGACTACAGAAAATACTTTTTAATTGTATCACTGTGACATCTATGGTTTGTTACTTTACAGTAAATACTTTAATTGTATTACTGTGTGACATCTATAGTTTGTTACTTTACAGTAAATACTTTAATTGTATTACTGTGTGACATCTATAGTTTGTTACTTTACAGTAAATACTTTAATTGTATCACTGTGTGACATCTATAGTTTGTTACTTTACAGTAAATACTATAATTGTATTACTGTGTGACATCTATAGTTTGTTACTTTACAGTAAATACTATAATTGTATTACTGTGTGACATCTATAGTTTGTTACTTTACAGTAAATACTTTAATTGTATTACTGTGTGACATCTATAGTTTGTTACTTTACAGTAAATACTTTAATTGTATTACTGTGTGACATCTATAGTTTGTTACTTTACAGTAAATACTTTAATTGTATTACTGTGTTATATCTATAGTTTTTTACTTTACAGTATACTTTAATTGTATCACTGTGTGACATCTATAGTTTGTTACTTTATAGTAAATACTTTAATTGTATCACTGTAATCTGTTCCTACAATCAGTTTGTGGTTGTTTCTATCATAACACACTGTAAGTGGATATATCACACCATCACTTCTAGTAACAATCTCTCCTATATATTGTCCACCTGGTCCTAGTTGTATTACATTATCTGACCCATAACCACATACAATCACATTACCAGCACCATCAGTACACACTCCACATGCTTCATTTAGTTCTATACCAGAATATCTCCATACAACATTACCATCAGTATCCAATGTTATCACACCTTTATTCCAGTCAGCTACATGAATCATCTTCTCATCATCACTCACAGTAATATCACGGGTATATGAGAATATATCATGTCCTTGTTTGTCTGTAGTGATAGTCTTCATTAGTTCACCATTCAATGTATAGATATATAGAGTTGTATAATAACATACATACCTCTTATCTCTGATGACAGTTATACATCTACAGTTATGTTTCATACTAAGTGAACGTGTAGGTACAAGTTTATCACTGGCAGACACAAACTGTATTGTTTCATTATCCAGACATACTGCTACTTCTGTACTACTCACTCTACATACTAGTGATGAAACGATAATCGAGTAGAATCGAATAATCGTCGCTGACAGCTTCAGGTCGGCGACTATCGATGTTAGAGGTGTTAAATCGATGTCGTTACAGGTAAGACAAGTAAAGACTGCCGCCGCTATTTGAGCAACTCACCTCTTTCCTCTACTTTCGTATCTAGTGAAATTTTCCCATATCCAGGTTGGGTTTGACACTTAAACTTAAGTCCGTCCGTCCGAGACTGACATAAATTACAAAGACCCAGTGACACCCACGACCTGCCGGTCGGCATTGATATCCGACGAAGTAGGAAAATCCCATTCTTAAAAAAGACTGGTACATAATAAATGAGGCATTTTTGCTGTTAACAACGGTTACCAGTAGCGGTGTTTTAAATATGCCTTGAACAGGGCGGGAGTTATGTATCTGTTTTCAGAAATTACTCCAGACTGGATCGCTTTCTTTTAATTTACCTATGATACTCGACGCCCGAATAAATTAAACCAGTCAATTATTTACATGTAACAGTTTTTCGCGATGCGGAGAATTCCAGATGAAAAACAAAAGCTGATGGAAAAATAAAAAGGGATATGGTTGGGAATATGGACCTCATTTTTATAGTGATGACTAGCAATAAAAGCTCTTTATGACTTGTTATATTCCATTAAAATCCAAGAAATCTGGTGAACTCGTATACCCGAATTCGTCTACGCATTCCCTCAGTTTACTCGTACCCGACTTTTAAAATGTAAATATCACCCGTATTTCTTATATTTGTTGCTCACTCGTACCAACAAAACGTGTAAAGAATCTAACTTTTTGTAATTTTATTTTAAAACTGACATTTGCAAGGACGTATGTAATTACGTTTTGTTTTGTAAGTATGTCGACAACCGTTTTTTATTAACAAAAACTATCAATGCAGACTGTGTGAACATCAACAAAACAAAATGGGTACAAGTTGATTCAGAGTCAGAATCCACAGTAATATAGTGCCCAGTGAGGGACAGGGAGGTTCAGGTCAACAGTCTTGAAGTTGTTTTGAGTTTCAGATTATATGATATTGTATGACACACAAGTAACAACCAAATAAGTTGATATGAACTTGCTTTCGATTATTTTTCGATTATGAATCGAAACACCCTTTCCGATTCGATTCGATAATCGATTCTCTTTTGAGTCCGATTTTCCAACACTACTACATACTGACCATGGTTTAGTATCAAATGGTAATGATGATCTGACTCTATATGTTCTACCATCAACTAATTTTAACTTTTCATTCCAACAATCAGCCAACAAGATGTGACCATTATCTAAAATACAGGATGACCATATATTACATGTCTTGTCATCTTGTATGTTGTACTTTGATTTATCTACTATTTTATAAAGATCATGTTTCTGTGGTTTCATTGTAGCTTGTTGTCTTGTAGAGTCAGTATTGTTTTTCCTGTCAGCTGATGCCAATGAACTTTCAGTAGATTGTGTTTGTTGTGGTTGTTTCCCACTTGATGTAACTGTTAATTGATTAGAGTCTTGTACCATTGGTGGAGTCAGCATTCCTAATGTAACTATACTCAACAAGAACGTCATGATGTCTGTATTTCTGGTAAATGTGAGTTCTCTGGTGTGGTCATGGGGTATTTCTGATTTTAACTCTTCACCTCGCTTTATCATACATTGACTGAGTTTAGCTATGACAAACTTCTGAGAGTCATTACTTTGATCTGACTCAATCTCAGATTTGAACCTAACTAGTTCATCGTGTACACCATCTATTTTATGTTTTGTATTATCTATCTCCTGTCTAGTATCTTTATGTCTAGCATCAAGACCTGCTAGTGTTGTTGCCTCTATTTGGTCAAGGATTTGGTTGATGTCATCTCTGTATTTCTGTATTTCTTTCTTACAGTTGGCTTTTCTCTTGTCTACGTTGTCCCCTAAACTATCATGTTGTTTTTTAAGTGTCTTCATCTCCTTGATAGCTTTTGTTAATTTGTTGTTGATTTGACGAACTTGTTGTGAAGGAAAGTTGGTCTGTACATACTCTGGTATGTAGTGGATGTCATCACATGACCTGAAAAATAATTTCTTACAGTTAGTATCATTTTAAGTCCTGTTATCTGATTTTGTTGTGTCATTTTAAGTCTTGTGTTTTGATTGGTTATGTCATTTTAAGTCTTGTGTTTTGATTGGTTATGTTATTTTAAGTCCTGTTATAGTGGGATTTTATTAACCTGTCAAAGCTGAATAATTACACGGTCGCTGAATGTGATTATTTTTAGCTTTGTGCCACAGTTGATAGTTTTCGTTTATTTCACCGTCAGGGAATTTCACATTCCATATGTTTATGTCATATCACTTATGAAATTAATCGAAGCTAAAAATAAATGAAATCATTGACCGTGAAATTATGCAGCTTTGACAGGTTAATAAAATCGCACTTCATCTGATTTTGTTGTGTCATTTTAAGTCCTGTGTTTTGATTGGTTATGTTATTTTAAGTCCTGTGTTTTGATTGGTTATGTCATATTAAGGCCTGTTATCTGATTTGTTGAAATGGAGAAGACATAGTGAAATGGGCGGTTCACTGATAATTGTACTGGACTGAACAGAAGTACATTAATCATAATATTAATAATATTTTTTTGCATCAAAGACATTCAAGGAAATATTTCAATAATACAAGTATCATATTGAGTCTATTGACATTGTTAGGACTAAAGTCAGGTTGTCACAACATTTGTTAGGACTTAATGTATTAAAATTTTAACTCTGTAAAGCAACACCCAGTGGGAGCTGAACATATTGGCCATTGTTTAGAGGTTGTTGCTATACAGAGGTTAAATTTATAGTAAATATCAGCTTAGAGATATTTTGAAGGTGTTGTTATAGAGAGGTTGTTGCTCTACAGAGGTTAAATTTTAGTAAATATCAGCTTGGGGAAATTTTGATGGTGTTGTTATAGAGAGGTTGTTGCTCTACAGAGGTTAAATTTATTGTAAATATTAGCTTAGGGAAATTTTGAAGGTGTTGTTATAGAGAGGTTGTTGCTCTACAGAGGTTAAATTTATTGTAAATATCAGCTTGGGGAAATTTTGAAGGTGTTGTTATAGAGAGGTTGTTGCTCTACAGAGGTTAAATTTAGAGTAAATATCAGGTTGGGGAATATTGAAGGTGTTGTTATAGAGAGCTTGTTGCTCTACAGAGGTTAAATTTATAGTAAATATCAGCTTAGGGTAATTTTGAAGGTGTTGTTATAGAGAGTTTGTTGCTCTACAGGGGTTAAATTTATAGTAAATATCAGCTTAGGTTATTTTGAAGGTGTTGTTATAGAGAGGTTGTTGCTCTACAGAGGTTAAATTTATAGTAAATATCAGCATAGGGAAATTTTGAAGGTGTTGTTATAGAGAGGTTATTGCTTTACAGAGGTTAAATTTATAGTAAATATCAGCTTAGGGTAATTTTGAAGGTGTTGTTATAGATATGTTGTTGCTCTACAGAGGTTAAATTTATAGTAAATATCAGCTTAGGGTATTTTGAAGGTGTTGTTATAGAGAGGTTGTTGCTCTACAGAGGTTAAATTTATAGTAAATATCAGCATAGGGAAATTTTGAAGGTGTTGTTATAGAGAGGTTATTGCCCTACAGAGGTTAAATTTATAGTAAATATCAGCTTAGGTTAATTTTGAAGGTGTTGTTATAGAGAGGTTGTTGCTCTACAGAGGTTAAATTTATAGTAAATATCTGCTTAAGGCTATATTGAAGGTGTTGTTATAGAGAGGTTGTTGCTCTACAGAGGTTAAATTTATAGTAAATATCTGCTTGGGGAAATCTTGATGGTGTTGTTATAGAGAGGTTGTTGCTCTACAAAGGTTAAATTTATTGTAAATATCAGCTTAGGGAAATTTTGATGGTGTTGTTATAGAGAGGTTGTTGCTCTACAGAGGTTAAATTTATAGTAAATATCAGCTTGGGGAAATTTTGATGGTGTTGTTATAGAGAGGTTGTTGCTTTACAGAGGTTAAAATTTATTGTAAATATCAGCTTGGGGAAATTTTGAAGGTGTTGTTATAGAGAGGTTGTTGCTCTACAGAGGTTAAATTTATAGTAAATATCAGCTTAAGGATATATTGAAGGTGTTGTTATAGAGAGGTTGTTGCTCTACAGAGGTTAAATTTATTGTAAATATTAGCTGAAGGATATATTGAAGGTGTTGTTATAGAGAGGTTGTTGCTCTACAGAGGTTAAATTTATAGTTAATATTAGCTTAAGGATATATTGAAGGTGTTGTTATAGAGAGGTTGTTGCTCTACAGAGGTTAAATTTATAGTAAATATTAGCTTAAGGATATATTGAAGGTGTTGTTATAGAGAGGTTGTTGCTCTACAGAGGTTAAATTTATAGTAAATATCAGCTTAAGGATATATTGAAGGTGTTGTTATAGAGAGGTTGTTGCTCTACAGAGGTTAAATTTATAGTAAATATCAGCTTAAGGATATATTGAAGGTGTTGTTATAGAGAGGTTGTTGCTCTACAGAGGTTAAATTTAATGTAAATATTAGCTTAAGGATATATTGAAGGTGTTGTTATAGAGAGGTTGTTGCTCTACAGAGGTTAAATTTATAGTAAATATTAGCTTAAGGATATATTGAAGGTGTTGTTATAGAGAGGTTGTTGCTCTACAGAGGTTAAATTTATAGTAAATATTAGCTTAAGGATATATTGAAGGTGTTGTTATAGAGAGGTTGTTGCTCTACAGTGGTTAAATTTATTGTAAATATTAGCTTAAGGATATATTGAAGGTGTTGTTATAGAGAGGTTGTTGCTCTACAGAGGTTAAATTTATAGTAAATATCAGCTTGGGGAAATCTTGAAGGTGTTGTTATAGAGAGGTTGTTGCTCTACAGTTGTTAAATTTATTGTAAATATTAGCTTAAGGATATATTGAAGGTGTTGTTATAGAGAGGTTGTTGCTCTACAGAGGTTTAATTTATTGTAAATATCAGCTTGGGGAAATTTTGAAGGTGTTGTTATAGAGAGGTTGTTGCTCTACAGAGGTTAAATTTATTGTAAATATCAGCTTGGGGAAATTTTGAAGGTGTTGTTATAGAGAGGTTGTTGCTCTACAGAGGTTAAATTTATAGTAAATATCAGCTTAGGTTAATTTTGAAGGTGTTGTTATAGAGAGGTTGTTGCTCTACAGAGAGCCGCTCTGGAGAGGCTGTACTGTATCATCTCATAATAGGGAAGACAGATTTTACCTGATGAAGTAAAATATGGGTTACCAGACAATATCTTAAGAAATTTTGCAATTGTCTATTTTTCACCAAGGGCAACAACTCTTAAAATTAAAAAAAATATGTTTTAAATTGATTACTGTATCCAAGGTATTATTAAAAAATAAAGACAATTGGATAACTTAATTTTTGTGATTATAACATAATTTAGGAGCATTGAGAAAGTACATCAGAAAAATTGTAAGTTAGGATTCTAATGTTTTAAATTAAAAATAAGGAAGAGAAAACCATGTTACTTACTTGTGACCAAGTGTGAAACACACAGAACAGCCCACTGAGTCATGACCAGCACAATACATGTTAACCACTTCCTTAGGATGGTGTTTACAAAGTTCAGTGGGAAGGACTTGAACTTTGCCTCCTGTTCCGCTTGTGGAAGGTTTTGAGGCATCTGCATCCAACAAAACATGTCCAGCCGACCAACCAAATCTGTTGTGATAGTTCAGACAAGTTACACAAAAGTATTCCTTACAGTTTGCACAATAGTTTGTAGCTTGTTTATTTAACTTTCCTTTACTACAAGGTGTACAGCATAATTCAAAATATTCATCTCCTGCATTTCTTTGTGAACGAGTTAACTTTGTACTCCTTTTCTTCTCCGCCATGTTCGCTGAATGATTTGTTTGATAAGCACAACCAGTTGACAAGGAAGTATTGAATTACATCACATGACTTCAATACCAGGAAATCTAAAAATAACATTTTAGGGATAACTCTATTTGAAACACTGTAATAGTACTCCAGAGTTGTTTCCCTTAGATAATCATAAGTCGATAGTCATACAGACTCATACATGACTCAAAATTAAAGTATTTGATTGGTTGATTTAGATCACATGGTTGATATTGACCAATGATAAGGCTGATATTACACTGTATGTGTGTTGTGGTAAATATTGAAAATGATTAGTATGATCTAGAGAGGTCATTGTTCGTGTGGTGGACTATATCTATAGTTACCTAGAGAAGGGTCCAGGTATATCTTGTCAACTCATGTGTAACTGTTCAATATGTAACAAACTATAATAATCAATGCATTTTAATCATCCACAAAATTAAACAGTGATTAGCTCCACTGTTTCCAGGTTACAGTCAAATTTGTGTTAGGGGCCACCTCTGCATAAAGGCCATACTGTAAATAAAGGCTACTCTTAATCAAAGTACTGAAAGTACTCTCGGAATTTGATTTTTTTTCACATGAGACAAATCACTGGTGTTGCTGGCAACACAACAATGACTGTTAGGAGAAATCCTAAATTAGGAACTGTACAGTTGATGGATATTCATGCTAAGGAGTTAACATACACCATCTCAATATTGCCATCTATTTATGTACATATTCTGATGTTCATGTGCTAAATTCCATCAACTTGGCCTAGCATAATGGTTATCTAAGTTATCAGATGTTTCGAGTTTTTTTTATGTAGCCCATTATCCAGCCTATAATTTTCCAAATCCATCGGTACCAAAATAAGCATTGTTGCTGTCGTATTTACTGATTTAATACATACCGAAAAGCTCTTCAAAACGCTCCATTTTAATAATATATCTTGATTATGACCACATATCACTTTAAGGTAGTTTGCGGTGTTGCTCGGCGAAAAAGAAAGTTTGTTAGAATGGCATGAAATTTGGAGCAATTATACCCAAAGTAGCAGTGCTTATGAAAATTGTGTTCTTTTTACAGTTTGACGTCGATAACCTAGCAACTAAACGACGTTAAAACGCCATCTAGCGGCACCAGCTATGTGAACGACTCGTTGTACTTTGACCCTTGTAGCTTTGCTATAAATTGTCATAAATTGAAAATTCGAACTTTGCGGATGAGCGAATGCTGTGGTCTACCGAGTGATCATTATCAATAATTTGAATATCCATGACCACCCGGCGTGTCGGAAATTAATCGACGTCAAAGCGTCATTATGGGGACGTTTTTTTGACGTAAAATATTCAAATAAATGCAAATGCAGATAAAACGCCGTGGTAGAAGTTTTAAAAAAAATAACATTATGTAAAACATTCATTTATCTACGTATTAAGCGAAAAAAATCTATACCTCTTCAGGCTACTTTTTTCAGTATCGTAACATTTCCTTAAGTCATACCATGCCAAAATGATGTCAATCATAAAGACATCGTTTGGTTGGAGCAATATTTATCAAAATTGGTTGTTTTATCTAAGGGTTGATCGTCTGATTTATACTTTAGTCTATCACTTGACGATGAAGACATCGATGCACGAAAACTATTATTGTGAAGAGAAAAAAATCCGAAACACTGTATGTTCGAACATGTACATGTTCGTTTGTGTTTAAATTTGTACACGCAACAAGGTCATGATGAATGCACATACAAATATGCAATTTACAAACAGTTACTGCGTTAGGACACGAATGTAATGCACATAATGGCGGAAAAGATGTTACTAACATATTTTTTATTCAAACTGAGTGTATATAGACAAAATGCGGGTGTGCGTAAATGGAAAGTTACGGTTTGAAAAAATATCTCGCGACTCTCCAACTCTCCTTTAACCAAGTGATCGAGCGGTAACTTGTGAAAGTCGGTTGAATATGAATATAAATTTCAGACTATAAACCTATCCTCTTCTTACCTTTTTACCTATAATCGACCACAAGAAGAAAAGACTAAGACTATTATAAAAAAATTGACCCCGGGCCATCATTTGAACAAACTTGGTAAATGTCTGCTAGACAATGTTTCACGCAAAATATCATAGCTCAAGGACTTGCTTCGGACAAAAAGATTTTAAAAGATTTCATATATTTATGATTGTGTGTAATCAAGTAACTCTCGGGGCGGGACCAATTTTTACCCCCATGACCATAATTTGAAATAATCCTGGTAGAGGTCTACTAGATAATGCTACATGTACAAACCAATTATCTATGTTGTAGATATCGTTGTTTCTGACAAGCTAGGGCATTTTTTAAAGATTTTCTATTGGTTGCTATGACAACCAGAGTTCAGCATGGATTTTTTTTATTAATTTGGTAGATCATTTATTTACAGCGTTCTACACACCTTTATTTACCAGTTGATACCGCTAATAAATTTCATTTTCTTGATTGTCACATTTATCGAATACTGAACTAAATCAGATAAATTTCAGGACACGTGACGACGGTTGGTCACCCGACAAAGAAGTGTATAAATTTCGCCGAAAAGTCAGTGGCTGTAGAAGTTCAGTAAACCAAATTTTGCATTTAACTCAAAAGTCATCATTCAAAAATACGCCTTTTACTTGGCGAATAGTCTAACACTGTACAGATAACAACATCCAGAATTAATAAACACACACAGGAATGTCTCGTACGAAAATTGCTAAAAATGAATAAGTTACGCCCTACGTTGTTGCGGAGCAGAGGCTTACCTGTCAACCATATGAATCTGACACTAAGTCGTCATGGCATTGCTGGATCAAGCCAAGATATCACGTGATACTTGTACCCTGCTAACTGTACATACGTGATTGAACGTGTCATATTCAGTATATCAACTGATTAATATGTATTGTAAAATACATATTACTTACAGCATAGTTTTATTGTGGTGTGAAAAATGTATGTAACGAATCAATACCGGTACTACATTTATATATTTATTGATTGTAAAAAAATAATTATCAAGAAATGTTGTTATCTTAAAAAAAACAGTAAACATAGAAACATTGTTATTTTAATATTATGGTAAGATATCGACGTTAATATTTTCATGACTGCATACGTAACGTTACAACTTCCTGAAAGAAGACCATATACTAGTGCTGATCTTAATTCGGCAAAAGAATTTATTGTTTTTAAAAAAGTATATTGCGTTTCTAACTATAATTGTTGGAAATTGTTAAAAGTCTACATATATCTATTATGAAAACATATGACTAATATGCGCTTAAAATAAACCAATTATTAAGTGCGATAATGGCCAAAATAATGACGTAATGACGCCATGTTTTCATTTCAAGTGGTGCAGGAAACGTAACGATACTGAAAAAAGTAGCCTGAAGAGGTATAGTTTTTTCCGCTTAATACGTAGATAAATAAATGCTTTACATAATGTTAATTTTTGAAAAACTTCTACCACGGCGTTTTAGCTGCATTTGCATTTATCTGAATATTTTACGTCGAAAAAACGTTCCCATAATGACGCTTTGACGTCGATTAATTTCCGACACGCCGGGCGGTCATGGATATTCAAATTATTGATAATGATCACTCGGTTGACCACAGCATTCGCTCATCCGCAAAGTTGAATTTTCAATTTATGACAATTTATAGCAAAGCTACAAGGTTCAAAGTACAACGAGTCGTTCACATAGCTGGTGCCGCTAGATGGCGTTTTAACGTCGTTTAGTTGCTAGGTTATCGACGTCAAACTGTAAAAAGAACACAATTTTCATAAGCGCAGCTACTTCGGGGCTAATTCCTCCAAATTTCATGTTATTCGAATAAACTATCTTTTTTGCCGAGCAACACCGCGAACTACCTTAAATGCACACTACAGTGTTAGAAACGAATTAAAATCGACCTACATAATTCTTTTAGTGATAATCTGGTTTTTCGATTTTCCATGTTTTTAGTTCCATACTCGGAACAAAATTGCTATCGATAATAGAAATGAACTGACATAAACCACTATCGATTGATTAATCGTAGTTTAAGATTTTTTCAGAAAATCTATATAATTGGTATGGGAATTATATTCAAACTTAATATCATGATGTTGGACTATATGGCAGGTTTTGAAGTGAAAGTAAAAATTTATTGTAAAAAATTATAGCTATTCGGAAACGAGCCATTATACGGCGATATTTGCCGATCTCGCTACAGAATATATCGACATCGCACGATTTCATCAGTTCCGTAACGATCCTTCTGTCTTAACACCAAAAATACCCTTCACACACTGTGAACCAACATAATAATTGCGAACTTCACAATAACTGTTATTTCTTCGCAAATTTATGTGTATCGCCGTTCTGTTCTCTGCACTTCGATGGGAAAACCCCACATTCTATTTTTAGAATTTATTCAACTATATATAGCTCTAGCCGATAGTATCGATCGATACGCGTTATGGATATAAACCTTAACTCTGATTTACATATCATGTCAAAAAGTCACATATAAGACATACATCAATAGTAGATTAATGTAATTACATGCATACTTCTGTAGAGAAATTACTGACCTACTGAACGAAAGCCGAAAGTTGAACTATTTTATGCTAAACTGGTTGGTTTCCGTCCCCAATCTTACAGCACACAATAGAGTGAGAGTGGGAATGGGAACCATGACAGTTATGGAGCTCACGGCATTTTAGTGAGTCGACGATAGCAAAGGAATTATCAAATTCCAAAAACTGTCATTGATTATATAGAACGAAAATACCTCTGAATAAAGGCCATACTGTGAATAAAGGCTGCATTTTATTTTTCCCAACGGTGTCCTTTGTTCACAGGTTTGACTCTGTATGGAAACCATAAAAAAGCATTGAACTAGATTTTCTATTAAACAATTTCTGAAGAGAGCTTCCTAATGCATTTAATATAAGATAAAAAGATAAAACATTTCAGCTTTGTTTATCTAAAAGAAGTTTAACTTCAGTGAGTTTACCAAAGAATCTCAATGATATAAGATTTAATAAAAGTTGAGATTTCATTACTGTCTGTCATTTGAAGATTTTAAACAAAAATCTTTGGAATGCTAACAATTACATTTTGAATACTTTATACTGTTTAACACCCGAAAACCGAACTCCTTAAAAAAATAGAATTAATGAAAATTGAACAATTTTTCACATGCCATTTTCTTCAAAATACACTTAAAATTGTCTGAAAAAGCGGAATTCTCAGAAATCCGATTTTTGGATTTGTCCGGAAGTGGTCCGGTTTTCATGGGATTTACTGTATTTCCTATTATATTCAGTTAAAGTAAAACCTCTCGTAGAAAACACCTCACTACTTATACCATCCTATTAAGAAGACATATTAATTCTAGATCAGCTTTCTGTGATTCTTCCATATTTCAATTAGATAGTTTGACCACTTCAGTAATATAATTTTATTTTTATTTGTTCACAGTTGTCATCTTTTACACCTTTTCAACAACATGAGTTATTGCCCTTTGTTTCTTCATGATTGTGATTTGTAGATAAATACAATTGTACATACTTAAACCTGTGAACAATGTCATCCAATGATAAAATAAATAAATCTTTCAGTACATTTGGCCTTCATTTATCTGTATTTATTTATCTATGATTAAGCAGTGACCATTGTAGCAGGTGACCACTTAAAACAGGTATTTATTGTAAACAGGTAATCAATGTAAACAGGTATTCATTGTAAACAGGTGGTCATTATTTACAAGTGTCCTTTGTTCACAGGTGACCACTTAAAGCAGGTATTTATTGTAAACAGATATTAATTATAAACAGGTATTCATTGTAAACAGGTGATCAATGTAAACAGGTGGTCATTATTTACAAGTGTCCATTGTTCACAGGTGACCACTTAAAACAGGTATTCATTGTAAACAGGTGATCAATGTAAACAGGTGGTCATTGTAAACAGGTAATCAATATAAACAGGTGGCCATTGTTTACAAGTGTCCTTTGTTCACAGGTGTCTGTAATTCTGGCTTATGTTGAGCTTCATTTATTTTTTTTCTTAAATGTTACAATGTACTGATTATTTACCTGGTTTGGAAGTAATCCAGGACTAATGATTGGCTTGTGATATTAAAGTAAATATTGCGCAATATCTAACTTACATTTTTATATGTATATATCTAACAAGATCTGCTACAATGTACATAATCACACTGAACAAATTTATAATATTCTCCACTTTGATGATATTGTATCTTTTGACAATCAGACAATTGTAGACAATGTTGAAACCATTAACTTGGATCATTTTGTAGCTTTAACAGTGAGTTGGCATAAAATCAAGTTTTTGACACCAGTCTACAATATGCCTGTTTAAAATAAATAATAAAAAGATCAGATATCTTTATTGAATTACAAGATTTATTGAGCACATATTCATGTATGAACAATTTATGACTCTGTATATGAAATATAATAATTGCTGACATCTGAATGTCGTAGAATACTTACATATGTGCAATAGTTTATTACTGTATAATAATCTGTTGAATCATTAATTAACTTTCGTCGGGGATTTAATGTATGGATTTCGTAGGTTGGCTCATCCACGAAATCAAATCCCAATGAATTTAAATGCCGAGATAATGCATTTCTTTTCAAAAATCAAAAGTCCATGAGTTTAAGTCCCCACGGAATAGCCATTTTTGTAAAAACATGAAAATTGAGACTGACGAAAATTAATGAAAATACAGTAAATGTATAATGATGAAATGAATAGTCTTAGTTGTTTGTTCAGTAAATAAAATCTGCTTCTTTAAAACAACTTGAACTTTTTTGAATGTACATTATTTTTGTCACCATATCTGTGAGAATATATTTAAATCAATACATAGTATTACATAATGTAGTTTGTTACTTTACAGTAAATACTTTAATTGTATTGCTCTCATACATTCCTAAAATCAGTTTGTGGTTGTTTCTATCATAACACACTGTATGTGGACTTATCACACCATCACTTCTAGTAACAATCTCTCCTATATATTGTCCACCTGGTCCTAGTTGTATTACATTATGTGACTCATAACCACATACAATCACATTACCGGCACCATCAGTACACACTCCATAGAGTTGTTTCATCACATACATACATCTTATCTCTGATGATAGTTATACAATTACAGTCATGTTTCATACTAAGTGAACGTGTTGGTACAAGTTTATCACTGATAGACACAAACTGTATTGTTTCATCATTACGTAGACATACTGCTACTTCTGTACTACTCACTCTACATACTGACCATGGTTCAGTGTCAAATGTTAATGATGATCTGACTCTATATGTTCTACCATCAACTAATTTTAACTTGTTATTATCAAAATCAGCCAACAAGATGTGACCATTATCTAAAATACAGAATATACTACATGTCTCCTTGTCATCTTGTTCACGTATGTTGTACTCTGATTTATCTACTATTTTATATAGATCATGTTTCCGTGGTTTCATTGTAGCTTGTTGTCTAGTAGAGCCAGTGTTGTTTTTCCTACCACCAGATGCTGATGAACTTTCAGTAGATTGTGTTTGTTGTTGTTGTTTCCCACTTGTGGTAAATGTTGATTGAGTAGAGTCTTGTACCATTGGTGGAGTCAGAATTCCTAATGTAACAATACTCAACAAGAATGTCATGATGTCTGTATTTCTGGTAAATGTGAGTTCTCTGGTGTGGTCATGGGGTAATTTTGATTGTAACTCTTCACATCGCTTTATCATACATTGACTGAGTTTAGCTATGACAAACTTCTGAGAGTCATTACTTTGGTCTGACTCTATCTCAGATTTGAACCTAACAAGTTCATCATGTACACCATCTATATTTTGTTTTGTATCATCTATCTTCTGTCTAGTATCTTTATGTCTGGCATCAAGTTCTGCTAGTGTTGTTGCTTCTATTTGGTCAAGGATTTTGTTGACATCATCTCTGTATTTCTGTATTTCTTTCTTACATTTGGCTTTACTCATGTCTACATTGTCCCCTAAACTATCATGTTGTTTTTGAAGTGTCTTCATCTCCTTGATAACTTTTGTTAATTTGTTGTTGATTTGACGAACTTGTTGTGAAGAAAAGTTGGTCTGTACATACTCTGGTATGTAGTGGATGTCATCACATGACCTGAAAAATCATTTCTTACAGTTAGTATCACTTTAAGTCCTGTGTTTTGATTGGTTATGTTATTTTAAGTCCTGTGTTTTGATTGGTTATGTTAATTTCAAGTCCTGTTATCTGATTGGTTGAAATTGAGAAGACATAGTGAAATGGACTGTCCACTGATAATTGTACTGGACTGAACTGAAGTACATTAATCTGCTTGTGTACTTGTGTTTTTTTTTGCATCAAAGACATTCAAGGAAATATTTCACTAATACAAGTACCATGATGAGTCTATTGATATTGTTAGGATTTAACTCAGGTTGTCACAATATTTGTTAGGACTTAATGTATTAAGATCCTACCTCTGTAAAGCAACACCCAGTGGGAGCTGCAAATATTTGCTGTTGTTTAGAGGTTGTTACTCTACAGAAGTTAAAATTACAGTAAATATCAGCTTAGGGAAATTTTGAAGGTGTTGTTATAGAGAGTCTCTGGAGAGGCTGTACTGTATCATCTTAAAATAGGGAAGACAGATTTTTCCTGATGAAGTAAAATATGGGTTACCAGGCAATATCTTAAGAAATTTTGCAATTTTCTATTTTTCACCAAGGGCAACAACTCATACAATTTAAAAAAGAAATTAAACTAATTACTGTATCCAAGGTATTATTAAAAAAATGACAATTGGAAAACTTAATTTTTGTGATTATAACATAATTTAGAAGCACTGAGAAAATACATCAGAAAAATTGGAAGTTATGATTCGAATATTTTAAATTAAACATAAGGAAGAGAAAGCCTAAATGTTACTTACTTGTGACCAAGTGTGAAACACACAGAACAGCCCACTGAGTCATGACCAGCACAATACATGTTAACCACTTCCTTAGGATGGTGTTTACAAAGTTCAGTGGGAAGGACTTGAACTTTGCCTCCAGTTCCACTTGTGGAAGGTTTCGAGGCATCTGCATCCAGCAAAACATGTCCAGCCGACCAACCAAATCTGTTGTGACTGTCCACACAAGTTACACAAAAGTATTCCTTACAGTTAGCACAATATTTTGTAGCTTGTTTGTTTAACTTTCCTTTACTGCAAGGTGTGCAGCATAATTCAAAATATTCATCTCCTGCATTTCTTTGTGAACGAGTTAATTTTGTACTCCTTTTCTTCTCCGCCATATTCGCTGAATGATTTGTTTGATAAACACAACTGTTGACAAGGAAGTATTTACTTGCATCATATGACTTGAATACCAGGAAATCTAAAAATAGCATTTTAGGGATAACTCTTGGAAAATCTTGTGATAGTACTACCACAGTTGTTTCCCTTGAAATGAACTTCTCTCTTCATTCTAACAGGAGGTATAAAAATTAAAGGAGAAATATATTCCTGATGCAATGAAATGGGATCCTGTTTTGGCCCCTGAATAGTAAAATTAGGATCCTAAAGTTGTGATATATGTACAAAATCAGAGATTTTTGCTGTACTTGGGTAGCAGCTGAATATATTATAGATTTATAAGCTCTCATCTTACAATGGTGTTTTTCTGCCAACTTTGCAAGACAGTCGACCTTACTCCAAATTAAAAAATATTTCCTCCAATCGTTTTTTGTGTGTGTTTTTTCCATGTTTGAATCACACCATTTATTCTATTAGATTTTTTCTACATTATGCCTTTTGTAATATTCTTATTAATGTATACTTGGTTGATAACTTTTTCACTTTAGTTTATTCATCCTCAAATTTATATTTCCAGTATTTTAAAACACCGCAATAAAAACAACAAAGTTTCAGTCTTAAATGTTTGTTATATTCTCTCCAATCCCCACCCCACCTCCTCTAGTAAATATGTTCATAGCAGTCGAAAAATTTTGTGGTTTTCACAGGATGTTATTCTCACACTTCAGTAACCATAGCAACCTTCTACTTAGTGTTTTCCCAGAGTAAAAAATATCGAACATAGGATTTTATGCGTGTATGTGTTTTCTGATGGTGAAACTTCAGTTACCATCCCATGGTGTGAGTTTGTTTACACACTAGATCCGGTGGTTAAATGTTAACTGGTTATTTGAAGGATATCTTACTGGTTTTATTGGCAAATTTATGGAAATATCATAAAAGTGATGTTTTTAACATGTATCGATTTTGCCAGTAGTGTGTTATTATGTAAACTGTTTTGTGGACTTACTGTACCATTCTGGGAAGCTGGTCTGTGTCTACTGTGTGATTAAATGGATTAATTTTTAAATTTGATTTATTTGATACCACCTGTTACTAACTTTTAGGGGTCATTAAGAGTTCCTGCGCTTGATTGTGAAAATGAATTATGTTGTACATTGCTTAATTAGACATTAGGAATAGTTTGTTCAATCTTAATTGATTTTTAATAAGCTAAGGGTCAAGAAAGGGTGTTGATTCTAAATATAACCCATTAGAAGTGGGATGCATTTGTCAGGATAAATCTTAGTGAATATTTTCATAATATAGGGTGACCAATGATTTATAAACAATAAATAGGATTTTTGTGAAATTTTACTTTAGCGGTCAGTTTGGTGTGTTATTCTAAGTATCTTAATTTGGAACAAAAATGGCTATCTTTCAGACCCTGATTCAAATATTAATTTTAAATACAATTTTTAAGGTCCACTGTAAAAAAATTATATTCAATTAATATTCAATTAGTGGATCTGTTAAGTACTGCGATGTTAAAAATATTTGTTTTGTTGTAAATATTTTAACTTCACAGGATTGGTAATACTGTTTAACCTTTCTTTAACGACCTTTGCAGTTTTGGGGCCATCTCTATAGCAACCACCTACGTTCGGTCTTGTATTCAGTATTTCTCCAAATTTTCAGTCTGGCGTTAAAATTATTACCCTAAGTATCAAAATTACAGTCTTCGAAGTTAGCCCCAGACCAAAATGGCCACAAAAGAGGTCCGACTGTCCTGCAAATGTTTTCACTGATAATTTTACCATGTTTCAGAAAAAAAACTTAATCACTCTTGAAATATGTGTTTTTTAGCCAAAATTACATGCAATTTTGTATGTACTCTTTTTAGTCCACTTACATTCGGTCCATTAAAGTTAGCATTTTCACTGGACCGAATGTCCGGTGCTTAAAAATGTTTTTCGTGAAGACTGAAATTATAACCAAAATATTAAAATGATAAACCGAAGTACTGAAATTTTGAACCCTAAGTATCTGAATTTTAACCCAAAGTACCCAATTTTTTAACCAAAAGTGGATATATTCACTGCATTTATACACAAGAAATCCCAAATTCTTGACATATTTTAGATATTTGAGTCAGAAGATAATGTATTTTGTTAAGAACCAGTCTAATATTAGATAAGAACCAGTCTGTCAGTGTATAATATCTGGTGGTATTGATCCATCCCATAGAGAATTCAATAACTCTGGCATAAAGAATCATTAGCTTGTTTGTACAAATATTGGGAGAATTCGATTTTTGACTGGTGCCTAGTGCTCTAGTTGTTCGGGTTAAAGATATATTTTATTGTGTGTACCAGTCTGTTTACTTAAACATCCACAAACTGGAAACTGACCAATGGCGTGGCTGCATTCATTGACTAGTTCTCATCTGTTGAACAGTCCTAGACTGGGACTTGAGCCACTTGCCTAGAAGTATATAGTAAGATACAAGAATTTAAGGGTTTTTTTGACGACCAGTCTAAAACCTAAGTATCTGATTGGTTTATATATATTACTGTCTTGAAATTGACCAATGGCAAAGCTGTATTCTTAGGCTGGTTCTCATTCTCAAATCTGTTTGTTAAGAGTGTAAGTCTATCGCTATATATTTAGCATAGTAAGTGTATGAAATTCAGTATAAACATTGAAATTGTGCCAGGGGAGATAATTTGACAGTGTTTCTGTTGTACAACCAAGGGAGATAATTTAATGCAGTGTTTTTATTGTACAACTAAGGGAGATAATTTAATGCAGTGTTTTTATTATACAGCTAATGGGGATAATTTAGTTCAGCATTTCTGTTGCATGACCAAGGGAGACAATTCAAAGCAGTCTTTCTTTTGTTCAGCTAAGGGAGACGAATCATGCAGTGTTTGAGATTTTGATCAGAAATGGTGGCACATGACTTCAACAGTTTTCATGCAGAATCAAATTACTGGCTCCTGAATTTCCATGTTGGAACATTGATTTTTTTTTATCTTGTGGCATTTTCTCCGAGTGACATGTGGTCATGAATGTTTGTAAGTGGGGGAAAAAGTGACATAGTGTATGAAAGTAATATAGCTGTGAGATATGAATACAGTCCTGCAAATCATATGGAACTTAGTACCAACAAAAATGGTTATTCTGTTGTGTTAAAGGTCCAATGCACACATGGGAAAGGATTGCGCAATCTTCACTATAATTAAGATTGTGAATTAAGATAAGTCATTGAAAAGTGTCACAGTTGACTATGAAGTACAATGTATACACAACATGGAAAAATAACATGAAATAACTTAGTGAACTCATTTAAATTAATGAACCCACACACTGGAAGGTATTACCTGAACTCTAAATCTAGCCACTTGCCCGAAGTTCGGGCTTACTGTAACCGATGCAGTGCATGTCAGGAGCCCCTGAAAGCCCGGAAGATGGGCAATATATAATGATAAGGATTACTGACCTAGATACATTACAAAATAATTGTGATGTGAGAAGTCCCCATTGTCAGGTTAGTCCATAATATTGTGGTGTTGAAAACTTGGTAAAAAATTCACTCATTTTTAAGCTTTTATGCAGTAGAGGTTGCCATTGGAGACATTGTTTCTGTTGTTTCATTGATTCTTATTTCAAAGTATAAAATTGTTCACATTTCTTCTGAGAAAGCGTTTGTACCGACAAAATATATTTTCATACTCCCAGTATTATACAGTCTTTGAATTAATTTATTATGACAGGTTGCCTGACTTGATACTTTATGAAGGAAACTCTCTAAAACTAGGTTGTCCCCCAAAAGACTTAAAGAAGGAGGAAAATCCTTCCGGGCAGGGAGCCCGGGGCAACCCACTAATTCAAAGATTGAGTATATATAAACAGTGGGGGTTATAAAGGAGTCACTTTGTCTGTCTGTCCTGAAACTTGTCTAAGCTGTAACTTTGTCATTCACTTACCACAAATGTTAAACATCATTAGACTATGTGTCGCTTGCAACTCATATATATATATTGTATATTTGTATTTACAGTTGCATCAGGCTACTTTGACTTCATTGAAAGGGGAGATAATTGAGTTGCGAAGTCGCTTACAACGAGAGAGTTTGGAACGTGACAGTCTTGAGAAACAGCTAGGGAAGCTGCATGTAAGTTCTCAATGAAATTCTATCTGTGTGGGTGTGGCTTATTTTCCATATATGGCATTACCACCGTATAAACTTGGTTGTAAGTCTACATAGCTCATAAGTCATGGGCTATATTTAAGAGCAGAAAAAAGGTATTTTAGCTTGACCCATACATAAGTCGAGTGCGAAGTAATGCTTCAGTTCAAAGCAGAAATTTCATTGCTCCTGACAGTTATGTAAAATCAAACAAAGGGGAGTAACTCTTACAGACTATTAATTTGTAAATATCCCATAATGCACAGTAAGAGAATCTGTGATTCTGAAATGCTTCTGGGTGATGTTAATATACAAGACCCCTGCAATATTGTTAAAAAACGGCATTAAAGGCTTGTTTGTTTGTTTGTTTGTTTCATCGGGTTTAACGCCATTTTCAACATTATTTCAGTCATATCGTGGCGGGCAGTTATCCTAACCAGCTTTCCTGGACTTCATTTAGGCCTTAGCCAGTACTAACCACATTCTATCCATAAGCTTCTTTCAAGCTATCCCACATAATTTTAGAGGTGGAGGACAATTTAACATAGCATGTAATATCTTCAGACATAAATGCACTGAAAAACAAGCAAATCAAGAACTAAATATAGGTTAAATGAGATAAATTAATGGTGTTTAAAGGTAAGATTTATTCAAATATGTGACTGAGTAAGGTTAAATGCTTGTTTGTTATGTAATTTTAGTTCTAGTTACACTCCTAGCTATATAAACACTGTTTCTCTTGTAGGCTGATCGTCGAAATCTTCAGGATGATTTTGATGAGCGTATTGAAGAGATTACGTTCAGATATGAGGAGCGAATTACGGAACTTCACAGCGTTATTGCCGAGTTACGTAAAAAAATAGAACGTCATCAGATCAATGTTATAAGGTAATTCTGGTTAACAATCTTCACTCTGTACTTTGTTATGGATGTGGTAAAGTAACCTCTCCATTTTCTTTGTGTCACTTTTGTATCCTTTGGTATAATTAGTTCTCCTTTGTGTCATTTATATATCCTTTGTTTTCATTAGTTGTCCTTTGTGGCATTTATATTTCCTTTGTTTTCATTAGTTGTCTTTTGTGGCATTTATATATCCTTTGTTTTCATTAGTTGTCCTTTGTGGCATTTATATATCCTTTGTTTTCATTAGTTGTCCTTTGTGGCATTTATATATCCTTTGTTATAATTAGTTGTCCTTTGTGGCATTTATATATCCTTTGTTTTCATTAGTTGTCCTTTGTGTCATTTATATATCCTTTGTTGTAATTAGTTGTCCTTTGTGTCATTTATGTATCCTTTTATTATTGTTGTGTTTTGGGTTTATTGTATAATCTTACATGTAACTCGTATAATTAGCTAAACTCTGTGATAATCATCCTAATATGTAATTCTTTGGGATCCTTTGATGTAAATGGTTGTCATTTGAATGTGAATAATGATTATTTATAATATGGTATATAGTCTTTACTTGTAGTTATGTGTCCTTTGCGCTACATTTGGTATCTTTTGGTTTCAATCTTGTCTTGTTTCTATTTAATAGAGAAGAAGATGAGGAGGAAGTTGATGCTGCTGTAAGCACAAAAAGTCAAGATGGAGGAAGTATGGAAGTGGGATCTCAGGTTCAGACTCACGGTACGTTAAAAATCCTCTCGACCTGCCTCCGTGGTCGAGCGTTTAAAGGCGCTGACTTCAGTCACTGTAACCTCTCACTGATAGAGGGTGGTGGCTTCAAGCACAGCTACAGACCATGTCTCTTTATGTGATAAAGTAGGCAGTTACTTACGGAGGATGTGAGTCTAGTACTGGTTCTTCCCAGGAACGATGGTTGGATGAACTGTTCGCCTCATATGACTCTGACTGTTGAAAAGGGGCGTAAAGCTAAAATAAATAATATTAAAAAATCAAAAAATCTTTACATTTAAATATTTTGTTTGGAGTTATACTCACCTACAAAAACAGCACTACCCAACTTCTGGTGAAAATGTTCATGCCTGAAATTTAATTAAGGGAATGAAATTACAAGGAGTAAATTGGAAATTTAGGGAAAAACTGCATGATTTCAGAGGGCAAGCCGCCCTTTACAGGCTACAACTGTATGATAAAGTACACTCCTGATTACTCTGATAACTTTCTAGGTAGGCATAAAATGTCCATGATTTTATTTTGCATTGTTTTTATGGATCTTTGAAATTTTTGCAATTCAAAAGCTATCAGAAATAGAATTAAAGGGGTAACTCTCGCTGGTATGCAAGCGAGTATTTGTGGGTTGGGCTATGGAAACTGATATGCCTAATACTACCTGTCAATTAAACTCTCTGTTGTTTAAAATAGCACAAGAATGGGTGAGTCATCAACTGACCACTGGTTAGTAAAGTACTCCTGTTATGTAGAAAGCATCAACTGCTCAACCTTACCACGTGCCTCTGTTTACAAACAGAGAGTTTATCAGCAAGTAGCCACACCTCCCGGGGAAATTAAAATTTTCTGTTGGACAGGTTTAAACTTTTTCTCAAAGTAACACTTAGAATTAATACATTACTAAGATTTTTGGATGAAATGTTTTGACATCGAATAATTTACCATTGTGAGAATTTTCAAAGAATATTTTTCTGTAGTTTATTTAAGAATTCAAAAAGGGCTCTCTGCTATGAAACATGCATACAATTTTATAAGAACCCGCCCCAGCGCAATCTAGTGGTTTACATAGTCCTGTTACCCCTTAAACTGCGTAAGTAAGTGATTTAAACTATTACAAGATATCAGGAATGTATCTTGGCCCATTGCCAATTTTATCCTTAATGGAAGTACCAACAAATTTCAGACACTGGTGGAGACTTGAACTCGGAGTTATCTCGAGTGGTTAACGAGTTAGAGAGTGCCATACATGAGAGAAAGACCCAAAGCCAGGAACCAGCCAATGACTTGTTGCTTGACGACGACGATAGTGTCGAGGAGAAAGCATTGGAGGTTTGCCAAATTTTTATTTACTATCGTAGATTTTATCTGCGGTTTAAGGTCACAATATGTCTTAAGATTGGTATTCTTTTCAATGTACAAAAGACTTTGCAAGATTGTGATAATAAAGTGTTCCCAAAATGGTATATAAAGGAACCATATCTGATCTCATTGTCTGTTCCTTCCTTGAGAAATAACGAATTGAAAACAATATTGAGCATTTTGTATGGAGTGGAGGACTAAATGACCAGTATTGTTTACGTTGAACATTTGCCGAGCATTTCTGAAAGCTTCGTAAACCCGTCTTAAATGATCGGAACTGCGCACATATTAGTGCGGAACTGCGCACATATTAGTGACATCACGCAAGTTGAAAATAAACTTCCATGCATTTTGCAATGTTAAAGAGTATTACGACATTTACTCATATATTATATGTGTGCTGTAAAGGCACACAGTTTGTCTTTCCCATGGGAGGCATTAGTTAACAGGTTTGACTGTATTTAAAACAGTTTAGATCATAGATAGATCATTGTAATTTTGTCAGAGTTTTCTCCCTTATATAGATAGTATAATCTTGTTAATCTTGTCGATCACTTCAGGTGTGTAAAAATTTGGAAGACTTCAGCTTTGATCCTGAAATTTCAACACCACCATTGAAGAGTCTACGTCCCGCCACGTTCCACCCGCCTCCCCCACCACCCCCAAATGAATTCCCCGACCCAGGTTATTTACAGGAGGAGATAAACTCGCTACGTACTGAAAACACAACACTACAGGTACGTTTTTCTTGGTGATCAAGTGATAAAAGGGGTGTGATTCTTCCTACTTTCAGCTGATTTCCTCTTTTTTGTCTTAAAATATTTGAAACAAAAGGGTCCAGATTCAGTCTGACCTACTAAAAATGATGTTTTTGCTAGCATGAAGGGGTGGGGTTGGAGTATTTCATTACTTACTTAGAACCATGTGATTTTTGTACTCAGTCGTTTGTCGATGAATTTATAAATTCAGATTTTGATACAATTTTTTTTAATGAAATTTATCAGGGTTGACTTATTTATGAGGGTAACTGGGGATGAGAAATTTTGAATTTGACTCTTGTTGCCTTAAATTTTCCATTTTCGTATTTTAAGGCTCATATTAAACACACATTATTCAAATAATTATGTTTCTTTGGCCTTAATTGTTCTTTTTTCGTATTTCAATGAACAAATTATTCATATAATTAAGTTTCTTTGGCCTTAATTGTTCTTTTTTCGTATTCCAATGAACAAATTATTCATATAATTAAGTTTCTTTGGCCTTAATTGTTCTTTTTTCGTATTCCAATGAACAAATTATTCATATAATTAAGTTTCTTTGGCCTTAATTGTTCTTTTTTCGTATTCCAATGAACAAATTATTCATATAATTAAGTTTCTTTGGCCTTAATTGTTCTTTTTTCGTATTCCAATGAACAAATTATTCATATAATTAAGTTTCTTTGGCCTTAATTGTTCTTTTTTTGTATTTCAGTGAACAAATTATTCATATAATTAAGTTTCTTTGGCCTTAATTGTTCTTTTTTTGTATTTCAATGAACAAATTATTCATATAATTAAGTTTCTTTGGCCTTAATTGTTCTTTTTTTGTATTTCAATGAACAAATTATTCATATAATTAAGTTTCTTTGGCCTTAATTGATTTTTTTTTTTCAAGGAACAAATTATTCGGCAAGATCAAGAACAACAGAAACTACGTTTAGCGGTCGCGAATATCACAGAAGAAAAAAATAAATACAAACAGCAGGTTTGTTCTTTACTGATCTCTAATACCATGTTTCTAGTTTTAGAGGAACAATGTTTTGTTTTTCACTATATTTGACAAGAAGTGTTTCCCACATGATAATGTAAAAGGAAGAAAAATATGACAGTTTCCGCGCCATTGTCACCAATGACAGTATAGCAATATTTATGATTTAAATACCATGTTTCTTGTTTTTAGTAGTACAGTGATTTTTTTTCACTATATTTACTGCCTTATATGGGCAGTTTTTCCTAGCAAAAATTATTCACTTCATTTTTCCCCCAAAATGGTGAAAATTTTCACCTGACAAGAAATATGTTCCACATGATCTTGTAAAAAGAAGAGAATAGAACAGTTTTCTTTTTATTCTTCAGGTTGCCGAGCAACAGTCCAGGTTACATAATTTTGATGGCAGTGGAAGCCCTGTTGCTAGTCGGACCTCCACACCAACGAAACAACCTCACAGTACTAACATTGACAGGTAACTATAGGAGTGACAATATATGATATATATCCGGAGTTCTGGATTATCTGTCATGAAAGAATCATGATTTCTGAGCAAAATAAAAGTTATTTGATGAAAATATCTCAAGAAATGGCAAAGTTAGGGTCAGTTTAATCTGCTCTGAAAGATTTTGTTTAATGCTAACTAAATATATGGAAACAATGTGGCTGAAGGCCTCAAGTTTAGCAAAAATGGTCAGCCATGTATGATTTTCAGGATTTTTAATTTGGCTCTTTTAACAAAATAAATAAGCTTTTCATTTTCGGATAATTTCTCCATCCGAAAACTGTAACAGTTGGGTATAAAATCTGTATTGCCTCATGCCTCGTAAAGAGCTCTGACACTTCCGGCAGCTTTTCCGTTTGACTATTTGAACCCGCATGCTGTTAAAGTTAGTTGCATTCATTTCTCGTAATCATAACTTGATCGAAACTGATTGTGGAGAAAAATCGCAACTATGAACGAAAGTGTGATTTATGTAAATATCACATTGATGTCCAATAGTTTAAGTGCAGCACGAAAGATACATAGATAAAAACACCTATAACAAATCATACATGATTAATTATAAAAGTCTTACTTTTTTGCAATTTCATCATGAAACATTTCAGAACAGTTTGGATGTCTTTATTAGTTGACAGTCCACTTTCATGTTGCTAGCTCTGTTGACTGCGTTTTCCGTGTTGTAAATATTATGTTATGTCGTGCAAAATACCCATTATTATTGCGTGTTAAAAAAAGAAAAGATGCAACATTTAAGCAGTTAATGCATGTAATACGTTTGTATTCCATGAACATTACTTTGATGTTTTCACTACTATTGTCGGTTTCTTGGATTATGTTTATTGATATGTAATGTTTCTCAATAATTAAAACTGTCACACTAATATTACGTAAAATACAATGTTATTACCATCATACGGTAGGTATATACATGTACTGAAATGTTCATTTTTAAATAAATATTTCAAGCAATTTTCAAAAGCATTTAAAAACATAAAAAAAGAAAGAAACAATCTAATTTCTGTATAACTAAATTAGTACAATCTACTATTATTAATTATGAGGACAAAATTAACTCTAGTATAAATATATATCCCTAAAAGGGGATCACAATATCGTTTGCAGCAGAACCACTCTAAACTCAAATTTTCGACCTGGCGGTCTTTTTCAAGAGCTTTGATGCACTTTGTCTACATTTTTAGTACAGCTTAAAACTTTGCATTGTAACTTATTACACTGCCATCAAAATTATGTAACCTGGTAACAAGTTACAATGCTAAGTTTTAAGCTGTACTAAAAATGTAGACAAATTGTTAGTGCATCATAGCTCTTGAAAAAGACCGCCAGGTCGAAAATTTGAGTTTAGAGTGGTTCTGCTGCAAACAAAATTAGCATTCGCTACCCAACGTCACTGTGGCGGGTAATTATGTAAATATTATGTACTATTGCATCCTTTACTTGTTTATAACAGGAGATTGTAAAGTATTTGAACAAAATTGAATTGAATTGGTTTCGAATCTTATTCCTCGTGCTTGGGGCTGATAAACTAAGAACCAAAAGATTCCTGAATACATAATTAACAGTTAGTAATTATTGTTATCTGCATTTTGTAATATTACCTTCCTCACATGTACGTACGGACGTTAAATGTCATATGCGTCGACCAGATTATTAAAGATAATCAACTTTGTTGACCCAAAAACAAATTGATCAGGATGAAGTTCAATTAGTTGAAGCATTATGAGACAATCCGCCCTTACATAGCTTCCTTGATCTTACGAACAAAATGTTTATCTGATTAACAGGAACTTAGAGATAGCTACAATGTACATGGATAAATTCTTCTAACACATATCAGTGAAGTTTAATCAGTTTAATTGTTTTGCTGTAAACCCAATTAGTTATAAATACAATTTTAATTAGCTTTGTTTTGTAACAGCATATATAGCACTCTAATTTGCATAAATCCTCAAAGTGAAGTAATCTAGTAGTAGTTTTTTATGTTAGTCTACAAGTTTGCATAAATCTTACATTCGTTGTAATGTCATCCGGTAGAAGGTTTTATGCTTTTCAAAATGTTTGCATAATTCTTCTTGATTCATTGTAATGTCATCCGGTAGAAGGTGTTATGGTCTTTTATCTACTGCATAGTTATTCTTTTATTCAATGTGCCATCATCCATTTCTTATCATTGTATAAAACATGACTTTGAGCGCAATGTTTACAACAATGGTTTGTTTATTGTAACTTGATTTAAGTCAGCACATACATACATACATACGGACGAACAATGGTACCCATACTTCAAAACAGATCAACAATATAGCTAGATTTTCAGGAATCCGAAAAGGTTTTTCTTACTTAAGGGTTATATCTAAAAATATTTGTAAAAATCTGTAAAATTCTATTACACATGAGATAAGTATAATTTCTATGCTACCATTTTGTCCTGGGTTCAGCCAAAAAAAGTCATAACTTGACTGGACTATATCTCTATTTGACATCAGTTATCAAAATGTCACTTTACGATGTGTTAAGTGTACAAATGGAGGCGATTGACCTTTTGGCACAATATTACTATGTACGTAATATGTCTAACATTTTAGGGACATACATTACAGTCATAGTGGCTCATTAACAGATACTCTTAATGAAAACTGTACAAGATGTGTTTATGTTTCACATTTAACGTCAGTATTGACTTTTCAACTCGTTATCTTTCTTACGTGTATAAACTTTTCGCATTTTTTTCAGGCCATCTGTTAACATAACACCTACCAAGGCGTCGGACAATTTCCCAGTAGCCAAAGTGGCCGAACTTAAAAAGTTGAAGACGGTCAGTAATTCGGATCGACCTATTTTAGGAAGTGAGATAAGTAACGTTGTGGTATGTATACTCAAGGTCAAGGTCACACATATACTGGTCTTGTCTGGTTTGTCTGCTAGCAAGAAATTTGTTACATTTACTCAAGGTCAAGGTCACACTTAAGAATTCAAAGGTCATAATTTAAGTTTTTTTTGGCGTGTCCGCTCTGTAACTTCCTCATTCTGAGCAGTGAAACTACAGTGCAACTTCTCTAAAGCAACACCAGCAAAATTACCAAACATTGTTGTTGAGACGTTGTTGCTCTAGAGTGGTTTGATTAATGGATAATCTGTGCAGTGGGAGAAAATCATGCTGTTATTGAAGGGAGGTTGTTGTTCAAGAAAGGGCCGCTCTGATGAGGTTGTACTGTACTTAATTTGGGAGTCGATCTGCTGTCTAGTGGTAACATGCTGGACTACTTGTCGATAGGTTGTTGGTTCGAATATCAGCTCCACCTTCCGATATTTCAGAGAGGTTTTTACAATGTCTCCATTCCAACTACTGAACCAAGTACTGTGTTTAGAAACTCACAGGAAAATAGGCACGGTGTGTTTCGGTGCTTTACACCACACACGATTATTGAAACAGGAAAAAAAATCGAAATAAGAGAAATCAGGGTGGCCACGGACTCTGGAAAACAGGAAAAACATGAAATAAAATTCCCTGCAGGAATATAAATGCTTGTTTCTCCTGTAATTTCTCTCCCCTCACAAGTATGACTTTCAGTGAATTTATGTTTAGTGGTTATAATTGATATTTAATTGAATTTGCATACATGTAGCAATTGAAACTTTTTTGTATAATTTGAGCTTTGTATTAAAATTTAATGTCAATATTTTATTCAGATGCCAAACACAAAAGTGGCCGAACATCTCGTTCAAAGTTTATGGAAAGGACCGACTGTGCACGAAATTCTTCAAAATTCTACGGATAAATCGGGACTTGGCGATCTCAATACACAAGTTGTGGAATTCGAGATCGAGCTGGAGCGACTACAAAGTCAGATAGACAATTATAAATCACAAATTGATGTGACTAACTTGACGTTAGAGGAATCAAAATCTAATTGTGATCGTTTAACGGTTCTTATAGGGAAATACGAATCAAATAATACGGCTTTACAGATTGTGTTGAATTATAGTCAGTTATGTACAGAAACTTACGAAATTGTTTGTGCTTTATTGGAGAGTGAGCTAGGACTAGTGTTAGCGAACTGTCGAGCGGCGGGCCTCGGAGGGCTAGGTAAGAACACCAAAAAAAAAGCAATTTTTTTCAATTTCTTTATTGCGTTATATAAGGCCACCGGCCCACACACAAACATGACAATAAGTACATGGTAATAATTATATACAAGTACACTTGTAGTGTTGCTTTTCTACCTGCTAAACTAATCATGAATATAGTAAGTAGATTATAGGACATTTACTATAAACTTTATCAATATAGATAGAATTAATTTCAATCATACAATAATTTTACATGTTGATCCTTTATCTTAAACGCATGAAAGATTAACATAGCAAGATTACGGACAACTTGTTTGCATGAACAAGACATGAGGTTGTAAAAACGATTGGATACAAGGATTTTTTAAATGATAATCTGTGATGTACTGAGAACGTAGTTCTGCATATAAAGGGCAAATCAAAATAAAATGGAATTCGTCTAAGAAATAATTATACCCTCACAAACGAAATTTGAGAGGGGTATATTGGAGTCACTCTGTCAGTCGGTCTGTCCGTCTGCATAAAGTTTGTGGAGCAAACTACTTCCACATTTTTTAAGCAATTGCAATGAAACTTGAAATATGTTATCATCATGAAGTGTAGATGTGCAAGACACAATATACAAATTGCAATATGACAGTATGTATATTATGTATGTACGGTATATATTTTTGTTAAAATGAAAGTTAAAGGAAATCTGCTGGAGTTAACCCAATTTTCTGAATGGACTTGGCCAACTTCCATTTACAATGAAATTTTGTAGTCACTCAACAGTGAAGAGCCTGGCCCCAGTTTCACAAAAAAACTTAAGTTTTTGCTCAAACTCAACTTATTTCTTATATCAATTATTTCTCTATATTAATGTATTTTATTCTAAAAATGGTATTAAAAGAAGATACAAATATGGTCTAATAACAGTTTCCCACAATTTCAATCTAACAATAGTCTTTTGATATGGAATAATTGAATAAAAATTATTTGAGTCTGTTATTGGATATTGGACTTTCGACTCAAATGAAAAATGAGTTTTGAGCCTTAATTGGTCCACTGAACCAAAACTAATTTATGGTGGCTTGTTAAACATGTTCTAAGTATATCAGAAAACAAATGGTAACATTTCTAGTCAGTGACACAAGATTTCTAGACAGAAAAATACTTGAGTCCATTATTGAGTTTCTACTCAATTTTGTTCGTGAAACTGGGGCCTGGTCACACTGTATTGGTGTGCAGGCTGGCCTGGCTCTAATCTGGTGTGGCAGTTTCAGTCGCACCATTGTTAAGTTTAATGTTAGACTGTGTTATTTCTAGGAGGGGAGAATTATGTTGACGAACAAGAGGAGATAACATCGATCTTACAACGTGCTCACCAGTCAAGACGAGCGGCTGAAACAGTCAGTAAACATCTACTTCAAAAGTTGGATAAAACGCTCGGTATGGTTCCGGGCCGCCACTCGCCCTCGAGACCCTGGGAGGATTTGTCCAGTACCAGTAAAACAGCAAGGTAAGGGAGATAACTCCAATAATTCTAGGAAATCTTCATTTTGGAACGCTTGCAAGGCTAATCTTCCCTTACAGAAAAATATTGCTATTTTTTGGAAACTGAATGTTTGTTCAGCTTTCCTTAGCTGTCACTTGCTTGGTGTGTATGCATTTTTATGCGGGCCTAAGTACTATGTTTATCTTCATCCGCCATGCAATTGTTAAACTAATTCTAGTTTCAAGTTGCAGAATAAGTCTTTAAGTAGGCTCAGTTTGCATGAGTACTTCCAGTACTTTGATTAATTGATGGAAATATACTGTGGAATCCTTAATTTTTGTATGGGGTTTAATTGTGTCGTTCAGTCAACCAGTCAAGAATACTTTGTTTAAGAAAACAACAAAAAAAGATAAGGCATTTTCGTTCAAAAATTAAAATCCACAAATTTACGTCCCCACGAAATAGCCATTTTAGTAAAAACCACAAAAATTGAGCCCAACGAAAGTATTTGTGTAATACAGTTTTTATGTCAATTATAATCTAGCATTTATCCATTTTGCAGAAGTAATTATGTTTAATACTGTTACCATGGCAATACGAGATTTATCCAATGACAATTGTCCGAAAATCTTTGAAACCAACAACAACAAATGCCTCTGTTTAAATTTTAGTTCCTCTAGCTCAACTGGAGGTGATTCGGAATTCTCAAAGACGGACGAAAGACGACTTCGGGACTATATACACAGACTGAAGGGTGAACTCAGTACTGTACAGTGCACTGTGATGGAACTTGAAAGTGTTTATGTTGATCCTGAATTAGACAGAAAAGCCAAGAATGAGGCTCATAGGTTAGACCTGGAGAATGCTGTAATAATGCAGGAGTTAATGGCCATGAAGGTTGGTAGATACTTTGTTTCTAGAGTTTGTTCTTTACCGACCCTGAATTTTAGAAGAGGGTCGGTAGGTAAGAAAAATATTTTATTTATTTCTGAATTTGACCCTTACCTTGCATGAAATTACACTTCTATCTAGAAGCATTCTGTATTTTATGGTATTCTGCTAACATACAACCATTTATTGTGTACTTTAATCAACCATAAACATGTACTCAGTGCCTTAACACACATGATTGTTTTCCTTCATTACTTTAAATGTTTATCAAAAGCACTGAGTACATGTATATTTTCCCAAGTATAAAAAAGTTCTCCCAGATTTTGCAACAACTATACTATTTTTGAGTCTCCACGATCTTTTCGGGTACGTCGGTAAAGGGCAAACAAACTTAATTTTAATTTAAACCTCAGTGAGTGCATCCAAATGGCTACACTAGTTTGTTTAGTGAATTTGCATGCATCTGTCCATCGTGCTTATTTTGTCTAGAATATTATGTCTTGGCCTGTTTATTTGGGATTTTGAAATATCAATTAAATTAAATTTATTAGCATTATGTGGCCTCCAGCCCTAACACAATATATACAACATGAGATAAACACAATACATGAGGTTATAACATAACAATACAATCAATATAATACAACATTGACTTATTAAATAATGTACCATGCTAATTTGATTTGGTTGCAGAAATCTTGGCAATTAAAATGTTTCTGATATCATGTGATATTTTTCTCTTTATTAGAGGAGAATTTTGATTGGCTAATTAGTAACAGTGTATCATATATTATGATATATACAGCCAATTGAAACCTAGGTCTCTTCCAATTATATGTTTCTGATATCATGTTATATTTTTCTCTTTATGAGAGGTGAATTTTGATTGGCTAATTTTTGACAGTGTATCATATATTATGATATATACAGCCAATCGAAACCTGGGTTACATCATTCATTTTCTTTTTTTATAGGAGGAGAAAGCTGAGCTTAAAGCTCAGAATTATCTGTTAGAGAAAGAAAAGCGTTCATTAGAACTAAAACTAAACAGTATGGAATCCCAAGAGCAAGCTTACTTAGTGCAAATAGATCATCTGAAGTCTGAATGCACTGATATATCAAGGCCAGATGGTGATCTGATCGCAGACAAGGTAATAAAAACTATGAGAAATACAAACTGCCGTAAAATCACCTTTATGCATTTACAGAAAATGTATTAACAGTAATAAACCAAGATGGATAATAGATATGACTTATATCGTGAAGTGTGAATGTAGATTTAAGAATATTTGAATTTCCAGCTTTTTATGGCCCCCATAGATAGATCAGGGACATATTGTTTTTGGTCTGTTTGTACCAAACTTTAACATTGTCTATAAAATGAAAACGCTTGCACCTACAATCATCAAACTTCATATGTTGGTTCCTCATGACAACTTCTACAGGACCTGTGCATTTTCAGGTTTAAGGTCAAGGTAGCCTGGTGAGGGAATTATGTTTTTAAAACAGATCTTGTTTTGTATACGTTTTTTAGCTCACATGTCAAAAAGTGACAAAGTGAGCTATTAGGATCACTCTCCGTCCGGCGTCCAGTGTCGTGCGTTGTGCGTCGTGCGTTGTCAAACTTTATGTTGTGACCACACTAGGGGCCACATTTTTGGCTCAATTTTAGCAAAACTGGGTCAGAACGTTAATATCAACAAAATCTCGGACGAGTTCGATATTGGGCCATTTGGGGTCAAAAACTAGGTCACCAGGGCCAAATAAGGGAAAACCTTGTGAACACTTTAGAAATCACTGTTTTGACTGTATCTTCATGAAACTTTGTCAGAATGTTTATTTTAATGATATGTAGGTCAAGTTTGAAAATGGGTAATTTCTGTAGTAAAATTAGGTCACTAGGGCAAATTGCTGGAAAACCTTGTGAACACTCTAGAAGTCACTGTTTTGATTGGATGATCATGAAACCTTGTCAGAATGTTTGTCTTCATAATATCTTGGACGAGTTCGAACATGGGTCATCTTGGGTCAAAAACTAGGTCGCTAGGTCAAATCTTATGAAAAACCATGTTAACACTGTAGATTTCACAGTTATTATTGGATCTTCACCAAACTTTGTCAAATCGTTTGTTTTAATGATATAACGGTCAAGTATAAATATGGGTCATCTTGGGTCAATAACTAGGTCACCAGGTCAAATCTTAGGAAAACTTTGTTAACACGGTAGATGTCACAGTTTTAATTGGATCTTCACCAAACCTTGTCAAAATGTTTGCCTCAATGATATGTGGGTGAAGGATGAGCATGGGTCAGCCGGGTTCAAAAACTGGGTCACAAGGTCAAATCTTAGGTAAAAATCTTGTAAAAGCTCTAAATGTCATGGTTTTGATTGGATCTTGGCCAAACCTTGTCAGATTGTTTGTCTAAATGATATTAAGGACAATTTCAAATATGGGTCACCTAGGGTAAAAAACCAGGTCACAAGGTCAAATCTTAGGAAAACCTTATTAACACTGTAGATGTCAAATTTTGATCGTATCTTCACCAAACCTAGTCAGTCTGTTTGTCTTAATGATATGTGAGACAAATTCGAACACAGGTCGTCTGGGGTCAAAAACTAGGTCACCGGTTCAAAACAATGTTTTAATGAGTGAACAGTGATTGTCATGTGAGCGATATAGGGCCATCTTGGCCCTCTTGTTTAATTGAAACATTCAAGTTATTTTGGTGCTTTTGTGAATGTTGATATCTTCTTTGCTTTTTTCACAGCCTGAAAGTGATAGATCGACTCCTTCATCCTCATTGGTCGATTCTCAGTCACATGACCCGGAGGTCATCAGAGAATTGAACGAATCATTAAGGCGGGAAAAGAAGTTAAAAGTTCAAGTATCCGAATTAGTGGCAGCGTTAGAAAAATTGTCTAGGAATTCAGAAATACGACATCAGCAATCAGCTGAGTTTGTTAATGATTTGAAGCGTGCCAACAGGTAGTTTATAAATATTTAGTGTTTTAACAAAATTGTATAATTTTCACACGCAGGTCAGAAGCGTGCCAACAGGTAGTTTATAAATATTTAGTGTTTTAACAAAATTGTATAATTTTCACACGCAGGTCAGAAGCGTGCCAACAGGTAGTTTACAAATATTTAGTGTTTTAACAAAATTGTATAATTTTCACACGCAGGTCAGAAGCGTGCCAACAGGTAGTTTACAAATATTTAGTGTTTTAACAAAATTGTATAATTTTCACACGCAGGTCAGAAGCGTGCCAACAGGTAGTTTACAAATATTTAGTGTTTTAACAAAATTGTATAATTTTCACACGCAGGTCAGAAGCGTGCCAACAGGTAGTTTACGAATATTTAGTGTTTTAACAAAATTGTATAATTTTCACACGCAGGTCAGAAGCGTGCCAACAGGTAGTTTACAAATATTTAGTGTTTTAACAAAATTGTATAAATTTCACACGCAGGTCAGAAGCGTGCCAACAGGTAGTTTACGAATATTTAGTGTTTTAACAAAATTGTATAATTTTCACACGCAGGTCAGAAGCGTGCCAACAGGTAGTTTACGAATATTTAGTGTTTTAATAAAATTGTATAATTTTCACACGCAGGTCAGAAGCGTGCCAACAGGTAGTTTACGAATATTTAGTGTTTTAATAAAATTGTATAATTTTCACATGCAGGTCAGAAGCGTGCCAACAGGTAGTTTACGAATATTTAGTGTTTTAATAAAATTGTATAATTTTCACACGCAGGTCAGAAGCGTGCCAACAGGTAGTATACGAATATTTAGTGTTTTAACAAAATTGTATAATTTTCACACGCGCGTCAGAAGCGTGCCAACAGGTAGTTTACAAATATTTAGTGTTTTAACAAAATTGTATAATTTTCACACGCGCGTCAGAAGCGTGCCAACAGGTACTTTACAAATATTTAGTGTTTTAACAAAATCGTATAATTTTCACACGCAGGTCAGAAGCGTGCCAACAGGTAGTTTACAAATATTTAGTGTTTTAACAAAATTGTATAATTTTCACACGCAGGTCAGAAGTGTGCCAACAGGTAGTTTACAAATATTTAGTGTTTTAACAAAATTGTATAATTTTCACACGCAGGTCAGAAGCGTGCCAACAGGTAGTTTACAAATATTTAGTGTTTTAACAAAATTGTATAATTTTTACACGCAGGTCAGAAGCGTGCCAACAGGTAGTTTACAAATATTTAGTGTTTTAACAAAATCGTATAATTTTCACACGCAGGTCAGAAGCGTGCCAACAGGTAGTTTACAAATATTTAGTGTTTTAACAAAATCGTATAATTTTCACACGCAGGTCAGAAGCGTGCCAACAGGTAGTTTACAAATATTTAGTGTTTTAACAAAATTGTATAATTTTCACACGCAGGTCAGAAGCGTGCCAACAGGTAGTTTACAAATATTTAGTGTTTTAACAAAATTGTATAAATTTCACACGCAGGTCAGAAGCGTGCCAACAGGTAGTTTACAAATATTTAGTGTTTTAACAAAATAGTATAATTTTCACACGCAGGTCAGAAGCGTGCCAACAGGTAGTTTACAAATATTTAGTGTTTTAACAAAATCGTATCATTTTCACACGCAGGTCAGAAGTGTGCCAACAGGTAGTTTACAAATATTTAGTGTTTTAACAAAATTGTATAATTTTCACACGCAGGTCAGAAGTGTGCCAACAGGTAGTTTACAAATATTTAGTGTTTTAACAAAATCGTATAATTTTCACACGCAGGTCAGAAGCGTGCCAACAGGTAGTTTACAAATATTTAGTGTTTTAACAAAATTGTATAATTTTCACACGCAAGTCAGAAGCGTGCCAACAGGTAGTTTACAAATATTTAGTGTTTTAACAAAATTGTATAAATTTCACACGCAGGTCAGAAGCGTGCCAACAGGTAGTTTACAAATATTTAGTGTTTTAACAAAATTGTATAATTTTCACACGCAAGTCAGAAGCGTGCCAACAGGTAGTTTACAAATATTTAGTGTTTTAACAAAATTGTATAATTTTCACACGCAGGTCAGAAGCGTGCCAACAGGTAGTTTACAAATATTTAGTGTTTTAACAAAATAGTATAATTTTCACACGCAGGTCAGAAGCGTGCCAACAGGTAGTTTACAAATATTTAGCGTTTTAACAAAATTGTATAATTTTCACACGCAGGTCAGAAGCGTGCCAACAGGTAGTTTACAAATATTTAGTGTTTTAATAAAATTGTATAATTTTCACACGCAGGTCAGAAGCGTGCCAACAGGTAGTTTACAAATATTTAGTGTTTTAACAAAATCGTATAATTTTCACACGCAGGTCAGAAGCGTGCCAACAGGTAGTTTACAAATATTTAGTGTTTTAACAAAATTGTATAATTTTCACACGCAGGTCAGAAGCGTGCCAACAGGTAGTTTACAAATATTTAGTGTTTTAACAAAATCGTATAATTTTCACACGCAGGTCAGAAGCGTGCCAACAGGTAGTTTACAAATATTTAGTGTTTTAACAAAATTGTATAATTTTCACACGCAGGTCAGAAGCGTGCCAACTGGTAGTTTACAAATATTTAGTGTTTTAACAAAATTGTATAAATTTCACACGCAGGTCAGAAGCGTGCCAACAGGTAGTTTACAAATATTTAGTGTTTTAACAAAATAGTATAATTTTCACACGCAGGTCAGAAGCGTGCCAACAGGTAGTTTACAAATATTTAGTGTTTTAACAAAATCGTATCATTTTCACACGCAGGTCAGAAGTGTGCCAACAGGTAGTTTACAAATATTTAGTGTTTTAACAAAATTGTATAATTTTCACACGCAGGTCAGAAGTGTGCCAACAGGTAGTTTACAAATATTTAGTGTTTTAACAAAATCGTATAATTTTCACACGCAGGTCAGAAGCGTGCCAACAGGTAGTTTACAAATATTTAGTGTTTTAACAAAATTGTATAATTTTCACACGCTAGTCAGAAGCGTGCCAACAGGTAGTTTACAAATATTTAGTGTTTTAACAAAATTGTATAATTTTCACACGCAGGTCAGAAGCGTGCCAACAGGTAGTTTACAAATATTTAGTGTTTTAACAAAATTGTATAATTTTCACACGCAGGTCAGAAGCGTGCCAACAGGTAGTTTACAAATATTTAGCGTTTTAACAAAATTGTATAATTTTCACACGCAGGTCAGAAGCGTGCCAACAGGTAGTTTACAAATATTTAGTGTTTTAATAAAATTGTATAATTTTCACACGCAGGTCAGAAGCGTGCCAACAGGTAGTTTACAAATATTTAGTGTTTTAACAAAATCGTATAATTTTCACACGCAGGTCAGAAGCGTGCCAACAGGTAGTTTACAAATATTTAGTGTTTTAACAAAATTGTATAATTTTCACACGCAGGTCAGAAGCGTGCCAACAGGTAGTTTACAAATATTTAGTGTTTTAATAAAATTGTATAATTTTCACACGCAGGTCAGAAGCGTGCCAACAGGTAGTTTACAAATATTTAGTGTTTTAACAAAATCGTATAATTTTCACACGCAGGTCAGAAGCGTGCCAACAGGTAGTTTACAAATATTTAGTGTTTTAATAAAATTGTATAATTTTCACACGCGCGTCAGAAGCGTGCCAACAGGTACTTTACAAATATTTAGTGTTTTAATAAAATTGTATAATTTTCACACGCAGGTCAGAAGCGTGCCAACAGGTACTTTACAAATATTTAGTGTTTTAATAAAATTGTAAAATTTTCACACGCAGGTCAGAAGTTATTGCTGAATTTTGAAGACTTCTGTTCCATTGTCCAGAAATCTTTGTCAATTCTTTATCGCAATTTTTATATGAAATATTTAACTACTAGTTTGATATCTTAATAGTTGATTGTACAAGCTGGTATGACCTTAAGTTTGTGTTTCTTATCTTGCCGACTTTAAATAAAACTTATCTTATTTATCTTTAATATTTGTTTGTTTGAATTTAGTTCTCTTAGAATGCTGCCCATTGGTTGGTTAATTCTACAACTGTTTTTGAAACTGACCAATCAGAAGGTTGTATTATAAAATGGTTTCTGTTTATATTCAATGTGTGTCCTTTCAGTGCATTGATATCTGCATTTGACAAAGCAAAGAAAAAATATCAAACTAGGTTAAAGAAATTGGAATCCCAGATGCAGTCACTAACGGAGAGATATGAATCACAGGTATGTTTGTCGGGAGTTGGGGATTTCCTTTAGTTTCTATAAATATATAATTGTTTTCTATAAATAGATTTTTTCTACAAATAGAACAAATGTTTCCACAAGTAGAATTTTTTCTACAAATAGTAAATTGTCTCTATAAATAGAAATTGTTTCTATAAA
>OZ026849.1:24398138-24662154 GCA_964023205.1 Lutraria lutraria
ATTGTGCAGTGGGAAATAATCATGCTGTTGTTGAAGGGAGGTTGTTGCTCAAGAGAGGGCTGCTCTAGAGAGGTTGTACTTAATTTGAAATATTCACTCCAAAACTGGAAATGGACCCTTTGTGGCCCCTGATTTTTGTTTTCATAGGTTATGGCATTGATTTAAGTTGACTTTGATATTTCTATCTGTGTTATATATACATTGTATAATAATTATGTACACCATGTTTTCTGTTATGTTGTTATTTTAATTGGTACAAACTGCTGGATAGATATAAAATACAGGGGTGACATTATTTTATTATTTTTAGAAGAGGCTGAAAACGACAGAGCAGCACTCATTGATTTATTTATTCTAGATCTGATTTTATTTTGATCTGATGTTGTTCAAAAATGAATTAAAAAAATCATAAATTAATAGTTTTAAATTTCCATGGCAACTACATTTCTATTTTGTTCTAAATAACATTCAGTTTTCTTGAATCAGTGTAAGTGTTCAATTAGTGAAACATAGTTGCCGTAGTTACATAAACTTCTGGATCTGTAGTTGTCATAGTAACATAGAACTTCTGAATCTGATTGGTTAGTGAGATATAGTTGCCATAGTTGCATGGAAACTTTTGATCTGATTGGTCAAAGGGTATTTAGAATAAGACTAGTCTTTCTTATAGGGCCTCTATTAAGAATATGTTTATTTGCCCTTTACAGACCTTGAATTTTATAACGGTGTCGGTTGGAAGGAAAATATTTGTTTCTGATTTAGACCTTTTACTAGCATGAAATTATACTTCTAGCTGTGCATTCTGTGGCCATTTTCTGTAAAAATGTTTTCCCTGAGTTTGCAATAAAATTTGGTCGTTAAGGGCAAACAAACTTAATTTTAAATAAAGCCTGAATTGTACTTGTGAAGATTGTGATTCTTCTGTTAGTCTGGTTGTCCATGAAGTTTAATTTGTGTTTAATTTATGTTAATATACCGAGGGCTCAGCCCAACACTGTCGTAACTTGTTTTTATTTCATATGAGTTACGACACCGTTGTGCGGAGCCCTCAAATTACGTAGTCAAGCTTGTGTTAGCGGCCACCTCTGAATAAAGGTCACCTTGTGAACAAAGGCTATTTTTTTTAAAAACCCACATTGTTTATTTACAACAAAATTAACTCTTAATAAAGGCTACTTGTCAATAAAAGTCACATTATATCTTTCCCAATGGTTAAAGGCCACTTGTCAATAAAGGTCACATTATGTCTTTCCCAAGGGTGGCCTTTGTTCACAGGTTTGACTGTATGTACCTAAACATGAAGTTGGTTTGTGATTTTTGTTTTCATTACACTTTTCTAGACATTATTTTACACACTAAAGGCCTTGTACTTAAATGTGATGATCTGTATGTGCCAGTTTTTTTGTTTTTTTTTGTATATTTTTTTTTTACTTTGTTGTTTACATACTTTTGATATCTAGGGATTTAGTTTTAGCGACATTTATTACTGATTACTTTCGTGATCTTGTCTGTCATTTAATCAAGCTCGTTAACGGATGTCGACATTTACCTAATATGGTCGTACCAGTCAATAAGTAGAAATTAATGAAGGGCATAACATGTAACCCCTGTGCATCCGTTCAAATAGATAACTCAAGAAATATTTAATGGATTGGTTTCATATTTTACATGAAATAAGGTATATAATAACGATAAGATATTGGTCAAGATCGATTTCTGTTAAAATCAAAGCATTTTCATGTGAGTTATGGCCCTTATTTGACTTGGCACCCTGTGGGGCAATCATATCTAGTTCATATTTTGTTTGTGATAATAACTATAGTTTACTTCTTTTGAAGATTATATTTGCTACGTAATTTCCTAAGCTATGTGTTCATGTCTGTTTTTTTTATGTTTTTTTTTTATATATTTTTGTATACCATTTCAATTAAGCTAAACAAAATAGAACGTGTGTTTCCGCAAATTGTACTGGCCCCTAGGCCTCTGTCTCCAGAAATGAACAAAAGAATTGTACATATTTTCTAAATAATTAGTATGGCGATACTTTCTATTTTATTTTTATTCATTTCTCATTAAATAAACAAAAAAAACTTTCAAAATACTAAAAATGTAAAAGTTGAAAACTTATCGGAAACAAACAAATTTTTATCTTTCACCTTGTATAAATTGCTAATATTACAATAAATGCCAAAATAATTGTTTGTAGAGTTATCTAGTATTTACATGTCTAGATTCTCCCTACCCTTGAAATCTCCAATGAGTTACTTCCCCTGAATCAAGAATTTAGCTTTTGATTTGCTACTTCTTGAGTTCTCTTGGGGTACATTTTGGGAGTTACGGCACTGGACTGGTTTAGTGATCTCCGGGCCCATAACTTGCGTATCAAGTTTCATCTCTTTGACATACAACTTAAGAATGATGGCCATTTTCAAAAGAGTTATTACTCCAAAATCAAGTTATGGCCCTTTAATCAATTTTTATCATTGAATCACAAATCCAAGAGTTATGAACCTTGGCTCCAAAATTCAAGAGTTATGGCCCTTGCCTCATAAATCCAAGAGTTATGGCACTTGGCTTACAGTATACATTCAAAGAAAACAAAGTCATATATCTACAACATGAATTTTATTGCCCTAAGAGTAGTTATACAATAAAAGTAACAAAGAAGAAACAATAGTCTCAAATAATATTAACTATAATACACAACAATGGGGGAAATGAATCAACAGGGAACCAGGCACTAAGGAGATACAAGCAAGAATGGTGCCCGGCTTGAATTACAGTACAGGCACCTGTTACATAATAAACACAAACATTGGTTAGCATTTGTTTCTTAGTATGAGATTATCACATGTAAGAGACAAGGAACCAGCAATGGAGTAATATATCTGGCACACACAGGTACCAGCAATGGAGTAATATATCTTAATACACTTGGGTACCAGCAATGGAGTAATGTACCTTGTACACTCGGGTACCAGCAAAATTCAATGGAGATGGCCAACAAGAACATTAAACAAGCACGTTTCTGTTTTTTTACCTTTAAGTGAATCGCCTTTCTTATCTGGCATTTAACGGTAATTAACTAAACTTTCACTTAAAGATCGACCAAAATTACATACCACAACATGTAAATGAATATTCATGAATGCCTGTTTAATGCTACCGTCAAACACCTACATATCCAACCATTAGTTTATGTCATTATGATATACAATCAAACAATCACATGTACAACTGGGAACCAAGCTTCATTAATTTGCTACTGCACTGGTACCCAGCTTAGCAATGTCAGATGGAGGTATACGAGTGTGTAATACATGAATGTACGAATGGAATGAAAACGGATTGGGAACCAAACAATATAGCTTTTCATAAGCATTTGGTACCTGGCTTGATAAAAACATAGCTCAAAATGTACAGCAGTAACAGGCTACAAAATCATAATTAATAGACAAATTACAAAAATATTAACATAAGATTATCTAATTGTTAATCAACTGTGAAACAGACGAATATCAAAATAAAAGGCGGCTGAATTTGACAAAAATAAAGTGTTTTCTTTTTAAAAGAGAAATTCATCTTCCAACAGAAGATATTTTCCTTCATTATTTTAACCAAATAAATCGTACAAATAAAATTCTGATAAGATTTTTTATAAGTCATTCGTAACCTATCTTCAATGAAACTCAATCATGATGTACAAAGTTTGATGAAAAAAAACTGGAAAATCTAATTTGATTACTGTAGAATCATTAATTTTAGTTGGGGATTTAATTTCGTTGATTTCGTGGATCGGCTCATCCACGAAATCAAATCCCCACGAATTTAAATACAAAGATATGGTATTTCTTTTAAAAAAATAAAATCCACGAATTTATGTCCCCAGGAAATAGCCATTTTAGTAAAAACCACGAAAATTGAGCCCAACGAAATTAAATGAAAATACAGTATTTCATTATAATACAAGGCCAAAGAAAAAATATCTTACGACATTTTGCCCTGTATCATCCCTATCAAAAGCTTTAACGTTACCCGGTATATCAAAGTTGTTATCTATTTGCCAAAAAGTATATTTTATAACATGGCAGGTAACAGAGCAGTCAGTACACATAAATTACTTGGCAACATTCATGCAGTTTTCCAAATTTCGCATTTTTACCATTATTTCAATTATTTTTCAATAAGGCCATCCTTAAAAAAATCTGTGGTTTCCATTTATGCAACTAACTCATTTAAAAACCTCAAAAAAGTTTGACAATTTTTTTATTATAATTCCCTTTTCATTTTACGAGCAAACATAATTTATTATTATATTAAAAAAAAAAAAATCTATCAACTAATCCACTGGCCACAGTGTGTGTCGTATAACTGAGAAGCAATATCTTTCTATGGCTGGCTTAAATAAATGAATTTTCTCACGAGTTTAATTTGGTTAACTAACAATACATTAATGAAGAATTACCGTAAGTGACTGAATAATGGTATTTAAAATAAAAATATATCTGTATAATTACATCGCTTTGGTAACTGTATCAAAATTAATCAACGTTGGATGAAACTTACTCGGTTTTAATTTTTAATAAAAAAGACTTAAAAATCTTGATTAAATTTTTAAAGAAAAACAGGACGCTTCTCTTAAGATGATTTCTCTTGGCCTAAACTAACTTTAAAAGAAATCAGAGAAAGCATATTATATCGACCCTGAGAATATAACAAGATGACTTCAATGATTGTATTTCTCAGGTTTAACACCTGTATTAAACAGTATTTCTGTTAAATAAAAATGGGCAGTTAAGATAAATAGACTAGACTTCCTGGATTCTGTTCATTTGTTTTGAGTTTTACGCCCCTTTTCAAACAGTCAGAGTCATATGAGGCGAACAGTTCACCTAAGCATTGTTCCTGGGAAGAACCAGTACTAGACTCCATTCTCAGTAAGCAACTGTCTACTTTCTCACGACGTGGTCGTTACCTGGCTCGAACCTACGACCCTCTATCAGTGAAAGGACCTGGATTCAGTATTAATACTAACCCTGCCCTTCACATGTAACAAGGTTTTCACTACAGAAGTTGACTAAATCAGAAATTGATTACCACAGGTCTCATTGTTTTAAAAATGTAGTCAAACCTCTGAATAAAGGCCATCCTTGGGAAAGACATGACTTGGTCTATAATAACAGGTGGCCTTTATTCGGAGGTCATTCTGTCTCAAATAAGTAATGAAGTTTTTTAAAAGAATGGCCTTTATTGACAGGTGGTCTTTATTCGGAGGTCATTCTGTCCCAAATAATTAATGATTGTTTTTTAAAGAATGGCCTTTATTGACAGGTGGCCTTTTTTCAGAGGTCATGTTGTCCCAAATGAGAAATGAAGTTTTTTAAAAGAATGGCTTTTAGTGACAGGTGGCATTTATTTGGCAATTATGGTTTTTAAAAGAGTGGCCTTTATCTATAGGAAGTAATCTTGATGAAAAAAAAATCTAAACATGGGAAAGAATTAGCGATTAAATATTGCAAACGTAATATAATATTCACACAATCAGCGAACTAGTAAGCTCACATTATTATCTAATGAGGTATTTAAATATAGAGGTATTTGTAAAGTTCAAAGAACACAACTCCATATAGGCAACAAAAAAAATCTGAAGAAAAAAACATTAAAAAGTCACAGCTTAAACAGTCTTATAAGTTGATATTTTGTGAAAATGAAGTAAACCGATATAAAAACGTGCTTCTACATGGCGGGATGAATGCTAAAGACATTCTCTCTTCATTCCTGTAGGCTTGTAAACTCGACATTATTAGACCTCGTGTCTTAACAATATAACTAACAAATACAAAAATTAGGTTAACAAGAAATGAAGCCATATGGAGTTATGTCCCTTTAATGAACATTTTATCGTAATTTTAAAACGCATATAGAACAGTCAATACATCACTATGGTAATGTGTAAACTCAGAAAAAAAATAGAGAAGTTTCGGGACTTATTTTTTTCCTAATTTTAGGAAAAGAGAAGTTTTGTGATGTAGTTTTCCTAACTTTAGGAAAATTGGAGAATTTTGGTGACATGATTTCAGGAAAATTGGAGAAGTTTGTGCCCTGGTTTTCCTAATTTTAGGAAAAAGGGAGATGTTTTGTGACCTATTTTTTTCTAGGAACATTGGAGTTTTGTGGCCTGATTTTCCTAATTTTGGGAAAACAAAAGAAGTCTTGTGACTTATTATTCCTTTTTTGTCAAGTCAAAGAAATACATAATTTTTTCGGACTAAAATTGTCACCTTAGTCTTCGACAAGATATCAGTAAAATATAATCAAACTTTGTTAATTGTCAATTAAATCGTATCCTATGACGTCATTACTGAAACAACTGGTGAAATGAACAGAAATTTACTAAAAAACTGGTATACCTAGTACATAATCATAAATGTTCAAAAAAAATTTTTGTTTTTTAAAAAAAAATGTTTAATTTGAAGGCATGAAAAATGAAGAAATTATCAAAATCAGATAAATACTGGCTTTCTTTGGAGGTCCTCACATAATGTGATTCTGTCTACGTGCTTCAGAAATAAGTGGGTGGGGAACAGAGGGGTGGTGGGGGAATCTCCAATTATTGATGAGGTAATAAGTCACTGACATCTAACTGACATCTAGATTAAAACTTCCTACATGACAATATGCCTGGGTGTTTATTTTTCCTGATAAAATCTAGCGTGAGGTAAGTTTTCGACTAAAAATTAAAACTTAGAAAATTAAAAAATGCTTTACATAGAGTGACATAATTCAATTATTTATATCTAAAATAATTCCTACCATACAGTAAAAAGAAATTCAATTAAAACTTAAAGTACATGATATAACTGTCAGGTACATGCAGTAAAATCTATGAATTACGACCACGATATAAGAAGATATTTAAATACAGGTAGCCTTTGTACAGAGGGTGTTAACTCAGGATTAATTGCAAATTAATTGAAATAGTAACTATAGTAACAGACATTCATGTTTGTACTTACAGAATAAAAAACAACAATTTTACAAAACTTAACAAAAATAACCAGAGAAGACTACAGAGAATACTAGTAACAAAAAAATAACAAATTGAACTTTTATCTTTAAGATCCATGTCAAATACCCACTTAGGGTAATGAGGAATTAATGACGTAATTGTTTTACTATATGATTTACGCAAAGGATAGCACTTCAAAAATATAGCATGAACTGTGACAGGTGCACATACAATTGATAGATAACTGATTGTTATAACATTTAAATGCTATCAAAAACACTACAAACCTGAAATACAAGAACAAAATATTCAAAATAAAAACAAATGATGTCTACATTGTTTATAAAAACGAGAAAAAATTCTTTTTCCCTAGTGAGGTAAAATAACTTGAAATTTCTAGCAGACTGGTACAAAACTTTTTTTAAAAAATGAGGTCAATTTATATGTAAAAACTTTCAGACCAGTCTACACATATAAGTTTAAAATCAGACTTATAGTAAAGCTTAACGTTCTTTAAAACAAAATACAGTCAATACCTTCATACTAAGGCCATACCAATTCACATTTACGATTCATGTTTAGCGTTGTCTTGCTCCTACCTTTTGACGTCTTTTTCGAAAAAATAATTTTAATATTTCACTCGATTCGCGAAAAAAATGATACTAGTTTCCTCAGACTATTTTTTGGTGACGACAACAATCTAAAATAAAAAGATTTTTGTTTCTTAAGCTTTTTATTTAGGCTATGTAATATAATAAATAGACCATGGACTGATATTGCTGGGTGACTGCTTCTAAACCATACTAATTACATATAACACCAAGAGATGTAACTATCATTGCCGGGGTCTGAAACTAAATAGATAGCTTGTGGATTTATATGTTTATTTTGGTTTCTGTTTTTATAGGTAGCTAGGAATTCAAAAAGTCAAGCTGATGCTAAACATAAATGTGAATTGGTATGGTCTAATGTATGTACCAAGTATTTTTGAGGTATAATCAATAACTCGGGAACCAGTCCCAATTCATAACAGACTGGCACACAATTTTAAAGTGAGGTTTAATACTGGATTAAAAATGTACGGGTACCAGTCATCTTAAATTAGACCGGTCCACAGTTTGAGGTATTATAACAGTAATTTATTTGCACAGTCTATGTACCAGTATGTGAGTTTAAATTAATTTTTATCAACAAAATTTTATAAGTCACAACAAAATTTACTGACTGAAACATGTTTCAATATAGACCAACTATAACAAATTACATCAAAAACAAAATTTTACTTTTGTAACACTTAACAACAAAATCTGTATATTGCCACTGTTTTTACTGTGACTAAAAGGGGTTAACTCCCTAACTTGACAAATATCAACAAAATCAATCGGAGTAGCCTCCCTTTGACATCAACATTTACAAATATATCTTCGTATGTTTTTTTCATATAATCAAAATATATTTTTTTCAAAACAGACACTAAAAATTACAGCTTTGATAATTTCATACTTCTATCATCTATGAACTTGTGTTGGTTAAAATTCTAAAAAAGCACTTTAGTCGGCTGAGAAAGAAGCCAGCCCTTTAAAACTGTAGCACTGGAAAAAGGGAGCTATAAACAGGTAGGGAAGGGGCCAATATTTCACCCATTTTATGGGCTTTATAAACAACAATAAAATAATAACAACAACAACAACATCATCATTTAACATCATACGCAGTAGAAATAAAAACAACATAATCAACAACAAACGTGATACCGGTCAATCATTCATGATAATACAAAAATACATCGCAATTAGATTTAGCATAATATACATTGTATATATATATATGTATAATATGTATGTTTATATGTATATGTGTTTATTATATACTTACATTCTTGTTAAACAATCTAACAAAAAAATAAGGCCAAGTATTAAAACCTGTTGTTTCCTGTCAGTTGATCAACAACAACAACAAAAAAAGAACCAAAAAAACAATTATTTGCCTTATTTTGACAAGTTTAAAAATACCAGTCAGAATGCAAAATTCACTCACTCCATATCAAGTTATTTGGATTAAATGTTGTTTTTAAATGATTTTTCAGTTATATACGGTGACTGATTCACTTAACAAGCTTTCCTGGACGGTATTCTAACCAGTACTAACTTACCCTTCTGGACTTTAGCCGCAGCCCTACTGTGATTGTTGAAATTGTGTAAGGTTTAAGAAAGATCGACTGTCAACAAGTCGGGTACAACATGCTTTTTTGTTGCTAAATTTCATTTTACCGCTTTACCCAAAAATTAATCTAAATCAATCCAGCCAGATCTGCTTCACAAAAAGGCTTTTGGAGACAAGAATAATAATACCTCTTAAAAGTTACCCCAGATAATTAATTATATACATGTATATCCAGGTTTTGGTATCTCTCTTATATCACTAAATATTTTATTGTCTAAAAGTCATGACAAATACTTCTTTTCATCCTTTACAAATCTTATATGAAAAAAATCAAACCAGTCAATTAATTCTGCCACCTCATTGGTCATTTTCAAATGTAGTTAAAATATTGACCAATTGTAAAGCTGCATCCTTAGACTGGTCTAATTAATGGATTTTATAAATTATCAATGTCAGTTTTCATCAAAGATAAATAAGCATACTTCACTAGACACAGATGAAAAAAAACTGGGTAAAAATATCATTTTTTTTAAAATCTCTTTATCACATTATCTGTTTTACAGATATAAAAAAAAAACGAATTAAAACCGTTACTCGGTAACAGCACAAGATACTCATATTCTCAACAGATATTTTTCGTAAAATTTCGACAAAATCATAAAGTAAGAAGAAACAATGGGCACAAACTTTAACTCCACAAACAAGATCGTGTTACGTTTTATGTTAGATTCACGGATAGAAATCTTAACATAAAATATACTCACATTGATGTCAAAATCACCAAACATCTAAAATTTGTGAGCAAAAGTTATCTTAGTGATTAACAAGATAAACTATGTACAGCTGAAAGTTCCCAAAGAATTCAATCTTACCCTTATACAATAATTCAGTATCCATGCCAACATGAAATACAACCATTAACAGACAAAGGATTTTAAGAAAATCCAACAATATTGTTCCAAATCCAACAATATTTACACAAAACCAGGCTTTTTTCTGAAGATCAGCTATTTCTCCCCCCCCCCCCCCCCTCAAAGAAAAATTGCCATAAATATACTATGTATCGCCATGACAATATTATGTTTTTCCAAGGTATTTTTTTCCCCACAAAAATAGCAGCACAAATTTAGAATATATTTTTATCTTTTTTAAAAACAAACAACAAAATTACAGACAGAATACTGTTAGGGTTTTTATCAACCAATCAAATTTGCTGTAAAGTATTACATGACTAAACAGACCAATCAAAAGTGAGCATTCACATCTCCTTCATACACAAATATATATCACATGATTCATTCGACCAATCATAAACAATGTTGAGTATCACATTAAAATACAGACCAATCACATTCATTCTTATACATATCACATGACTAAACCAGCCAATCATAACAAGCCACAGAGTATCACAAGACTTCACAGACCAGTCACCTATTGACAAAAAATTAATTGTAAAATTTCTGCATGAAACTTGATTATGATTAAAAATACAAGTGTCAATAACAACTTTACTGGTAACCATAACAACTCATTTGGATAACAACAACAAAGAACATCACTAAAAACTCATGAACAGATACCATAATCATAATGTTTAAATAAAAGGAAAATTGAAGAATAACATTTCAACAAACATCATTAATTTTTTTTCCTACAAAATTAGCTTTGGTCACTAAGGTAACAAAACTTTTGTGTCACATGACACTTTATACATTAAAAGACCGGGTTCTATTAATCTACTAATTTCATAGTCAACAACCAATCAGATTACTTGTAAGTAAACTTTCAACCAATCAGATTACTTGTGAGTAAACTATCAACCAATCAGATTACTTGTAAGTAAACTATCAACCAATCAGAATACTTGTAACAAGAAAACTGACAAGTTTATCATTTATCAGCACATATGCTGACTTTGGAGGTAGGGAAATATGCCTTACTGTACAGTTTTGAAAAATACTGGAGTTTTAACATGAATATGAATGACATACAAAAAAATATAGAAATACACAATATGAGATAATATTAGCCGGGCAGTTCAATTTATATCTACTATAGCAAATAAGCAGTACAAAACACAATATTTACAAAAATATGAGGTCATTTATATCCACTACACAACCTAGAGCTCAGAATATACCTGAATCAATTGAAAGATCACACAGTGAAGTATATCAGAGTGTAGAGCCAATCAGATTTCTTGTAACAGAGAGTACAGCCAATCAGATCACTCGAAACAGATAGTACTGCCAATCAGATTATTAGTAACAGAGAGAACAGCCAATCAATTTGCTTGTATCTGAGTGAACAACCTATCAGAATCCTTATAACAAAATTTAAATAAATAAATGATATCCAATCACAAGAAATACTAAAAAAAAATTGTTTCTTCACTAATTTGTTTAACTTCTCTGTCATTATCTCCCTTGATGTTTGTTAATCACTTTCTTTACAAATGTGACAAGTATGAAGGTTCTCATTAGACAACAAAAGTAGACCCTCGATTAAATATGATTTAAAGTGTCAGCCAAATTTTTGTCCTATTCTGATAGCAAATTTGGCCCATTGGTACAAATTCTCACGACTGTGTCGAAGGCCTCAATTTACTGATTTCAAGAGTCAAAATACCATTTTAAGGGTCAAATTAAAGCCCTGTATTACATAACACAATTCATTCAAATAAATGTTTTAATCATTTTCATTTCTCAAGTTAACCAAATTATTAAATCTAAGAGAAGAAATGATGTCAGGTAAATGAATGTCCTTTTTGTCTTTTTCATGAAAATTTTTCAAAAACATTTCATTTTAAATACCAATTATTGATAACAAAAATTTGACAGACTAACAAAGGGAGATAATTAACTCACTAACAAAAGGAAATAGTTACCTATTCAACAAAGGGAAATAATTTACACTTCAACAAAGGATGATAATGAATTCTCACCAACAAAGGGAGATAATTAACTCACTAACAAAAGGAAATAATTACCTATTCAACAATGGGAAATAATTAACTCTTCAACAAAGGATGATAATGAATTCTCACCAACAAAGGGAGATAATTACATCACCAACAAAGGGAAATAATTACCTATTCAACAAAGGGAAATAATTAACAATCAACAAAGGATGATAATGAATTCTCACCAACAAAGGGAGATAATTACATCACCAACAAAGGGAGATAATGAACTCGACAGCGATTACTTATTAGACATTGAAGGGCTTGTTATTCAACTTGAACAAAACTACTTCTGATAATGCAAGATAAGATCATTACATTAGTTATCAAATCACTATCAATTATAACAGCTTTCTTTCTTTCCTGTGATTGGACCTTGAACATATTAAGCAATATTCCTGTACCTAAATCCACATATTTTTTATACTTAATACATTGTATTTATGTCTATTTTTATCCAAATATTACAGTACAAGAACCAGCCCTTAAAACTGCTGACCCCTAAAAGCATCCTTATTAGAGGTGAAGTATCTTTTTTGAGGTTTTTGTGGGAAAATCTGAGAAAATATCTCTTCGCTAAAATATTTTGATATAAATTTAACATAACAAAAAAAAAACACGCCCAAATCGGCATAGAGGTAAAATCTGGCCTGGATTAAATATCCAGGAAAAAAATCTTTGACGAGGTATAAATACGCATCCCTGAACTGCTTCATACCCGCTAATAATTGAATGTTCTTGAATCACCATGACAACGTCAGCCAGTTTTCTTCTCCCCATCCGGAAAGTACATCTTTGAAAAGAGATCGACATGATTTTTTGAGAAGTGATACCTACGGTCAACTTCATACTTGAATTGTTGATTACAGACTTGACATTTATAAGGCTTCACATTCGCGTGTATACGCATGTGAGCCGTAGTATTGTTCATGTGTCGAATAACCCTACAACAAATCCTACACTGATAGCCTGTCGCAACTTTTATAAAATTCCCTTTTCCATACTTCTTTGTACCTCCCAAAGAAGAGTCTTCACGGCCACTGACCCCACTTTGAGCCTGCGCTAACCGATCATACTCTTGGTCATCGCCCTGATTGGCCGTTACGTTTAGCCCCGCCCCCTCTATTTGATCTTCAGAATTGGACGGGTATACATCGTCAACTGACATTTTTCTTTTCTTGTATGTTAAGTCAAGACCCTCACGCGTGTCCGACTCCGATTTAATATCATCGTCAATAACCAGAGGACTGTCTAAGTTCTCTGCGTAACTAGAGCTCGGAAAGCGAGCTCTGCCATGAGAAACGATATCGGGAGAAGCCAGGGTGTGAAAGTCACTGAGAGACTGGCTTCGTTCACGCTGTGGACACGGTCTGGCTGGCTGTAGAAATTGACGCTGTAAGGGAGATAACAAACCAAGACTCGAATGGAAAATACTTTGTTGGATTTTAACAGCTTCTTCAAAGCTCTTTGAAATATCGCCATGGGAGATAAGTTCAATATTCTTTGTCCCTTCCAAGAAATTTTGATCTTTTTCCTTCACATACACACCTGAAGAAGTACAGCTTGCATCGTACATATGCAAGGCGACGGAATCCGAGCCACGCCTTTCTGGACAGACCTTTTGAGGTTTACGAACATTGCCAGACTGTTTATACATTTTTGATTCAAGCTTTTTCGGTAAGCGATAAATTTCACCGAGTTCGGACTGATATTCACGACTTTCAGTACAGAAAGTTTCGACCTGTCCGGTATCTGGCGGCTGATATGGAGACTTCAGTTTAATATCGTTAGCCTCACTTTCAAAACCCTGTCTGTATTCGTCCGATTTCTGCCTCGCGCCTCTTTCTCCGTAACTGGAGTAAGGTACTTTATACAAGGTGTACGGTGAAAACACCGACTCACACGTAGTGGTGGTTGAAGGAGAATTCTCCTCACTGTAAACCGATTTACTAGATGAACCGGAACTGGCCAAATTCACCGGACTCACATCGGAGGCCTCTTCCTCGGCATTTCCCGCCGACAGATTGTTACCCCCTGCACTAGTTTTAACACTGTACGAAGAATTCATTTCATCCGACCCAGACACCGGCTTAGAGAACTCAAACATCGGTGGCAATCTTTGTGGGTCAAAAGATCCACCGCTCGCTGTTTGATAACCAGATATATGATGATACTTCTTGTACTGAAATTCCGAAGGACTAGATAAAGTTATATGTTTAATATTCTCCACGCTCTCATTAATAGGGCTTTTTGACGCATGTTTTATTCTATCTGAGGCCTCGGCAGTTCTACTAGTCGGACTACGTGAGCTTCCGTACCGGACTCCGGCACCGCGGTCAAGAGTGTCGTGTGATGCATCCGGTGCCCAAGTTGAAGAAGATTCACTTAGTGACCGTGGCAACTCGGAATAATCCTGTCCGGTAAGCATGGCAACATCTTCCTCCAGACTCTTAGAGCTTGCGGAGCTCTTTCTTCTGTCTGGTGAAAAAACCGAATCGGACGTGCTACTTTCTCGGTCATAGCGACTTCTTACAGTCTCGGTCTGTAATAAAAGAAGAAATACCAAATGAGTTAACTGTGGACGTCACAACACTAACTGTAAGCCTTCGACACTGTTTTTACTTGGTAGGTTGAAAATCTAAAACCTATGTACCATGATTACCTATGAGTAAGATGCACATTTTTTCATTCAAAATCAGAACCTAGGTTTGTACAGTCTTAAACATAGGTGTAGAACTCAAATTCAAGTCTTCTAAGACTCGAAACAAACAAAATTGTGTCTAATGCCGTCTTGTTAACTAGGGGAGATAAAATATTGCATAATAATTTCTTTGACTAACATTATTTTTATTTCATACATCTATCTAGCAAGCTAGACTAACAGACAATAACTTACTCTATGATATAAACAAGCTAACAGACAATAACTTACTCTATGATATAAACAAGCTAACAGACAAGAACTTACTCTATGATATAAACAAGCTAACAGACAACAACTTACTCTATGATATAAACAAGCTAACAGACAATAACTTACTCTATGATATAAACAAGCTAACAGACAATAACTTACTCTATGATATAAACAAGCTAACAGACAATAACTTACTCTATGATATAAACAAGCTAACAGACAATAACTTACTCTATGATATAAACAAGCTAACAGACAACAACTTACTCTATGATATAAACAAGCTAACAGACAATAACTTACTCTATGATATAAACAAGCTAACAGACAACAACTTACTCTATGATATAAACAAGCTAACAGACAATAACTTACTCTATGATATAAACAAGCTAACAGACAATAACATACTCTATGATATAAACAAGCTAACAGACAATAACTTACTCTATGATATAAACAAGCTAACAGACAATAACATACTCTATGATATAAACAAGCTAACAGACAATAACTTACTCTATGATATAAACAAGCTAACAGACAATAACTTACTCTATGATATAAACAAGCTAACAGACAATAACTTACTCTATGATATAAACAAGCTAACAGACAATAACTTACTCTATGATATAAACAAGCTAACAGACAATAACTTACTCTATGATATAAACAAGCTAACAGACAATAACTTACTCTATGATTTAAGCAAGCTAACAGACAACAACTTACTCTATGATATAAACAAGCTAACAGACAATAACTTACTCTATGATATAAACAAGCTAACAGACAATAACTTACTCTATGATATAAACAAGCTAACAGACAATAACTTACTCTATGATATAAACAAGCTAACAGACAATAACTTACTCTATGATATAAACAAGCTAACAGACAATAACTTACTCTATGATATAAACAAGCTAACAGACAGTAACTTACTCTATGATATAAACAAGCTAACAGACAGTAACTTACTCTATGATATAAACAAGCTAACAGACAGTAACTTACTCTATGATATGGAGACACTGACGTAACCAAGGTAGGAGATAACAGATTGCTGTCACTGTACGCAGAACGTGAAGCGATATTCTCACCCTCTTCATCTAAAGAAAGTCGTCGTGTTTCTGAAAAGGTTAATTAAAAAGCTTGCTGGTAAATTTTAGACCAATAAACAATCTTCATCAAAAAATTATTCATCCATAATTAGATTCAGTCCAAAATCAAAAGTTCTTCTTACACTTTAAACAAAACTGGAGCATTAAAGATAGATTTTACAGTCATCAAGATATCAAAATACCATATACAGAGTCCAGATTTCTACACTGAATTCAACTTTATCATTCAAAGTGTGCTAATTTCTAACTTGTGAGGCAATTTCAAGTCACCTTTTTTAAATCACTCCGCCTCTTCTTTTCTTGCCCCACCTCTTAGTCTTTTACATAAGTCCCATCTTTTTTGCTTGCCCCACATTTTTCACACATGCCTCGTCCTTTTTTTCTTGCCCCACCTCTTTTACATAAGCCCCACCTCTTTTTACATAAGCCCCACCTTTTTTCTTGCTTCACCTCTTTTACATAATTATGTCCCATCTTTTTTTTCTTGCCCCACCTCTTTTACATTTGTCCCACCTGTTTTTTTTGTCCCACCCCTTTTTTCTTGCTCCACCTTTTTTACATAATTATTATGCCCCACCTTTTTTTCACTAGCTTATCTTAAGGAAGATATATTTATATCATTAAGCAGACCTTTCATTTGACCTTAAAATGGTATTTGACCCTTGAAATTAGTAAAATAAGGATTCTGACTTGAGATTTTGTATCAAAGCGTAAAATTTGTTATCACATTAGTAGGAAATTTAGCTGACCTTTTAAATTAGTCATATTTGACCCTCAACTTTTGATGCCTAATGAAAACCCTGATAAAGTATAAGACTCCTACCTGTACAGTACGACAAAAATTGATTTTCTAACTGTTCATGGTCTTCAAGGAACCCGGCCCCTCTGTTTGAACCCAGATGATCCGCTGTGCCTTCTAAGACGTTAGCAGTGAGGACAACCGACTCCTCCCCAGACTCGGCTAGCTGTTGCAACTGTATGGAAAATAAAAACATAGTTACACCAAACTGAAAATCGATTGGACACAAAACATCTGTCAAATGCCAGGGCCTTTTTTCCAAAACTTGGGAAGGGGCCTTAGCCTTTCATTTTGGGAAATTCAAGCGGATTTTTGGCCAAATTGGGAAAAGGTTAGACAACCGAGTTAGAATATGTTCAACTGTCAAAATCTGTAGAGCGCTTTACAAAAAGACTTAAAACAATGACGTCAATGGGCAACATTGAATTACGGAGCGTTATGAAGTTTTGTGTCGACTTGTAAAATCACCGGCGGAGACATTAAAATGATTACATCGTCTAGTACATCACTACCATGTAGCAAGACGATTGTTTATAAGTGGCATGAACAATTTAGAAACGGAAGAAGATCAATTAATGATGACGAAAGAGCGGGTGCAACATCAGTAGTAATGGTGCATGTGAAAGACTTGATAGACACGGGTAGACGAATGACAGTTAGAGTAATAGCAGAAATACTTGATATTTCGCGTAATTTGATAATCAAATATTAACAACCAACTTAGGAATGTCAAAAGTTAGCGCATGTTGGGCCGCTCGCTAGCTTAAGGAAGAAGAGAAGCAACGCCGAGTTGAATGCTCTACGACGTTCCTATGGCGTCATGATATGGAGGGAGAAGAGATTTGCTACAAGCCCTAAGAAAGAAGCGCACAGACGTAGACCCTGATCAAGTCATATTGCATCAAGAAAATGCACCGGCACACAGAGCGAGATCGACACTACTTGAAATTGATCTACCAGGGTTTAAACTGTTAGCCCATCCAACATACAGTTCTGACCTGGCGCCAATGGATTTTGCTGTTTTTCTGAGGTCAAGAAAATGTTGCACGGACAACACTTTGAATCAGATATGCGCACAGAAAGTTGTAGCGGGATTTAATAACAATTGGTATAATGATATTTTCATGAAGATGATTCATAAGCACCGTAAATGTCTAGAAATAGGTGGAGATTACATCGAGAAGGTGAATCGCTCTCTTAACTTTGATAACGTTTGAAGTGGTTTGACGTCGTGTGACGACGTTAGAAGCGACAACGTGCTCCAGATGACGATCAATGGTGGTTTTATTGCTTCATGTATGTTATTGATAGCTACTCTACGTTTCTGATATTTCACTCGATAAGAGCTGTAACATTCAAGTCGCACATGATGTACTTTGTTTTTATATTTGTATCCGCTGTATTGAGTTATAGCGAAATTCCATGAACTTCCAGGACAGCCCTGGTACATTGAAAAAATATTTTTTACCCAAGAGACCAAAAAAAAGTTGGATAGGTCCACTTTGAGTGAATTACCCCAAACTTTACACTATTTTATCAAATTCTTTTATACAGGGGTGTAAACAGGGGTGTCAATAGAGCCAAATTAAAAAAGCCTGAAAAATAATGACAGACAAATCTGGAATTCCAGATATATACGGAATATTGACACCCCTGAGCTTAATTTGTGTCAAGGATCACCAGGGAGCTGAATGTTCAAACAGACAATGCATTCATGAATTAAATTAAGATGAATTTTATAAACACAGTTTGTTGTTTACAATGTTTCAAAACAGAACACATAGTCATAAGTCATTTTACAGCATTAGAATGTAAATTGGAATGATCGTAACATGAGTAAGGTATGAAAGACAGCTTCTCGTTAATTTTCTTTTAAAATTAATGGTTGAATTGCAAAAAAAAAAAACATTTGTTCCATCTAATTTCATTAAGACTGGTAGGGGTGGTTTAAACAAACAAAGGTAAAATTAATGCTGTTTTATACAACATGATGACTGTGAAATTATGCAGCTTTGACAGTTTAATAACAGTCTGTGAAATTAAGGTTAGAAATGTGGTTGCCCGAAGCTGAAAATTTAACTGCTTTTTATTTGATTTGTTAATGAAAAGTTGGTTGTCCGAATGAAAAACTGTATGTCCCAGAAAACAGGACAACCGCTAAATTCGCAGACTGTAATAATAAAAAAAAAGTCACCAGAGTAGAAATCTGTAGTTTTATGACAAATTTAACAGCTTGGCCGAATTCTGGGCTCTTGTGGAGCAGTCCATCCTGTTTCAACAGCATGTTATCATTTTACTGTTCTCCTGAAAAGAAATATATCTTCATTTTATTACTGGTAATACAATGATCCAGGGGGGGGGGGGGGTTCTTTTGTGTGTAGTTGTAGCCTGTAACAGTATTTTTTTTTTTTTAAATCATGCAATTCTCTCCAAATTTTCAATTAACTCCTTGAAATTTCATTCTCCAAATTGGTTTCAGACGAGAATTATTTCCCCATCTTCAACCTGCTATTTCATCCCCTTATTAAGGGCTAGGGCGCTATCCCCAAAACATCAAGAGAACCCCTGCAATTAGTGTCAATAATGTTTTCGAGGCCACCAGCAAACAATGACTGAGTGCCTGTCAAAATTTGCCCATTAAAAGCATAAGGAAAAATTTAGTAAGAACTGTTCAACTTCAAACTTTGCGAGCAGACAACTATTGTGGACATCAAGATAGGCTTACGATAAAAACAAAGATCGCATATGAAGTGTCTAATACTTGTAACTTCATAGTCCGACAACAAAACAAAAAGCACAGTAAATCAGAAACAGTAAATTTTTCAGGAATTTCGTTCTCACTTGAAACTTTTTTTTCGTTGAGGCGTGATTAAATTTTAGATTCAGGAATGGGGACAAAGACATGCATCATAATTTAATTTTAATTGGATGTAAATATCCACAATATTATATATGTAAATCAGAATAATTCAATTGATATAATCAACAATAAAGGGCGTCAATAAATACTTGAAATAGCGTGAAGAGATTTAATTGACATGCAAATTCTGAGCTTTCTGTCTCAAAAAAGAAAAAGTAACACAATACCCAAATGAATCTTACAGTTTCTTTTTCACCCTGGTACAGAGCATTTCATTAGGAAAAATCAGAATGTGTTTCACATATCACAAATCCGATGCATTCACACCCCAGTTAAGAAATTAACACAGACAAAAATGCAGAGACTGAATGTTAGACAGCATTTATTGAAACTCACTGCAACACTCGAAATGTTCAGTGCAAAAAAATCTCCAAATGAAATCGACGACGATTAAATTACTAATCACGCACTTACCTGAGGGACGTAAAAAATGTGCGATGAATATTTATAAGTGATAACAGAATGGTAAATAATTCCATTTTACACAGTTCATTAGATCAGCTCATCAATACATTAATCATAAATTAAAAATGTCATCTATTCAGTTAATTGGGTCAGATTTAGGTCACGAAAACCGAGGCAAACTGTACTGACCCAGTCATAGCAAATGAAGTTTTGCAAAATCTTGAGAGCTTACTTAGGATTTTAACTGAGCGAACGATAATTTAACACATGAACGAAGCAATACTACAGTATCTCAATCATTAACATTAACAATAAGTTCCAAAATATAGTTTTTAAAAGTAAAGTTGATAAAATTTCACCTCCGCATGGCCTTGACCTATAAAGACTAAAATAGGTTTCACGACAACGGAGAGCTTTCACAAATGGCATATTGTGGAGTATGGACAGGAGCAGTGTAATGACTCACTTAGCGGCCTCACACCACTAAAAGCTACAAAAAACTTCAGTAGTGAATACAATTCAGTAAGTGTTTTATTTTTCAGCATATTTTACAAATATTTTTATTAAGCCTAAGATTAGTACACCAACTTCCTCACTTTTCCACCTTTCCACACTTTTCCACCTTTCCACACTTTTCCATCTTTCCACACTTTTACATCTTTCCTCACTTTTACATCTTTCCTCACTTTTACACCTTTCCACACTTTTACACCTTTCCACACTTTTACACCTTCCCACTTTTCCTCTCTTTTACACCTTCCCACTTTTCCATCTTTCCTCTCTTTTACACCTTTCCACACTTTTACACCTTTGCACACGCTTTAAAGTGCCCAAATAGCCCCAGCCTCCCTACCATTTGTCATATATCCAGAAACAAAATATATTTTTGTACACCATATGGAGAAATTTGGCAATTAAACTGGGTTGTAATTAACACCACTTTTAATTGATATTTCAAATGACGGCCATTTCCCTGGACAGTATTCTAACGAAGCTGGCAACTGCACGTATAGAAGAAAAACAGCATTTTTGTCAATCTTTCATAAAAGGTTATGATCTGCTACAATCATGATTTGGACCTGGATCACTGGGTTCTAAGTCCTGCACACACCACTGGACCACGGCTGTGCCTGCTAGTTAGTCATACACAGCATTGTGTAGTAAACACAGATAATTAATGTAGTATTAGATATATCATGCAGGTACTGGGTTCTAAGTCCTGCGCACACCACTGGACCACAGCTGTGCCTGCTAGTCAGTCATACACAGCATTGTGTAGTAAACACAGATAATTAATGTAGCATTAGATATATCAGGTACTGGGTTCTAAGTCCTGCACACACCACTGGACCACAGCTGTGCCTGCTAGTTAGTCATACACAGCATTGTGTAGTGAACACAGATAATTAATGTAGCATTAGATATATCAGGTACTGGGTTCTAAGTCCTGCGCACACCACTGGACCACAGCTGTGCCTGCTAGTCAGTCATACACAGCATTGTGTAGTTAACACAGATAATTAATGTAGCATTAGATATATCAGGTACTGGGTTCTAAGTCCTGCACACACCACTGGACCACGGCTGTGCCTGCTAGTCAGTCATACACAGCATTGTGTAGTAAACACAGATAATTAATGTAGCATTAGATATATCAGATACTGGGTTCTAAGTCCCACACACACCACTGGACCACAGCTGTGCCTGCTAGTCAGTCATACACAGCATTGTGTAGTAAACACAGATAATTAATGTAGCATTAGATATATCAGGTACTGGGTTCTAAGTCCCACACACACCACTGGACCACAGCTGTGCCTGCTAGTCAGTCATACACAGCATTGTGTAGTTAACACAGATAATTAATGTAGCATTAGATATATCAGATACTGGGCTCTAAGTCCCGCACACACCACTGGACCACAGCTGTGTCTGCTAGTCAGTCATACACAGCATTGTGTAGTTAACACAGATAATTAATGTAGCATTAGATATATCAGGTACTGGGTTCTAAGTCCTGCGCACACCACTGGACCACGGCTGTACCTGCTAGTCAGTCATACACAGCATTGTGTAGTTAACACAGATAATTAATGTAGCATTAGATATATCAGGTACTGGGTTCTAAGTCCCGTACACACCACTGGACCACAGCTGTGCCTGCTAGTCAGTCATACACAGCATTGTGTAGTAAACACAGATAATTAATGTAGCATTAGATATATCAGGTACTGGGTTCTAAGTCCTGCACACACCACTGGACCACGGCTGTGCCTGCTAGTTAGTCATACACAGCATTGTGTAGTAAACACAGATAATTAATGTAGCATTAGATATATCAGGTACTGGGTTCTAAGTCCCGCACACCACTGGACCACGGCTGTGCCTGCTAGTCAGTCATACACAGCATTGTGTAGTAAACACAGATAATTAATGTAGCATTAGATATATCAGGTACTGGGTTCTAAGAACCGCACACACCACTGGACCACAGCTGTGCCTGCTAGTCAGTCATACACAGCATTGTGTAGTAAACACAGATAATTAATGTAGCATTAGATATATCAGGTACTGGGTTCTAAGTCCTGCGCACACCACTGGACCAAAGCTGTGTCTGCTAGTTAGTCATACACAGCATTGTGTAGTAAACACAGATAATTAATGTAGCATTAGATATATCAGGTACTGGGTTCTAAGTCCTGCGCACACCACTGGACCAAAGCTGTGTCTGCTAGTTAGTCATACACAGCATTGTGTAGTAAACACAGATAATTAATGTAGCATTAGATATATCAGGTACTGGGTTCTAAGTCCCGCACACCACTGGACCATGGCTGTGCCTGCTAGTCAGTCATACACAGCATTGTGTAGTAAACACAGATAATTAATGTAGCATTAGATATATCAGGTACTGGGTTCTAAGTCCCGCACACCACTGGACCACGGCTGTGCCTGCTAGTCAGTCATACACAGCATTGTGTAGTAAACACAGATAATTAATGTAGCATTAGATATATCAGGTACTGGGTTCTAAGTCCTGCGCACACCACTGGACCACGGCTGTGCCTGCTAGTCAGTCATACACAGCATTGTGTAGTTAACACAGATAATTAATGTAGCATTAGATATATCGGGTACTGGGTTCTAAGTCCTGCACACACCACTGGACCACGGCTGTGCCTGCTAGTCAGTCATACACAGCATTGTGCAGTAAACACAGATAATTAATGTAGCATTAGATATATCAGGTACTGGGTTCTAAGTCCTGCACACACCACTGGACCACGGCTGTGCCTGCTAGTCAGTCATACACAGCATTGTGCAGTAAACACAGATAATTAATGTAGTATTAGATATATCAGGTACTGGGTTCTAAGTCCCACACACACCACTGGACCACAGCTGTGCCTGCTAGTCAGTCATACACAGCATTGTGTAGTTAACACAGATAATTAATGTAGCATTAGATATATCAGATACTGGGCTCTAAGTCCCGCACACACCACTGGACCACAGCTGTGTCTGCTAGTCAGTCATACACAGCATTGTGTAGTTAACACAGATAATTAATGTAGCATTAGATATATCAGGTACTGGGTTCTAAGTCCTGCGCACACCACTGGACCACGGCTGTACCTGCTAGTCAGTCATACACAGCATTGTGTAGTTAACACAGATAATTAATGTAGCATTAGATATATCAGGTACTGGGTTCTAAGTCCCGTACACACCACTGGACCACAGCTGTGCCTGCTAGTCAGTCATACACAGCATTGTGTAGTAAACACAGATAATTAATGTAGCATTAGATATATCAGGTACTGGGTTCTAAGTCCTGCACACACCACTGGACCACGGCTGTGCCTGCTAGTTAGTCATACACAGCATTGTGTAGTAAACACAGATAATTAATGTAGCATTAGATATATCAGGTACTGGGTTCTAAGTCCCGCACACCACTGGACCACGGCTGTGCCTGCTAGTCAGTCATACACAGCATTGTGTAGTAAACACAGATAATTAATGTAGCATTAGATATATCAGGTACTGGGTTCTAAGAACCGCACACACCACTGGACCACAGCTGTGCCTGCTAGTCAGTCATACACAGCATTGTGTAGTAAACACAGATAATTAATGTAGCATTAGATATATCAGGTACTGGGTTCTAAGTCCTGCGCACACCACTGGACCAAAGCTGTGTCTGCTAGTTAGTCATACACAGCATTGTGTAGTAAACACAGATAATTAATGTAGCATTAGATATATCAGGTACTGGGTTCTAAGTCCTGCGCACACCACTGGACCAAAGCTGTGTCTGCTAGTTAGTCATACACAGCATTGTGTAGTAAACACAGATAATTAATGTAGCATTAGATATATCAGGTACTGGGTTCTAAGTCCCGCACACCACTGGACCATGGCTGTGCCTGCTAGTCAGTCATACACAGCATTGTGTAGTAAACACAGATAATTAATGTAGCATTAGATATATCAGGTACTGGGTTCTAAGTCCCGCACACCACTGGACCACGGCTGTGCCTGCTAGTCAGTCATACACAGCATTGTGTAGTAAACACAGATAATTAATGTAGCATTAGATATATCAGGTACTGGGTTCTAAGTCCTGCGCACACCACTGGACCACGGCTGTGCCTGCTAGTCAGTCATACACAGCATTGTGTAGTTAACACAGATAATTAATGTAGCATTAGATATATCGGGTACTGGGTTCTAAGTCCTGCACACACCACTGGACCACGGCTGTGCCTGCTAGTCAGTCATACACAGCATTGTGCAGTAAACACAGATAATTAATGTAGCATTAGATATATCAGGTACTGGGTTCTAAGTCCTGCACACACCACTGGACCACGGCTGTGCCTGCTAGTCAGTCATACACAGCATTGTGCAGTAAACACAGATAATTAATGTAGTATTAGATATATCAGGTACTGGGTTCTAAGTCCTGCACACACCACAAGACCACAGCTGTGTCTGCTAGTCAGTCATACACAGCATTGTGTAGTAAACACAGATAATTAATGTAGCATTAGATATATCAGGTACTGGGTTCTAAGTCCTGCACACACCACTGGACCACAGCTGTGCCTGCTAGTCAGTCATACACAGCATTGTGTAGTAAACACAGATAATTAATGTAGCATTAGATATATCAGGTACTGGGTTCTAAGTCCTGCACACACCACTGGACCACGGCTGTGCCTGCTAGTTAGTCATACACAGCATTGTGTAGTAAACACAGATAATTAATGTAGCATTAGATATATCAGGTACTGGGTTCTAAGTCCCGCACACCACTGGACCACGGCTGTGCCTGCTAGTCAGTCATACACAGCATTGTGTAGTAAACACAGATAATTAATGTAGCATTAGATATATCAGGTACTGGGTTCTAAGTCCCGCACACACCACTGGACCACAGCTGTGCCTGCTAGTCAGTCATACACAGCATTGTGTAGTAAACACAGATAATTAATGTAGCATTAGATATATCAGGTACTGGGTTCTAAGTCCTGCGCACACCACTGGACCAAAGCTGTGTCTGCTAGTTAGTCATACACAGCATTGTGTAGTAAACACAGATAATTAATGTAGCATTAGATATATCAGGTACTGGGTTCTAAGTCCTGCGCACACCACTGGACCAAAGCTGTGTCTGCTAGTTAGTCATACACAGCATTGTGTAGTAAACACAGATAATTAATGTAGCATTAGATATATCAGGTACTGGGTTCTAAGTCCCGCACACCACTGGACCATGGCTGTGCCTGCTAGTCAGTCATACACAGCATTGTGTAGTAAACACAGATAATTAATGTAGCATTAGATATATCAGGTACTGGGTTCTAAGTCCCGCACACCACTGGACCACGGCTGTGCCTGCTAGTCAGTCATACACAGCATTGTGTAGTAAACACACATAATTAATGTAGCATTAGATATATCAGGTACTGGGTTCTAAGTCCTGCGCACACCACTGGACCACGGCTGTGCCTGCTAGTCAGTCATACACAGCATTGTGTAGTTAACACAGATAATTAATGTAGCATTAGATATATCGGGTACTGGGTTCTAAGTCCTGCACACACCACTGGACCACGGCTGTGCCTGCTAGTCAGTCATACACAGCATTGTGCAGTAAACACAGATAATTAATGTAGCATTAGATATATCAGGTACTGGGTTCTAAGTCCTGCACACACCACTGGACCACGGCTGTGCCTGCTAGTCAGTCATACACAGCATTGTGCAGTAAACACAGATAATTAATGTAGTATTAGATATATCAGGTACTGGGTTCTAAGTCCTGCACACACCACAAGACCACAGCTGTGTCTGCTAGTCAGTCATACACAGCATTGTGTAGTAAACACAGATAATTAATGTAGCATTAGATATATCAGGTACTGGGTTCTAAGTCCTGCACACACCACTGGACCACAGCTGTGCCTGCTAGTCAGTCATACACAGCATTGTGTAGTAAACACAGATAATTAATGTAGCATTAGATATATCAGGTACTGGGTTCTAAGTCCTGCACACACCACTGGACCACGGCTGTGCCTGCTAGTTAGTCATACACAGCATTGTGTAGTAAACACAGATAATTAATGTAGCATTAGATATATCAGGTACTGGGTTCTAAGTCCCGCACACCACTGGACCACGGCTGTGCCTGCTAGTCAGTCATACACAGCATTGTGTAGTAAACACAGATAATTAATGTAGCATTAGATATATCAGGTACTGGGTTCTAAGTCCCGCACACACCACTGGACCACAGCTGTGCCTGCTAGTCAGTCATACACAGCATTGTGTAGTAAACACAGATAATTAATGTAGCATTAGATATATCAGGTACTGGGTTCTAAGTCCTGCGCACACCACTGGACCAAAGCTGTGTCTGCTAGTTAGTCATACACAGCATTGTGTAGTAAACACAGATAATTAATGTAGCATTAGATATATCAGGTACTGGGTTCTAAGTCCTGCGCACACCACTGGACCAAAGCTGTGTCTGCTAGTTAGTCATACACAGCATTGTGTAGTAAACACAGATAATTAATGTAGCATTAGATATATCAGGTACTGGGTTCTAAGTCCCGCACACCACTGGACCACGGCTGTGCCTGCTAGTCAGTCATACACAGCATTGTGTAGTAAACACAGATAATTAATGTAGCATTAGATATATCAGGTACTGGGTTCTAAGTCCCGCACACCACTGGACCACGGCTGTGCCTGCTAGTCAGTCATACACAGCATTGTGTAGTAAACACAGATAATTAATGTAGCATTAGATATATCAGGTACTGGGTTCTAAGTCCTGCGCACACCACTGGACCACGGCTGTGCCTGCTAGTCAGTCATACACAGCATTGTGTAGTTAACACAGATAATTAATGTAGCATTAGATATATCGGGTACTGGGTTCTAAGTCCTGCACACACCACTGGACCACGGCTGTGCCTGCTAGTCAGTCATACACAGCATTGTGCAGTAAACACAGATAATTAATGTAGCATTAGATATATCAGGTACTGGGTTCTAAGTCCTGCACACACCGCTGGACCACGGCTGTGCCTGCTAGTCAGTCATACACAGCATTGTGCAGTAAACACAGATAATTAATGTAGTATTAGATATATCAGGTACTGGGTTCTAAGTCCTGCACACACCACAAGACCACAGCTGTGTCTGCTAGTCAGTCATACACAGCATTGTGTAGTAAACACAGATAATTAATGTAGCATTAGATATATCAGGTACTGGGTTCTAAGTCCTGCACACACCACTGGACCACAGCTGTGCCTGCTAGTCAGTCATACACAGCATTGTGTAGTAAACACAGATAATTAATGTAGCATTAGATATATCAGGTACTGGGTTCTAAGTCCTGCACACACCACTGGACCACGGCTGTGCCTGCTAGTCAGTCATACACAGCATTGTGTAGTAAACACAGATAATTAATGTAGCATTAGATATATCAGATACTGGGTTCTAAGTCCTGCACACACCACTGGACCACAGCTGTGCCTGCTAGTCAGTCATACACAGCATTGTGTAGTTAACACAGATAATCAATGTAGCATTAGATATATCAGGTACTGGGTTCTAAGTCCCGCACACCACTGGACCACGGCTGTGCCTGCTAGTCAGTCATACACAGCATTGTGTAGTAAACACAGATAATTAATGTAGCATTAGATATATCAGATACTGGGTTCTAAGTTCTGCACACACCACTGGACCACAGCTGTGCCTGCTAGTCAGTCATACACAGCATTGTGTAGTTAACACAGATAATCAATGTAGCATTAGATATATCAGGTACTGGGTTCTAAGTCCTGCACACACCACTGGACCACAGCTGTGCCTGCTAGTCAGTCATACACAGCATTGTGTAGTAAACACAGATAATTAATGTAGCATTAGATATATCAGATACTGGGTTCTAAGTCCCACACAACACTGGACCACAGCTGTGCCTGCTAGTCAGTCATACACAGCATTGTGTAGTAAACACAATTTATTAATGTAGCATTAGATATATCAGGTACTGGGTTCTAAGTCCCGCGCACCACTGGACCACAGCTGTGCCTGCTAGTCAGTCATACACAGCATTGTGTAGTAAACACAGATAATTAATGTAGCATTAGATATATCGGGTACTGGGTTCTAAGTCCTGCACACACCACTGGACCACGGCTGTGCCTGCTAGTCAGTCATACACAGCATTGTGTAGTAAACACAGATAATTAATGTAGCATTAGATATATCAGGTACTGGGTTCTAAGTCCTGCACACACCACTGGACCACGGCTGTGCCTGCTAGTCAGTCATACACAGCCTTGTGCAGTAAACACAGATAATTAATGTAGTATTAGATATATCAGGTACTGGGTTCTAAGTCCTGCACACACCACAAGACCCGAGCTGTGTCTGCTAGTCAGTCATACACAGCATTGTGTAGTAAACACAGATAATTAATGTAGCATTAGATATATCAGGTACTGGGTTCTAAGTCCTGCACACACCACTGGACCACAGCTGTGCCTGCTAGTCAGTCATACACAGCATTGTGTAGTAAACACAGATAATTAATGTAGCATTAGATATATCAGGTTCTGGGTTCTAAGTCCTGCACACACCACTGGACCACAGCTGTGCCTGCTAGTCAGTCATACACAGCATTGTGTAGTAAACACAGATAATTAATGTAGCATTAGATATATCAGGTACTGGGTTCTAAGTCCTGCACACACCACTGGACCACAGCTGTGCCTGTTAGTCAGTCATACACAGCATTGTGCAGTAAACACAGATAATTAATGTAGCATTAGATATATCAGGTACTGGGTTCTAAGTCCTGCACACCACTGGACCACGGCTGTGCCTGCTAGTCAGTCATACACAGCATTGTGTAGTAAACACAGATAATCAATGTAGCATTAGATATATCGGGTACTAGGTTCTAAGTCCTGCACACACCACTGGACCACGGCTGTGCCTGCTAGTCAGTCATACACAGCATTGTATAGTTAACACAGATAATTAATGTAGCATTAGATATATCAGGTACTGGGTTCTAAGTCCTGCACACACCACTGGACCACAGCTGTGCCTGCTAGTCAGTCATACACAGCATTGTGTAGTAAACACAGATAATTAATGTAGCATTAGATATATCAGGTACTGGGTTCTAAGTCCTGCACACCACTGGACCACGGCTGTGCCTACTAGTCAGTCATACACAGCATTGTGTAGTAAACACAGATAATTAATGTAGCATTAGATATATCAGGTACTGGGTTCTAAGTCCCGCACACACCACTGGACCACAGCTGTGCCTGCTAGTCAGTCATACACAGCATTGTGTAGTAAACACAGATAATTAATGTAGCATTAGATATATCAGGTACTGGGTTCTAAGAACCGCACACACCACTGGACCACAGCTGTGCCTGCTAGTCAGTCATACACAGCATTGTGTAGTAAACACAGATAATTAATGTAGCATTAGATATATCAGGTACTGGGTTCTAAGTCCTGCGCACACCACTGGACCAAAGCTGTGTCTGCTAGTTAGTCATACACAGCATTGTGTAGTAAACACAGATAATTAATGTAGCATTAGATATATCAGATACTGGGTTCTAAGTCCTGCGCACACCACTGGACCAAAGCTGTGTCTGCTAGTTAGTCATACACAGCATTGTGTAGTAAACACAGATAATTAATGTAGCATTAGATATATCAGGTACTGGGTTCTAAGTCCCGCACACCACTGGACCATGGCTGTGCCTGCTAGTCAGTCATACACAGCATTGTGTAGTAAACACAGATAATTAATGTAGCATTAGATATATCAGGTACTGGGTTCTTAGTCCCGCACACCACTGGACCACGGCTGTGCCTGCTAGTCAGTCATACACAGCATTGTGTAGTATACACAGATAATTAATGTAGCATTAGATATATCAGGTACTGGGTTCTAAGTCCTGCGCACACCACTGGACCACGGCTGTGCCTGCTAGTCAGTCATACACAGCATTGTGTAGTTAACACAGATAATTAATGTAGCATTAGATATATCGGGTACTGGGTTCTAAATCCTGCACACACCACTGGACCACGGCTGTGCCTGCTAGTCAGTCATACACAGCATTGTGCAGTAAACACAGATAATTAATGTAGCATTAGATATATCAGGTACTGGGTTCTAAGTCCTGCACACACCACTGGACCACGGCTGTGCCTGCTAGTCAGTCATACACAGCATTGTGCAGTAAACACAGATAATTAATGTAGTATTAGATATATCAGGTACTGGGTTCTAAGTCCTGCACACACCACAAGACCACAGCTGTGTCTGCTAGTCAGTCATACACAGCATTGTGTAGTAAACACAGATAATTAATGTAGCATTAGATATATCAGGTACTGGGTTCTAAGTCCTGCACACACCACTGGACCACAGCTGTGCCTGCTAGTCAGTCATACACAGCATTGTGTAGTAAACACAGATAATTAATGTAGCATTAGATATATCAGGTACTGGGTTCTAAGTCCTGCACACACCACTGGACCACGGCTGTGCCTGCTAGTTAGTCATACACAGCATTGTGTAGTAAACACAGATAATTAATGTAGCATTAGATATATCAGGTACTGGGTTCTAAGTCCCGCACACCACTGGACCACGGCTGTGCCTGCTAGTCAGTCATTCACAGCATTGTGTAGTAAACACAGATAATTAATGTAGCATTAGATATATCAGGTACTGGGTTCTAAGTCCCGCACACACCACTGGACCACAGCTGTGCCTGCTAGTCAGTCATACACAGCATTGTGTAGTAAACACAGATAATTAATGTAGCATTAGATATATCAGGTACTGGGTTCTAAGTCCTGCGCACACCACTGGACCAAAGCTGTGTCTGCTAGTTAGTCATACACAGCATTGTGTAGTAAACACAGATAATTAATGTAGCATTAGATATATCAGGTACTGGGTTCTAAGTCCTGCGCACACCACTGGACCAAAGCTGTGTCTGCTAGTTAGTCATACACAGCATTGTGTAGTAAACACAGATAATTAATGTAGCATTAGATATATCAGGTACTGGGTTCTAAGTCCCGCACACCACTGGACCATGGCTGTGCCTGCTAGTCAGTCATACACAGCATTGTGTAGTAAACACAGATAATTAATGTAGCATTAGATATATCAGGTACTGGGTTCTAAGTCCCGCACACCACTGGACCACGGCTGTGCCTGCTAGTCAGTCATACACAGCATTGTGTAGTAAACACAGATAATTAATGTAGCATTAGATATATCAGGTACTGGGTTCTAAGTCCTGCGCACACCACTGGACCACGGCTGTGCCTGCTAGTCAGTCATACACAGCATTGTGTAGTTAACACAGATAATTAATGTAGCATTAGATATATCGGGTACTGGGTTCTAAGTCCTGCACACACCACTGGACCACGGCTGTGCCTGCTAGTCAGTCATACACAGCATTGTGCAGTAAACACAGATAATTAATGTAGCATTAGATATATCAGGTACTGGGTTCTAAGTCCTGCACACACCACTGGACCACGGCTGTGCCTGCTAGTCAGTCATACACAGCATTGTGCAGTAAACACAGATAATTAATGTAGTATTAGATATATCAGGTACTGGGTTCTAAGTCCTGCACACACCACAAGACCACAGCTGTGTCTGCTAGTCAGTCATACACAGCATTGTGTAGTAAACACAGATAATTAATGTAGCATTAGATATATCAGGTACTGGGTTCTAAGTCCTGCACACACCACTGGACCACAGCTGTGCCTGCTAGTCAGTCATACACAGCATTGTGTAGTAAACACAGATAATTAATGTAGCATTAGATATATCAGGTACTGGGTTCTAAGTCCTGCACACACCACTGGACCACGGCTGTGCCTGCTAGTTAGTCATACACAGCATTGTGTAGTAAACACAGATAATTAATGTAGCATTAGATATATCAGGTACTGGGTTCTAAGTCCCGCACACCACTGGACCACGGCTGTGCCTGCTAGTCTGTCATACACAGCATTGTGTAGTAAACACAGATAATTAATGTAGCATTAGATATATCAGGTACTGGGTTCTAAGTCCCGCACACACCACTGGACCACAGCTGTGCCTGCTAGTCAGTCATACACAGCATTGTGTAGTAAACACAGATAATTAATGTAGCATTAGATATATCAGGTACTGGGTTCTAAGTCCTGCGCACACCACTGGACCAAAGCTGTGTCTGCTAGTTAGTCATACACAGCATTGTGTAGTAAACACAGATAATTAATGTAGCATTAGATATATCAGGTACTGGGTTCTAAGTCCTGCGCACACCACTGGACCAAAGCTGTGTCTGCTAGTTAGTCATACACAGCATTGTGTAGTAAACACAGATAATTAATGTAGCATTAGATATATCAGGTACTGGGTTCTAAGTCCCGCACACCACTGGACCACGGCTGTGCCTGCTAGTCAGTCATACACAGCATTGTGTAGTAAACACAGATAATTAATGTAGCATTAGATATATCAGGTACTGGGTTCTAAGTCCCGCACACCACTGGACCACGGCTGTGCCTGCTAGTCAGTCATACACAGCATTGTGTAGTAAACACAGATAATTAATGTAGCATTAGATATATCAGGTACTGGGTTCTAAGTCCTGCGCACACCACTGGACCACGGCTGTGCCTGCTAGTCAGTCATACACAGCATTGTGTAGTTAACACAGATAATTAATGTAGCATTAGATATATCGGGTACTGGGTTCTAAGTCCTGCACACACCACTGGACCACGGCTGTGCCTGCTAGTCAGTCATACACAGCATTGTGCAGTAAACACAGATAATTAATGTAGCATTAGATATATCAGGTACTGGGTTCTAAGTCCTGCACACACCACTGGACCACGGCTGTGCCTGCTAGTCAGTCATACACAGCATTGTGCAGTAAACACAGATAATTAATGTAGTATTAGATATATCAGGTACTGGGTTCTAAGTCCTGCACACACCACAAGACCACAGCTGTGTCTGCTAGTCAGTCATACACAGCATTGTGTAGTAAACACAGATAATTAATGTAGCATTAGATATATCAGGTACTGGGTTCTAAGTCCTGCACACACCACTGGACCACAGCTGTGCCTGCTAGTCAGTCATACACAGCATTGTGTAGTAAACACAGATAATTAATGTAGCATTAGATATATCAGGTACTGGGTTCTAAGTCCTGCACACACCACTGGACCACGGCTGTGCCTGCTAGTCAGTCATACACAGCATTGTGTAGTAAACACAGATAATTAATGTAGCATTAGATATATCAGATACTGGGTTCTAAGTCCTGCACACACCACTGGACCACAGCTGTGCCTGCTAGTCAGTCATACACAGCATTGTGTAGTTAACACAGATAATCAATGTAGCATTAGATATATCAGGTACTGGGTTCTAAGTCCCGCACACCACTGGACCACGGCTGTGCCTGCTAGTCAGTCATACACAGCATTGTGTAGTAAACACAGATAATTAATGTAGCATTAGATATATCAGATACTGGGTTCTAAGTTCTGCACACACCACTGGACCACAGCTGTGCCTGCTAGTCAGTCATACACAGCATTGTGTAGTTAACACAGATAATCAATGTAGCATTAGATATATCAGGTACTGGGTTCTAAGTCCTGCACACACCACTGGACCACAGCTGTGCCTGCTAGTCAGTCATACACAGCATTGTGTAGTAAACACAGATAATTAATGTAGCATTAGATATATCAGATACTGGGTTCTAAGTCCCACACAACACTGGACCACAGCTGTGCCTGCTAGTCAGTCATACACAGCATTGTGTAGTAAACACAATTTATTAATGTAGCATTAGATATATCAGGTACTGGGTTCTAAGTCCCGCGCACCACTGGACCACAGCTGTGCCTGCTAGTCAGTCATACACAGCATTGTGTAGTAAACACAGATAATTAATGTAGCATTAGATATATCGGGTACTGGGTTCTAAGTCCTGCACACACCACTGGACCACGGCTGTGCCTGCTAGTCAGTCATACACAGCATTGTGTAGTAAACACAGATAATTAATGTAGCATTAGATATATCAGGTACTGGGTTCTAAGTCCTGCACACACCACTGGACCACGGCTGTGCCTGCTAGTCAGTCATACACAGCCTTGTGCAGTAAACACAGATAATTAATGTAGTATTAGATATATCAGGTACTGGGTTCTAAGTCCTGCACACACCACAAGACCCGAGCTGTGTCTGCTAGTCAGTCATACACAGCATTGTGTAGTAAACACAGATAATTAATGTAGCATTAGATATATCAGGTACTGGGTTCTAAGTCCTGCACACACCACTGGACCACAGCTGTGCCTGCTAGTCAGTCATACACAGCATTGTGTAGTAAACACAGATAATTAATGTAGCATTAGATATATCAGGTTCTGGGTTCTAAGTCCTGCACACACCACTGGACCACAGCTGTGCCTGCTAGTCAGTCATACACAGCATTGTGTAGTAAACACAGATAATTAATGTAGCATTAGATATATCAGGTACTGGGTTCTAAGTCCTGCACACACCACTGGACCACAGCTGTGCCTGTTAGTCAGTCATACACAGCATTGTGCAGTAAACACAGATAATTAATGTAGCATTAGATATATCAGGTACTGGGTTCTAAGTCCTGCACACCACTGGACCACGGCTGTGCCTGCTAGTCAGTCATACACAGCATTGTGTAGTAAACACAGATAATCAATGTAGCATTAGATATATCGGATACTAGGTTCTAAGTCCTGCACACACCACTGGACCACGGCTGTGCCTGCTAGTCAGTCATACACAGCATTGTATAGTTAACACAGATAATTAATGTAGCATTAGATATATCAGGTACTGGGTTCTAAGTCCTGCACACACCACTGGACCACAGCTGTGCCTGCTAGTCAGTCATACACAGCATTGTGTAGTAAACACAGATAATTAATGTAGCATTAGATATATCAGGTACTGGGTTCTAAGTCCTGCACACCACTAGACCACGGCTGTGCCTACTAGTCAGTCATACACAGCATTGTGTAGTAAACACAGATAATTAATGTAGCATTAGATATATCAGGTACTGGGTTCTAAGTCCCGCACACACCACTGGACCACAGCTGTGCCTGCTAGTCAGTCATACACAGCATTGTGTAGTAAACACAGATAATTAATGTAGCATTAGATATATCAGGTACTGGGTTCTAAGTCCCACACACCACTGGACCACAGCTGTGCCTGCTAGTCAGTCATACACAGCATTGTGTAGTAAACACAGATAATTAATGTAGCATTAGATATATCAGATACTGGGTTCTAAGTCCTGCACACACCACTGGACCACAGCTGTGCCTGCTAGTCAGTCATACACAGCATTGTGTAGTTAACACAGATAATTAATGTAGCATTAGATATATCAGGTACTGGGTTCTAAGTCCCGCACACACCACTGGACCACGGCTGTGCCTGCTAGTCAGTCATACACAGCATTGTGTAGTAAACACAGATAATTAATGTAGCATTAGATATATCAGGTTCTGGGTTCTAAGTCCTGCACACACCACTGGACCACAGCTGTGCCTGCTAGTCAGTCATACACAGCATTGTGTAGTTAACACAGATAATTAATGTAGCATTAGATATATCAGGTACTGGGCTCTAAGTCCTGCGCACACCACTGGACCACAGCTGTGCCTGCTAGTCAGTCATACACAGCATTGTGTAGTTAACACAGATAATTAATGTAGCATTAGATATATCAGGTACTGGGTTCTAAGTCCTGCGCACACCACTGGACCACAGCTGTGCCTGCTAGTCAGTCATACACAGCATTGTGTAGTTAACACAGATAATTAATGTAGCATTAGATATATCAGGTACTGGGTTCTAAGTCCTGCACACACCACTGGACCACGGCTGTGCCTGCTAGTCAGTCATACACAGCATTGTGTAGTAAACTAAACACAGATAATCAATGTAGCATTAGATATATCAGGTACTGGGTTCTTAGTCCCACACACACCACTGGACCACAGCTGTGCCTGCTAGTCAGTCATACACAGCATTGTGTAGTAAACACAGATAATTAATGTAGCATTAGATATATCAGATACTGGGTTCTAAGTCCCACACACACCACTGGACCACAGCTGTGCCTGCTAGTCAGTCATACACAGCATTGTGTAGTAAACACAGATAATTAATGTAGCATTAGATATATCAGGTACTGGGTTCTAAGTCCCACACACACCACTGGACCACAGCTGTGCCTGCTAGTCAGTCATACACAGCATTGTGTAGTTAACACAGATAATTAATGTAGCATTAGATATATCAGATACTGGGCTCTAAGTCCCGCACACACCACTGGACCACAGCTGTGTCTGCTAGTCAGTCATACACAGCATTGTGTAGTTAACACAGATACTTAATGTAGCATTAGATATATCAGGTACTGGGTTCTAAGTCCTGCGCACACCACTGGACCACGGCTGTGCCTGCTAGTCAGTCATACACAGCATTGTGTAGTTAACACAGATAATTAATGTAGCATTAGATATATCAGGTACTGGGTTCTAAGTCCCGTACACACCACTGGACCACAGCTGTGCCTGCTAGTCAGTCATACATAGCATTGTGTAGTAAACACAGATAATTAATGTAGCATTAGATATATCAGGTACTGGGTTCTAAGTCCTGCACACCACTGGACCACAGCTGTGCCTGCTAGTCAGTCATACACAGCATTGTGTAGTAAACACAGATAATTAATGTAGCATTAGATATATCAGATACTGGGTTCTAAGTCCTGCACACACCACTGGACCACAGCTGTGCCTGCTAGTCAGTCATACACAGCATTGTGTAGTTAACACAGATAATTAATGTAGCATTAGATATATCAGGTACTGGGTTCTAAGTCCCGCACACACCACTGGACCACGGCTGTGCCTGCTAGTCAGTCATACACAGCATTGTGTAGTAAACACAGATAATTAATGTAGCATTAGATATATCAGGTTCTGGGTTCTAAGTCCTGCACACACCACTGGACCACAGCTGTGCCTGCTAGTCAGTCATACACAGCATTGTGTAGTTAACACAGATAATTAATGTAGCATTAGATATATCAGGTACTGGGCTCTAAGTCCTGCGCACACCACTGGACCACAGCTGTGCCTGCTAGTCAGTCATACACAGCATTGTGTAGTTAACACAGATAATTAATGTAGCATTAGATATATCAGGTACTGGGTTCTAAGTCCTGCGCACACCACTGGACCACAGCTGTGCCTGCTAGTCAGTCATACACAGCATTGTGTAGTTAACACAGATAATTAATGTAGCATTAGATATATCAGGTACTGGGTTCTAAGTCCTGCACACACCACTGGACCACGGCTGTGCCTGCTAGTCAGTCATACACAGCATTGTGTAGTAAACACAGATAATCAATGTAGCATTAGATATATCAGGTACTGGGTTCTTAGTCCCACACACACCACTGGACCACGGCTGTGCCTGCTAGTCAGTCATACACAGCATTGTGTAGTAAACACAGATAATTAATGTAGCATTAGATATATCAGATACTGGGTTCTAAGTCCCACACACACCACTGGACCACAGCTGTGCCTGCTAGTCAGTCATACACAGCATTGTGTAGTAAACACAGATAATTAATGTAGCATTAGATATATCAGGTACTGGGTTCTAAGTCCCACACACACCACTGGACCACAGCTGTGCCTGCTAGTCAGTCATACACAGCATTGTGTAGTTAACACAGATAATTAATGTAGCATTAGATATATCAGGTACTGGGTTCTAAGTCCCGCACACCACTGGACCACGGCTGTGCCTGCTAGTCAGTCATACACAGCATTGTGTAGTAAACACAGATAATTAATGTAGCATTAGATATATCAGGTACTGGGTTCTAAGTCCCGCACACACCACTGGACCACAGCTGTGCCTGCTAGTCAGTCATACACAGCATTGTGTAGTAAACACAGATAATTAATGTAGCATTAGATATATCAGGTACTGGGTTCTAAGTCCTGCGCACACCACTGGACCAAAGCTGTGTCTGCTAGTTAGTCATACACAGCATTGTGTAGTAAACACAGATAATTAATGTAGCATTAGATATATCAGGTACTGGGTTCTAAGTCCTGCGCACACCACTGGACCAAAGCTGTGTCTGCTAGTTAGTCATACACAGCATTGTGTAGTAAACACAGATAATTAATGTAGCATTAGATATATCAGGTACTGGGTTCTAAGTCCCGCACACCACTGGACCACGGCTGTGCCTGCTAGTCAGTCATACACAGCATTGTGTAGTAAACACAGATAATTAATGTAGCATTAGATATATCAGGTACTGGGTTCTAAGTCCCGCACACCACTGGACCACGGCTGTGCCTGCTAGTCAGTCATACACAGCATTGTGTAGTAAACACAGATAATTAATGTAGCATTAGATATATCAGGTACTGGGTTCTAAGTCCTGCGCACACCACTGGACCACGGCTGTGCCTGCTAGTCAGTCATACACAGCATTGTGTAGTTAACACAGATAATTAATGTAGCATTAGATATATCGGGTACTGGGTTCTAAGTCCTGCACACACCACTGGACCACGGCTGTGCCTGCTAGTCAGTCATACACAGCATTGTGCAGTAAACACAGATAATTAATGTAGCATTAGATATATCAGGTACTGGGTTCTAAGTCCTGCACACACCACTGGACCACGGCTGTGCCTGCTAGTCAGTCATACACAGCATTGTGCAGTAAACACAGATAATTAATGTAGTATTAGATATATCAGGTACTGGGTTCTAAGTCCTGCACACACCACAAGACCACAGCTGTGTCTGCTAGTCAGTCATACACAGCATTGTGTAGTAAACACAGATAATTAATGTAGCATTAGATATATCAGGTACTGGGTTCTAAGTCCTGCACACACCACTGGACCACAGCTGTGCCTGCTAGTCAGTCATACACAGCATTGTGTAGTAAACACAGATAATTAATGTAGCATTAGATATATCAGGTACTGGGTTCTAAGTCCTGCACACACCACTGGACCACGGCTGTGCCTGCTAGTCAGTCATACACAGCATTGTGTAGTAAACACAGATAATTAATGTAGCATTAGATATATCAGATACTGGGTTCTAAGTCCTGCACACACCACTGGACCACAGCTGTGCCTGCTAGTCAGTCATACACAGCATTGTGTAGTTAACACAGATAATCAATGTAGCATTAGATATATCAGGTACTGGGTTCTAAGTCCCGCACACCACTGGACCACGGCTGTGCCTGCTAGTCAGTCATACACAGCATTGTGTAGTAAACACAGATAATTAATGTAGCATTAGATATATCAGATACTGGGTTCTAAGTTCTGCACACACCACTGGACCACAGCTGTGCCTGCTAGTCAGTCATACACAGCATTGTGTAGTTAACACAGATAATCAATGTAGCATTAGATATATCAGGTACTGGGTTCTAAGTCCTGCACACACCACTGGACCACAGCTGTGCCTGCTAGTCAGTCATACACAGCATTGTGTAGTAAACACAGATAATTAATGTAGCATTAGATATATCAGATACTGGGTTCTAAGTCCCACACAACACTGGACCACAGCTGTGCCTGCTAGTCAGTCATACACAGCATTGTGTAGTAAACACAATTTATTAATGTAGCATTAGATATATCAGGTACTGGGTTCTAAGTCCCGCGCACCACTGGACCACAGCTGTGCCTGCTAGTCAGTCATACACAGCATTGTGTAGTAAACACAGATAATTAATGTAGCATTAGATATATCGGGTACTGGGTTCTAAGTCCTGCACACACCACTGGACCACGGCTGTGCCTGCTAGTCAGTCATACACAGCATTGTGTAGTAAACACAGATAATTAATGTAGCATTAGATATATCAGGTACTGGGTTCTAAGTCCTGCACACACCACTGGACCACGGCTGTGCCTGCTAGTCAGTCATACACAGCCTTGTGCAGTAAACACAGATAATTAATGTAGTATTAGATATATCAGGTACTGGGTTCTAAGTCCTGCACACACCACAAGACCCGAGCTGTGTCTGCTAGTCAGTCATACACAGCATTGTGTAGTAAACACAGATAATTAATGTAGCATTAGATATATCAGGTACTGGGTTCTAAGTCCTGCACACACCACTGGACCACAGCTGTGCCTGCTAGTCAGTCATACACAGCATTGTGTAGTAAACACAGATAATTAATGTAGCATTAGATATATCAGGTTCTGGGTTCTAAGTCCTGCACACACCACTGGACCACAGCTGTGCCTGCTAGTCAGTCATACACAGCATTGTGTAGTAAACACAGATAATTAATGTAGCATTAGATATATCAGGTACTGGGTTCTAAGTCCTGCACACACCACTGGACCACAGCTGTGCCTGTTAGTCAGTCATACACAGCATTGTGCAGTAAACACAGATAATTAATGTAGCATTAGATATATCAGGTACTGGGTTCTAAGTCCTGCACACCACTGGACCACGGCTGTGCCTGCTAGTCAGTCATACACAGCATTGTGTAGTAAACACAGATAATCAATGTAGCATTAGATATATCGGATACTAGGTTCTAAGTCCTGCACACACCACTGGACCACGGCTGTGCCTGCTAGTCAGTCATACACAGCATTGTATAGTTAACACAGATAATTAATGTAGCATTAGATATATCAGGTACTGGGTTCTAAGTCCTGCACACACCACTGGACCACAGCTGTGCCTGCTAGTCAGTCATACACAGCATTGTGTAGTAAACACAGATAATTAATGTAGCATTAGATATATCAGGTACTGGGTTCTAAGTCCTGCACACCACTGGACCACGGCTGTGCCTACTAGTCAGTCATACACAGCATTGTGTAGTAAACACAGATAATTAATGTAGCATTAGATATATCAGGTACTGGGTTCTAAGTCCCGCACACACCACTGGACCACAGCTGTGCCTGCTAGTCAGTCATACACAGCATTGTGTAGTAAACACAGATAATTAATGTAGCATTAGATATATCAGGTACTGGGTTCTAAGTCCCACACACCACTGGACCACAGCTGTGCCTGCTAGTCAGTCATACACAGCATTGTGTAGTAAACACAGATAATTAATGTAGCATTAGATATATCAGATACTGGGTTCTAAGTCCTGCACACACCACTGGACCACAGCTGTGCCTGCTAGTCAGTCATACACAGCATTGTGTAGTTAACACAGATAATTAATGTAGCATTAGATATATCAGGTACTGGGTTCTAAGTCCCGCACACACCACTGGACCACGGCTGTGCCTGCTAGTCAGTCATACACAGCATTGTGTAGTAAACACAGATAATTAATGTAGCATTAGATATATCAGGTTCTGGGTTCTAAGTCCTGCACACACCACTGGACCACAGCTGTGCCTGCTAGTCAGTCATACACAGCATTGTGTAGTTAACACAGATAATTAATGTAGCATTAGATATATCAGGTACTGGGCTCTAAGTCCTGCGCACACCACTGGACCACAGCTGTGCCTGCTAGTCAGTCATACACAGCATTGTGTAGTTAACACAGATAATTAATGTAGCATTAGATATATCAGGTACTGGGTTCTAAGTCCTGCGCACACCACTGGACCACAGCTGTGCCTGCTAGTCAGTCATACACAGCATTGTGTAGTTAACACAGATAATTAATGTAGCATTAGATATATCAGGTACTGGGTTCTAAGTCCTGCACACACCACTGGACCACGGCTGTGCCTGCTAGTCAGTCATACACAGCATTGTGTAGTAAACTAAACACAGATAATCAATGTAGCATTAGATATATCAGGTACTGGGTTCTTAGTCCCACACACACCACTGGACCACAGCTGTGCCTGCTAGTCAGTCATACACAGCATTGTGTAGTAAACACAGATAATTAATGTAGCATTAGATATATCAGATACTGGGTTCTAAGTCCCACACACACCACTGGACCACAGCTGTGCCTGCTAGTCAGTCATACACAGCATTGTGTAGTAAACACAGATAATTAATGTAGCATTAGATATATCAGGTACTGGGTTCTAAGTCCCACACACACCACTGGACCACAGCTGTGCCTGCTAGTCAGTCATACACAGCATTGTGTAGTTAACACAGATAATTAATGTAGCATTAGATATATCAGATACTGGGCTCTAAGTCCCGCACACACCACTGGACCACAGCTGTGTCTGCTAGTCAGTCATACACAGCATTGTGTAGTTAACACAGATACTTAATGTAGCATTAGATATATCAGGTACTGGGTTCTAAGTCCTGCGCACACCACTGGACCACGGCTGTGCCTGCTAGTCAGTCATACACAGCATTGTGTAGTTAACACAGATAATTAATGTAGCATTAGATATATCAGGTACTGGGTTCTAAGTCCCGTACACACCACTGGACCACAGCTGTGCCTGCTAGTCAGTCATACATAGCATTGTGTAGTAAACACAGATAATTAATGTAGCATTAGATATATCAGGTACTGGGTTCTAAGTCCTGCACACCACTGGACCACAGCTGTGCCTGCTAGTCAGTCATACACAGCATTGTGTAGTAAACACAGATAATTAATGTAGCATTAGATATATCAGATACTGGGTTCTAAGTCCTGCACACACCACTGGACCACAGCTGTGCCTGCTAGTCAGTCATACACAGCATTGTGTAGTTAACACAGATAATTAATGTAGCATTAGATATATCAGGTACTGGGTTCTAAGTCCCGCACACACCACTGGACCACGGCTGTGCCTGCTAGTCAGTCATACACAGCATTGTGTAGTAAACACAGATAATTAATGTAGCATTAGATATATCAGGTTCTGGGTTCTAAGTCCTGCACACACCACTGGACCACAGCTGTGCCTGCTAGTCAGTCATACACAGCATTGTGTAGTTAACACAGATAATTAATGTAGCATTAGATATATCAGGTACTGGGCTCTAAGTCCTGCGCACACCACTGGACCACAGCTGTGCCTGCTAGTCAGTCATACACAGCATTGTGTAGTTAACACAGATAATTAATGTAGCATTAGATATATCAGGTACTGGGTTCTAAGTCCTGCGCACACCACTGGACCACAGCTGTGCCTGCTAGTCAGTCATACACAGCATTGTGTAGTTAACACAGATAATTAATGTAGCATTAGATATATCAGGTACTGGGTTCTAAGTCCTGCACACACCACTGGACCACGGCTGTGCCTGCTAGTCAGTCATACACAGCATTGTGTAGTAAACACAGATAATCAATGTAGCATTAGATATATCAGGTACTGGGTTCTTAGTCCCACACACACCACTGGACCACGGCTGTGCCTGCTAGTCAGTCATACACAGCATTGTGTAGTAAACACAGATAATTAATGTAGCATTAGATATATCAGATACTGGGTTCTAAGTCCCACACACACCACTGGACCACAGCTGTGCCTGCTAGTCAGTCATACACAGCATTGTGTAGTAAACACAGATAATTAATGTAGCATTAGATATATCAGGTACTGGGTTCTAAGTCCCACACACACCACTGGACCACAGCTGTGCCTGCTAGTCAGTCATACACAGCATTGTGTAGTTAACACAGATAATTAATGTAGCATTAGATATATCAGATACTGGGCTCTAAGTCCCGCACACACCACTGGACCACAGCTGTGTCTGCTAGTCAGTCATACACAGCATTGTGTAGTTAACACAGATAATTAATGTAGCATTAGATATATCAGGTACTGGGTTCTAAGTCCTGCGCACACCACTGGACCACGGCTGTGCCTGCTAGTCAGTCATACACAGCATTGTGTAGTTAACACAGATAATTAATGTAGCATTAGATATATCAGGTACTGGGTTCTAAGTCCCGTACACACCACTGGACCACAGCTGTGCCTGCTAGTCAGTCATACACAGCATTGTGTAGTAAACACAGATAATTAATGTAGCATTAGATATATCGGGTACTGGGTTCTAAGTCCCGCACACACCACTGGACCACAGCTGTGCCTGCTAGTCAGTCATACACAGCATTGTGTAGTAAACACAGATAATTAATGTAGCATTAGATATATCGGGTACTGGGTTCTAAGTCCCGCACACACCACTGGACCACGGCTGTGCCTGCTAGTCAGTCATACACAGCCTTGTGTAGTAAACACAGATAATTAATGTAGCATTAGATATATCAGGTACTGGGTTCTAAGTCCTGCACACACCACTGGACCACAGCTGTGCCTGCTAGTCAGTCATACACAGCATTGTGTAGTAAACACAGATAATTAATGTAGCATTAGATATATCGGGTACTGGGTTCTAAGTCCCGCACACCACTGGACCACGGCTGTGCCTGCTAGTCAGTCATACACAGCATTGTGTAGTAAACACAGATAATCAATGTAGCATTAGATATATCAGATACTGGGTTCTAAGTCCTGCACACACCACTGGACCACGGCTGTGCCTGCTAGTCAGTCATACACAGCATTGTGTAGTAAACACAGATAATTAATGTAGCATTAGATATATCAGATACTGGGTTCTAAGTCCTGCACACACCACTGGACCACGGCTGTGCCTGCTAGTCAGTCATACACCGCATTGTGTAGTAAACACAGATAATTAATGTAGCATTAGATATATCAGATACTGGGTTCTAAGTCCTGCACACACCACTGGACCACGGCTGTGCCTGCTAGTTAGTCATACATAGCATTGTGTAGTAAACACAGATAATTAATGTAGCATTAGATATATCAGATACTGGGTTCTAAGTCCTGCACACACCACTGGACCACAGCTGTGCCTGCTAGTTAGTCATACACAGCATTGTGTAGTAAACACAGATAGTTAATGTAGCATTAGATATATCAGGTACTGGGTTCTAAGTCCTGCACACACCACTGGACCACAGCTGTGTCTGCTAGTTAGTCATACACAGCATTGTGTAGTAAACACAGATAGTTAATGTAGCATTAGATATATCAGGTACTGGGTTCTAAGTCATGCACACACCACTGGACCACGGCTGTGCCTGCTAGTCAAGTCATACACAGCATTGTGTAGTTAACACAGATAATTAATGTAGCATTAGATATATCAGGTACTGGGTTCTAAGTCCTGCATACACCACTGGACCACAGCTGTGCCTGCTAGTCAGTCATACACAGCATTGTGTAGTAAACACAGATAATTAATGTAGCATTAGATATATCAGATACTGGGTCTTGAGCCCAAATATCTAAGCTGATGGTTAGAACTTTCAGAACCCTTAAACATGGACGGGAAATGAAATAGCATGAAATGATAATCAACGCTGATCATAGCTAAAATATTTATTGCTGAAGTAAAATATACTTTGTTCAATAACCATACAAATTAATTTGTCAAAAAACAACAGTAGAATGTTCTTATTAATCACACACATTGATAGAAGAATTGCCATAGTAACAGAGAACACCATAGTTTTTACATATCTCCCTGACAACAGACTTAAGATTTTGATAATGAATTTACAATGTTTTTTAGCAGGTTTTGACTAGATTTTACTTAGAAATAATCTTATGAAACATGATTGTCAGACAATAAGACACTTTTGGCTCTGGAAAATTCAAAAATGCAAATAAATCAAAATATCTGCTATACAAGTGAATACTATGATTTTTCAAATACCGTAAAACAATCAATATCATAGGTAAATATATTTTAGCATGCATATTGTAATTATTTTTTTTCTTCAATAATACACTGAACTTAGATTATAAAAGACAAACAAAATCTCAGATGATTTGTTTCAGAAAGCAGCTTAATGATTGGTCAAGATCTGAGTCAACCTCAGAAAGAGGCCTTATGATTGGTCCATATTTGAGAACAACATCAGAAAGCAGCCTAACGATAAGTTCATTTTCAGACCAAGCTCTGAAAGAAGCCTTATGATTGGTCAATATCTAAGACCAATCTTAGATCCCCCAATCAGATGTTTAACATTAATTTTTGAGACAGTTTCTATGTAATCTCTTTTACATATACACATATATATGTATAACTAAATAACATATAAATCTATCAACGTCATTTTTGGAATGTAATCTGCAACAACAAAACAAAATTATTTCCATACTTTGGATTTTAAAGTTACCTTACCAAAAATATAACAAGAAGTGTTTGTGAAACACGGATGCCCCTAAAAGACAACTAGATAGTTCCACCTTGACCTTTGACCAACTGACCTCAACATCAATAGAGGTCATCTTAATGTGATGACCAACCTCCCACCCAAATCTGAGGAACTTTGGCTAAATAGTTCTCTAGTTGTTGCCCGGACAAGGTTTGGTTACGGACGGACAGAAGGGAACATAATAATCTTTTTTCTGGCTGAATATTTGGTGGTCATAAAATATCAAAATTCAATAAGAACCATAATTAAAAGAAAAACATGAACATTATTGCATTAAAAAAACAAGGTAAGCATTCTGGACAGGTAAATGACAAGCATACATTTAACATTTCATTATTTATACAACTAACACTATGTTGTACAATTACAGTCAATCCTGTGAACACAGGTCATTCGAAGGAAAGACAAAAATCACCAAAATGGCTGCAAAAATTAATGTTCTTGAAGTTAGAATTCTGTTCATATCTTGAGAATTCAGTTGAATAGTGACATAACTTAAATTGTTCTGTGTTAATTTTGAATTGCCTGTGAACAGAACTCTGAGTATAATATTTCATAGCAAAAATGTTAAATCGAGACAAAAAATGCTTTAACTATCTTTCAAATTATATTGAGACATAAATTCAAACGGGTCTAAGAGAAATGATTTTACATTTTAAATTTGGGTCTAGTAATAATATATATATATATACAAAAATTCTCAAATAATAACTTGACAAAATATGTTCTTTTTGTAACATGTAATCTTCCTTCAGCTCGTAGCTTTTATTAAATAATATTCAATAATTAATTGGATTTTAATTGATAGATATATTAATCAATACGTCCTATTTGCTGGTATGAGATTCATATACATGTATATATCAGAACATTCACAATAATGTGATCATATTGGTAATGCTGGTAAAACTTTTCCCGAACAATTTCCAAAACCAACCCTGTATCCATCTCCTTCACAATATCCTGGAATATACAAGATTACATAATTAGTGCCAATTAGGGTCCACAATGTTAATAGGGACCACAATGGAAATAAGAGGAATCCTTTCCTCTTTTTTTGTGTGTTTTCCCAGGTATTGGTGTGCATTGCATGGTTATTCTTATAGAGTATGTATATTGTTATTGTATTGTACTTTTTATGCATCATTTTGTTTTAAATTGCCATGTTGTGTATACTTGCCAAATAAATTTTTTATTGTAAGTATGAAACTGCTTAATAGAATATTAAATATCATGGTAGGTTAATATAATGAATAATCAACCATCAAAAAGCAGTAATAATCAGGGAAGGCATCACCCAGCACTCAGTATTAAATTATTAATAGAGTAGAAATATGTTGCAGTGAATGCATAGGGCCCAAATAATTATCTCAATACATCCACAGTATTTGAATTAGTGGGTTGCCCCGGGCTCCCTGCCCAAAATATTTTTTTTCCTTCCTTAAGTCTTTTGGGGGACAACCTAGTTTTAGAGAGTTTCCTTCATAAAGTATATAGTCGGGCAACCTGTCACAAAAAAATAATAATTTAAAGACTGTATCCATATATCATAAAATATAAATATTTGTAAAAATTAATGGGAGTTTTTAACACTATTTTAAGAGCCGACACTCATGCTTCTTACAATGCAATCCAAATTATGAAAATATTTAGTAATGCAAAGTATTGTGTATTCTCACAAAAGGAATGTTTAAAAAGAGTATAAGTTATCCGACAACACAGCCCCTATTTTCTTGTCCATGTACCGTAACCCTAAACAAGGGTCATTTGTTTTTTAACCTGATGTTATTACCTGTCATAATGACTTCATCATTATCTTGTAGAAACTTTCTCGTCAGACCACTACCCAGATCTATCACTTTGGTTCCTTTCCAACATAACTCCAACATACTACCAAATGAATCTTCAGTCTACAAACAAAATAGATTCATTGTCACTCTGAATACTACAGAACATGGTCACTCTGAATACTACAGAACATGGTCACTCTGAATACTACAGAACATGGTCACTCTGAATACTACAGAACATTGTCACTCTGAATACTACAGAACATTGTCACTCTGAATACTACAGAACATGGTCACTCTGAATACTACAGAACATGGTCACTCTGAATACTACAGAACATTGTCACTCTGAATACTACAGAAAGGTGGTAAGGACCGACTTTACTTGTACAAGTAATCTCCATGTAAAAAGTGAGAAAAAAAAATTGAAATCCAGATAATAAGTTAATTGAAATAAAAGAATACAATTGACCAAAATAAAAACAGAACAAATTCAATGTAACAACAAAAGTATATTCCTTAAATAACATAAATCACTGTCCATAAACAAGAGTTACCTCCCGTAATGTAAGTCAATTATTGTCCCCCAAACAAGAGTTAGCTCCCTTAATGCAAGTCATTTAGTGTCTGCAAACAAAGAGTTACCTTCCTTAATTCAAGTCAATCTCAAGATTTGCCTCCCCTGATGCTTAATATATAATATATTAATAACAGGTATTCAAGACTTACCTCCCCTGAGATTGTACCAGATCCCATCAAATCACCAGGATTAATATTACAACCAGTGACTGTATGATGAGCTAACTGTTGTTTCATTGACCAGTACATAAACTTGAAGTTACTCCGACAAATTGTGGAAGGTGATGACAAACCTTCACCTTAAAAATAGAACAATAAAAAAATAACATTTTATTGAAATCCAATTAAATTATCAGTTGGTTTAAAGCCATTTTAAAAAAAAAAATATATTTCAGTTATATATGGCGTCCGGTTCACTAAACCGTTTCTCCTAGACATTTTCTAACCGGTACTAACTTACCCTTCCACAAGGAGCCGGGAACCGCTTTACATATAGAGGAAACTTTACATTTGTGTTAAACGTAAGTCTAATTAAGGTCCAATTAAAATTCAATTAAGTTCCGCATAAGCTCGGGATGCCAACTGTCTTAATTCATGACAAAGAGTCCATTAATTGTTACAGAATCTCAGAATATATCAACATAATTCCAGTTCAGGAAATTTTCTTCACAAGTGTTAATTTGTCTCACAAAAAATGCAGATCTGTAAAAAATCAGTCTGATAAATAGGAAGGCAATATTTTTGGTGGCCAATAAATATAACCCTATTATGATAGTAAATTTACTCACAATTGATGGCCACTTCTAAGTTGATATCGAAATTATAATCATCTTCATGTGTAAGGTATGGTAGAGGCTTTGGATCCTGTTCTATATTCTTAGTGGTAAATGGTTTCAGCGCGTCCATGGTAACGACCCAGGGTGAAACGGTTGTACCAAAGTTTTTGCCTAGAAATGGGCCGAGGGGAACGTACTCCCACTTCTGAATATCACGAGCTGAAAATAAGGATACAGTATTAAGGACAACTAGAAATGTTTCCAGAGGACACGATTGCCCCCGCTGAGAGCTAAGTCAAAAAGGGGCCATAACTCCTGTGAAAATGTTTGGATTTTAACAAACTTGACCTGTATTTTATTATTTTACAGTTTCATGTAACTAAACTAAAATAATAATGAAATAACTAAGATCATATTCACGGTGAAATAACTGCTTCAGTGTGTCCGATTCTTCACTACACGCGAGTTTACTGCACAAGTAGATTTTTCGGACACTATCAGAACTTTTTATTAAGTGATTTTCCTTACTTTGTTTCGCAAGAGACAAAAAATGTTCTTATATCAAATACTAGAATAAAATAAAATAAAGTCTAAAAGCAAGGAAACATTTACCCCGATAGGTAACATCTATCATTTTAAATTTTGGTTATATTTCTATTCTTAAAAGCAAGAAAACATAATCATACCTGACCAGTCATTCATCACCACCATACCAAATATATAATCCTCCGTTCTCTCCATAGGAATTGGTTGTCCCATTACACTCGCCGGTCCTGTTAGAAATGCCATCTCTAGTTCGAAGTCAAACAGTTTACAACTTGTGAACTTAGGTGGAGCATCTAAACAATATATAACCAGTATAATTACAAATATAAACACTGCATATAATGTATCTTGAAAGAAATGCTTTATCCAGATAAGAAATTTACACACAAAAAAAAACAGACGAAAATAGGCAATCACCAGCCTTATGTAGATTTGTCAGTCCCTAAAAAATTTCATTTTATAAAAAAATTTGTTAAAATTTCGTTTTATAAATCCAAATACCAAAGACTGAGTACACAGAATTATTTACAATGAATCACTGGATTCTCATCATAGCCAGCCCCTTCTAGATTGGTCAGCCCTTAAAATTTCATCTCAAACAAATTTGCATGGAATGGAATTCTTTGAACAACTTTGGTAGAGCTTCATGCAAGGAACACACCTGTGAAGTTTTGTTGGAATTGATCCAGTGGTTTAGGAGGAGATGTTGTTTAAATAAATTGTTGACGACGGACGATGGACGACGACGGATGATGACGGACACAGATCCTAAAAACTCTACTTGGCACTCTGTGCCAGACGAGCTAAAAAAGGGCTGGAGCCGATATCATTGAAGGGAACTTACTCTCATCAGGTCTGGTTTGTCCATTAGGACGTCGGATCGGCGTACCGGACACAACAACAGACGAGGCTCTTCCGTGATAACCGACAGGAATGTGCGTCCTGAATTTAAAAATAAAATTTCAGTAATTGTGGCTTCATTCCTTGTTTTGGAACAGACCTGAAAATTGTTTAATAATTACGTAAAACTGAGAGTTCTTTTAATGCACAAAAAATACTGAAAGAAAATAAAAATGCAAAATGTGATTACAAGAAAAAGAAAATATAATGTTTTTAATCTACCGGTATATCAAATTTAATCAAATTTTAGATGATAATGAAATAAGAATGGTAATTTAATATGAATAAACCAGAAAATTAATATGATATTATAATTTTTATCATATTATAAACTTAATAAATTACCAGTTTGGCATTAGGGCATTGTCTTTGCCTCTAAACATACACCCTACATTGTAAGCATGATTCTTTGAAGAATAAAAATCAGTATAATCCCCGATCTTTGCTGGCATATGCATAGTAGCACCAGACTGTGGAACAAATGCTCTGAAAATATGATAATAATACATGCTTAGGTAATAGAGAGATAAGTTGTATATTTCGGCATATTCTGTGGTCGAGTGGTTAAGGTCACTGACTTCAAATCACTGTAACCTTTCACTGATCATACAGGGTCGTCGGTTTGAGCCCCGCTACCGATCATGTTCCTATTTGAGACAGTAGGCAGTTGATTACAGAGGATGGGAGTCTAGTACTGGTTCTTCCCAGGAATGATGGTCAGATGAACTGTCTGCCTCATATGACTCTGACTGTTGAAAAGTGGCACAAAACTCAAATAAAGTCTAAAAGGGGCGTACAGCTTGATACAAACAAATTTCAGCATAAAATTTGTGAGGGTAAGTTGAAATACTTTTTTCTTTTCTGAACATCAAATGTTGTTGTTCCGTTGTTGTTTTCGCTGTTGTTCTTATTGATTCAGTCAATGGAAACTTTAAGGTGAGTCAAGGAACAGAAAACTCCATTATTGTATGGAGTTATAATGAAAAGGTTTTAATGTGTAATCATATTGTATGGTACAATTACTGTTATTTCTTTAAATTGTGACTGGGTATAATTTTCTGGATCAGAATACTAAAATCTACTCTATTGCCCACAAAAAAGACCATTCCCAGAATCCAGGCTTATGATTGGTCAATATTTAGACAGAGCACAGATTCTACCAATCAGATGCTTCCTTTCATAAAATGATTAAATACCTTTCCCTTAGTGACCTATTATCTCTTAGAACTGACTCATCGACCGAGAGAATTTTTTGCAAAGTTTCCCGAGCTTCGGTCCAAGCAGGTCGACCTAGACCCATAAATGCATTCAGCGTTGTCTGAAAAAAAAGTCAAAACTTTACTGGGATAAAGTCGGAAATTTCAAAAATCCTGAAAATTTGGTGTAAAATCACAATTACAAGAAAACAAATTTACCAAATTTAAGGAAATCTAGAAAAATGACCTTTCCGGACATTAAAAAAAACAGAATTTTAGGCAAAAAAACAGAACACTTTTACCCCTGAAACTTCAGTACCCATATCTTCAAAAGTATTTTAACTTAATTCTGAGATCAATTTCAGAGCATAAGATAGGTTATGAAGTGATATGGAAATGACTGAAAATCTACCTTAATAAAACCTATTGTAAGGATTGCTACGATTGGTTCTTTTTACTAGAACATCGGTGTCAACATAGATTTAAACCAATGACAGCCTTTTTCTCTTAATTGACATATCCATCATGCATTGAGTCAGATTTCAACAAACAATCACTAATTGTAAACAAGACGCAAGACTTCAGTCAGGACTCTACATTTGCTTATCAGACTATCAGTTGGGGTTTCGGCCTGTAAGAATTAATAACTGCAGATATAAGCTATTCACCTCCTCAAAGATATCTTGATGATTCTGTAAACATGGCCCATCGAAGAAATTCTTTACAATACTTAAGTCCAGAATCTGGTCGCCAATAGCAACACCGACACGAGGCTTTGGCTGAAAAAAGAAGAAAAAAATTATTTTATTTGGAACAACATACAGCAGAGACAAAATATGTTGCTTTTCCACACTGAACACACCTTACACATACAAATTATGCTGTGAATCATTCTTGGAAGGTGATTTCCTCAGAATACTCCTTCCTATATGTCATCACGACATATTGAAAAAAGCCTCCATCGAGCTAATAACAGCACAGACAGTGTTTCTCACCTTCTATAAGAGAGGCCTATTAAAGGCCTCTTCCCAATTGAAAATTTCTTTAAAATCTTGCAGTTTTCCCAAAAATCCAAACTTACACCAGCTAGTTTCTTTCCCAAATCAGCAATTTTAGTCATAATTCTTCCCAAAATCAACAGGCTAAGGCCTCTTCCCAATGAAGATAGAAAAATCCCTGACAGAAAATAGTACCACTTTTTGTATATGTATACATTGCAGTTTTAAGCTTGTCTGTTAAGCAAACAGAGGAAATGCAGCTAGCGGTACATTATTTTTTCCTAACTGTGGTGTCAAAGTATATAGTGAATTCAGTTTCTTCTTATTGGTGTATGTGTGTGACCTGTAATAGGAGGAGGAAAATAATGTACCAGATACGGGACTCGAACCTGCGACCTGCTTGCAAGTTCGATGCTCTATCAACTGAGCTATCGGGCTGGTAAATATCCCAGCCAATTTATAAATATAATATACCACACGGCTACAGACCTATGATTAAACCTGAACATAATTTGTCTCGTCTTTTTAAAGTCTAAGCATTTATATAAAGGAATTATTATTCAGAGATTTTTTAAAGTATTTTGGGAACATGACCCATACCCTTGGGATTGAGTACGTAATTCAGGGATGTCTTGATAAAACTTTGGAAATCTGTGTGACTGCAATTTTGCAATGTTTGAATGAACAAAAATAATCACTGTCCATGATGCGTACTTTCAATCACTACAAGTCTATTACAATGAAAGATCTCTTGTTTTCAAAGAATTTGGTTTAATTTTTTTTTTGGAAATTTCAATCGGGAATTTTTGTCTGTGAATTGGGAAAAAAGATATGATTTATTTGCGAATATGACCCAATATCAGTTACAAAATTAGCCCACAAAAAACTCTGTTATTAATAATTTATAATCAGATATAATAAGACCTTGACATTTTAACAACTTTGTATACATGCAGTTGTTTGTTGCCTGCACAGGCAATGATAGAGGTGTGAGCTATATACTGCGTTTTGATTGGTTAATAAATGACCTTGACGCTTCGCTATAAACACAGGTGTAGAACAAGTTTGATATATAAATACAGCACAAATTGCCTTATCTCAGCATTACACTGAATCAATTAACATTCTAGAAACTAATATTTAATTTCATAACAATGACATGGATTACATTAATCAAAAAAATAAATTATAACATAATTTCGCGACCCTATTGCAAAAATATTGGTGTGGTAAAACGACCGAATTCCAATATATTTCGAAGTGTCATTCCTACTCACATTATCAGATGTTGAGAATATACCATATGGAAGATTCTGAATCGGGAAATGACTTTCCGGAGCAACGTTTATGAACGACATCTTCCAGTATTCAGCGGCGAATTAAATAAAATCGGTATATACGGTTGATTGATGAGTAATGGTATTCGGAAACCTAGACCGTACTTCCCGTCTAATTGCAATCTCCTATCAGAGTTGTCGTTCGTTATTCTCATCATACAAAGCGACAATCTCTACCCAGAGTTGTCGTTCCCGCTACACTCACACTAACAGAGGTATGTGTGGATTGGAAAGGAACGACAACTCTGGGTAGAGATTGACAAAGCGAGTGGTCTAAGACTCTGTGACAATATACAATTATTTTTGTATAAAATTATATCTCATGTCATGAAATGTATGAAATTTTAAGTGTACGGAAACACGAAACACAAAGCACAAGAACCTCACAACGATTTATCTCCCCTCATAACGACTTATCTACCATCACAACGAATCATCTCCCCTCACAACGATTTATCTCCCCTCACAACGATTTATCTCCCCTCACAACGACTTATCCACCATCACAACGAATCATCTCCCCTCACAAAGAATTACCTCTCTCACAAAGAGTTATCTCCCCTAACAAACAATTATCTCCCCCTCACAAAGAATTATCTCCCCTTACAACGAATTATCTCCCCTCACAAAGAACTACCTCCCTTACAAAGAATAATCTCCCCTCACAAAGAATTATCTCCCCTTACAAATAATTATCTCCCCTCACAACGAATTATCTCCCCTCACAAAGAATTATCTCCCCTCACAAAGAATTATCTCCTCTTACAACGAATTATCTCCCCTCACAAAGAATTATCTCCCCTTACAAAGAATTATCTCCCCTTACAACGAATTATCTCCCCTCACAAAGAATTATCTCCCCTTATAACGAATTATCTCCCCTCACAAAGAACTACCTCCCTTACAAAGAATTATCTCCTCTTACAAAGAACGGCACTAAGATACGCGAATTATTTAACGTTCAATATAGTTACATCTTGTACATAAATTATATAATGCTATGTCACTTAATTAGCTACCCTATATCTTGTACGTGTAATATATCATGGAATAGAACATCTAGAATATATATATTTTATCTTGTTCGGGTACCCTGCATCTTGAACATACATCATCATCTGCATCTACCATCTGCTGTTATATACGTTATTATATCATGCTGGTACCTATTATCTGCTATTATATGTAGTATAATTATTATCATGTTCGAAGATACCAACTGCTGCTATATATATATTATATCATGATCGTACTAATCAGAATTAGAGTAAAATAACGAATTAACATTTATATGATGCCTTGTGTAATGATAAAGATTATTGCTAACAGTAATGTCGGGAATCCCGCTTCAAAGAATTTGTTCTTTTTTAGCAATGTCGAAAATATTAATACATGTATAGCTATTTGTGTGTGCATACATGACATGTTCGTTACCGTGTAGTGACGAACATTTCTTAGTTATAAACTTATAGTACATGCACGTGTTGGTTTCTGCAGCGTACACATGTCAAAACCTTTGATTAATAGTGTAACAATCGTTGCATAGTACAGCAAAAAGTTAAAATACAGATATAGTTAATGAAACATTGTGTGCAAAAACTATCTTACCCTTTAAATTTCAAATTGTTATATATTACGTCATCAATATTAATGACGTCATTGGCAAATATGTACAGTTACATGTCATTATAGATCTGTTAGTTTCCAATAGTATGTAACGAACATGTCAGTAACGGAATCTTTCATTTTATTGCCATAAGGACTTTTAATATTTAATATTCAGCTGAAAAGGATAATATTTTCTTAATATTTAGTACATCTTAAGCACACTTTTAGTTATACAACAAATGAAACAAATTCAACTTTGATATTTTATGCAAATGCTATGTAACGACCATGTCTAAGTTAAGTTAAATTCTAAGGATAGTTTGATATTAAAATGAACTGTCTCATTACAAATATTATTTTTAAGGAATTGATGATATTTCTATGCATGGATTGTATACATAGTTCTGTATATTAATCTCATATGATTACATTAAATAGTTCTTACTATGTTTTCTTAAACGATCTGAATCAAGGTACCGAACATGTCAATTACATCTGGAATACTGACAAATTGAAAGAAATTTGTTAATTTGATCAGTGATTTATTACGAAACGAGGTTTAATTTAATAATTCCTAGCGGCGACAGTAACGAACATGTCAAATATGGCAATTAAAATTCAATTAACAAATGCAAGTACAATCAAATGGATTTATTGAGCTAGGATTTTCACAAGTGACAGCATCTGATCAGTGTAATAGCATAATTTTATCATTTACATTTCAACACAAAGTGGCGGCGACGCAAATGCACCTACTTATTGAGAATGCGTGTTATCTCTTTGTCAATTGTACATGTTCGTTAATTGCCTACCAGATGACAGTGGTGACTATTTTTAGGGGTTAACTTGCTCAGTTTTAAGGATGTTTGAATAACTGACTAATAAGTCAATTAAATAACAACAGTTAACCTACGATTCGGGAACCAGTTTGCACGATTAATTAAGTTGATAATTAAGCAGAAAACGGCCGGTCTTTGTCCTACACAAAATTGGAGAAAAGCTATACCTTATAATTACCAGCAAAGTGTGTAACTGACCATGCAAAGTTTGAATGACAGCTAAAATATAAGACAAGTGGCTTTCCCTGATTAAGATTGCGTTTTATTTGTATTTTTCGTTAATAGTAGATTTCAGTTTAGTCAATCTGTGTACTCCTCGACGTTTGACTAAAGAAAAATGCGTATTTCTCAGTTACGGAAATGCCCGAGTAGTAACGATTGCAACTTCGTCTGTCCCTCGGGTAAGTGACTATTACAAACATGGAACATATCGATCAATTCGTTACCGTGTTCCTTACATATTCATGGTTTCCAAGTTCGTACATGTACATAAAAATACTTATAGGCACTATAAATTGAAATCTACTACTAAGGAAAAATGCAAATGAAAGTGATTTTAGTTTTTTCTCTGTTCTGTTTGTGTCACGCCATCCCTCCATTTCTTTTCGTCATTATTATTACTTCCCTTTCCATAATTATCTCTAGATTATCTTTCTCTCTGGAGTACTGTTTTCCATCTCCTTAAATTGTGTACAGTTTTGTACTACGAAGTATCCCAAGTCTGACTGTGTAAGTCTATTTCGAGCTTTGCCGAAACTAGGTAACGAAGTATTCCGAATATGTACGAAACTAGGAAACAAAATATTTCAAATATGTTTGAAACAAGGTTACGAAGTACTAGTATTCCGGACATGTACGAATCAATGTAACGGAGTATTCCGAACATGTACGAATTAAGGTAACTATGTATTCCGAATATATACGAAGCTATACGAGTAGCTTTTGAAGCATTCCAAAAATATATAGAATCAAGTCACGAACTCTTCCGAGTATGTCCGAAGTCCAAATCTTTCGTTAAGATATTTACTGAAGCTTTTATCCACTTGCACGGAATGAACCACGCATGTAAAATGTAGATAAACTATCAATCTCTTGTGTAAGTTCGTAAGTTCTTTTACTGACATAGTGGGGAACAATTTGCCATAAATGAACTCCTTATCTTTCTTGACCTATTTAGGACACAAACCGAACGTCAGTCATTAAGGGGACTCTTTGTTGCATGCAATTTACGGACAAAAGTTAAGATGCCGGCACTACGTAAGTAACTGTTTTTTATCAAATGTTGATCAAACGGGTTTTGTTCTGACAGATCTTGCGTGTTTCAGAAGGTGTGAACATAGTAGTCAGTCTTTTAACAAGACACATGACAAAATGTTTATATAACATATCAATATTTCGTTAGTGTTTGAAGACACTGTGCCCCATCGCGCGCAGCCCCTAAAAGTCCTTGACCTTAGATAGAAATGAAATATCATTCAATGAAATAGCATTCAATATATTACCCCCTGGCCTGAAATCCTTGATTTGCCTCTGCTTTGAAAGTTGGTCATTAACAGGACTTGGGGACAAAAAAATGTCCTCCTTATATACAGTTTACTTTTATTATGTTCTATTAGGTCATAACTATGAACAAGGGTCACAAAAGGATACCACGACACAACACAGTGTATAGTCTGTACACGACACTGTATAGTGTGTACGAAACACAACACAAAAAGGTACATACACAACACAGTGTATAGTCTGTACACGACACTGTATTAATTGTGTGTACACAACACAACATGGTACATACACAACATAGTATAGTGTGTACACGACACTGTATTAATTGTGTGTACACAACACAACATGGTACATACACAACATAGTATAGTGTGTACACGACACTGTATTAATTGTGTGTACACAACACAACATGGTACATACACAACATAGTATAGTGTGCACACGACACTGCATTAATTGTGTGTACACAACACAACATGGTACATACACAACATAATATAGTTTGTACACAACACAAAAAGATACACAATGCAGTACTTAAAGTCTTCTTTACACGACACTTTATATAGTCTCTACGCAACACAACACAACACAGCATAGTATGTACACGACACAGTGTAGTCTGCACGAAACACAACACAACACATTACGTATAGTCTTTATACGACACAGTGTAGTCTGCACGCAACTCAACACAGCACATTACGTATAGTCTTTAAACGACACAGTGTAGTCTGCACGCAACACAACACATCACATTACGTATAGTCTTTATACGACACAGTTTGGTATATACACAATACAACATGATATACACCAGAAAATCATTTCACATTATAAATTTGTAATTGTAAATTTCCGGACAATATGTTCTTCTTTATTGTGGGTTATAATTAATTTCTTACATTTATTTAACATGATTGTTATAGAACTTTTGATAACTCTTATGTCTGCTGTAATCTCTTATCTCAGATCAGAATGGCTTTGTCACTTTTAACACATTTATACCTATATTTTTACAATAGAATCTTGCAACTTACACTTCGGACTGGCCCATTCCATAAAATAGGGATGTTTTGCAGAATTTTGATCCAAATAGCACAAATAGAAGGCTTTCAATTTGTCGTCCGCTAAGGAACATAGCTGCTTGAAAGTTTATATTTATGTAAAAATTAAGCATATATGGGTTAATTTAAAACATTGAGGGTCTATCCGAAAGTATCGCAAACTTCTATAGATGGTTACCGTTTGTAGTGTAATAGGGTGTAAGAAAGTGTTTGTTTCTGGCAGGTACGTATATTGATGTTATACACCTGTTTCTGGCTACTCGACTTCTTCTAATTATTATACAGACTTTTATTAGGCCTGAGGAAAGTGCATCCACCTTCTCATCTTTTAACCATATAACGAGAAACAATCAAATCTTTAAAGCTCTATTTAATGAACATATAAAGAGAAGCAAGCAATCTAAGGCTTTATTTAATGAACATAAAAAGAGAAACAAGCAATCTAAGGCTTTATTTAATGAACATATAAAGAGAAGCAAGCAATCTAAGGCTTTATTTGACGAACATAAAAAGAGAAACAAGCAATCTAGGGCTTTATTTAATGAACATATAAAGAGAAGCAAGCAATCTAAGGCTTTATTTAATGAACATATAAAGAGAAACAAGCAATCTAAGGCTTTATTTGACGAACATATAAAGAGAAACAAGCAATCTAAGACTTTATTTAATGAACATATAAAGAGAAGCAAGCAATCTAAGGCTTTATTTGACGAACATAAAAAGAGAAACAAGCAATCTAGGGCTTTATTTAATGAACATATAAAGAGAAGCAAGCAATCTAAGGCTTTATTTAATGAACATATAAAGAGAAACAAGCAATCTAAGGCTTTATTTAATGAACATATAAAGAGAAACAAGCAATCTAAGGCTTTATTTAATGAACATATAAAGAGAAACAAGCAATCTAAAGCTTTCTTTGACGAACATATAAAGAGAAACAAGCAACCTAAGGCTTTATTTGACGAACATATAAAGAGAAACAAGCAATCTAGGGCTTTATTTGACGAAATAAAAGGAGAAGCAAGCAATCTAAGACTTTATTTGACGAACATATAAAGAGAAACAAGCAATCTAAGGCTTTATTTAATGAACATAAAAAGAGAAACAAGCAATCTAAGGCTTTATTTGACGAACATATAAAGAGAAACAAGCAATCTAAGGCTTTATTTAATGAACATATAAAGAGAAGCAAGCAATCTAGGGCTTTATTTGACGAAATAAAAGGAGAAGCAAGCAATGTAAGACTTTATTTGACGAACATATAAAGAGAAACAAGCAATCTAAGGCTTTATTTAATGAACATAAAAAGAGAAACAAGCAATCTAAGGCTTTATTTGACGAACATATAAAGAGAAACAAGCAATCTAAAGCTTTCTTTGACGAACATATAAAGAGAAACAAGCAATCTAAGGCTTTATTTGACGATCATATAAAGAGAAACAAGCAATCTAAAGCTTTCTTTGACGAACATAAAAAGAAAAACAAGCAATCTAAGGCTTTATTTAATGAACATAAAAAGAGAAACAAGCGATCTATAAGGCTTTATTTGACGAACATAAAAAGAGAAACAAGCAATCTAAAGCTTTCTTTGACGAACATATAAAGAGAAACAAGCAATCTAAAGCTTTCTTTGACGAACATATAAAGAGAAACAAGCAATCTAAAGCTTTCTTTGACGAACATATAAAGAGAAACAAGCAATCTAAAGCTTTCTTTGACGAACATATAAAGAGAAACAAGCAATCTAAGGCTTTCTTTGACGAACATAAAAAGAAAAACAAGCAATCTAAGGCTTTATTTAATGAACATAAAAAGAGAAACAAGCGATCTATAAGGCTTTATTTGACGAACATAAAAAGAGAAACAAGCAATCTAAAGCTTTCTTTGACGAACATATAAAGAGAAACAAGCAATCTAAAGCTTTCTTTGACGAACATATAAAGAGAAACAAGCAATCTAAAGCTTTCTTTGACGAACATATAAAGAGAAACAAGCAATCTAAGGCTTTCTTTGACGAACATAAAAAGAGAAACAAGCAATCTAAAGCTTTCTTTGACGAACATATAAAGAGAAACAAGCAATCTAAGGCTTTATTTGACGAACATATAAAGAGAAACAAGCAATCTAAAGCTTTCTTTGACGAACATATAAAGAGAAACAAGCAATCTAAGGCTTTCTTTGACGAACATAAAAAGAGAAACAAGCAATCTAAAGCTTTCTTTGACGAACATAAAAAGAGAAACAAGCAATCTAAGGCTTTATTTGACGAACATATAAAGAGAAACAAGCAATCTAGGGCTTTATTTGACGAACATATAAAGAGAAACAAGCAATCTAAAGCTTTCTTTGACGAACATATAAAGAGAAACAAGCAATCTAAGGCTTTATTTGACGAACATATAAAGAGAAACAAGCAATCTAGGGCTTTCTTTGACGAACATAAAAAGAGAAACAAGCAATCTAAGACTTTATTTGACGAACATATAAAGAGAAACAAGCAATCTAAAGCTTTCTTTGACGAACATAAAAAGAGAAACAAGCAATCTAAAGCTTTCTTTGACGAACATATAAAGAGAAACAAGCAATCTAAGACTTTATTTGACGAACATATAAAGAGAAACAAGCAATCTAAGGCTTTATTTGACGAACATATAAAGAGAAACAAGCAATCTAAAGCTTTCTTTGACGAACATAAAAAGAAAAACAAGCAATCTAAGGCTTTATTTAATGAACATAAAAAGAGAAACAAGCGATCTATAAGGCTTTATTTGACGAACATAAAAAGAGAAACAAGCAATCTAAGGCTTTATTTGACGAACATAAAAAGAGAAACAAGCAATCTAAGGCTTTATTTAATGAACATAAAAAGAGAAACAAGCAATCTAAGACTTTATTTGACGAACATAAAAAGAGAAACAAGCAATCTAGGGCTTTATTTAATGAACATAAAAAGAGAAACAAGCAATCTAATGCTTCATTTAATGAACATAAAAAGAGAAACAAGCAATATAGGGCTTTATTTGACGAAATAAAAGGAGAAGCAAGCAATCTAAGACTTTATTTGACGAACATATAAAGAGAAACAAGCAATCTAAGGCTTTATTTAATGAACATAAAAAGAGAAACAAGCAATCTAAGGCTTTATTTGACGAACATATAAAGAGAAACAAGCAATCTAAAGCTTTCTTTGACGAACATATAAAGAGAAACAAGCAATCTAAGGCTTTATTTGACGATCATATAAAGAGAAACAAGCAATCTAAAGCTTTCTTTGACGAACATAAAAAGAAAAACAAGCAATCTAAGGCTTTATTTAATGAACATAAAAAGAGAAACAAGCGATCTATAAGGCTTTATTTGACGAACATAAAAAGAGAAACAAGCAATCTAAAGCTTTCTTTGACGAACATATAAAGAGAAACAAGCAATCTAAAGCTTTCTTTGACGAACATATAAAGAGAAACAAGCAATCTAAAGCTTTCTTTGACGAACATATAAAGAGAAACAAGCAATCTAAAGCTTTCTTTGACGAACATTTAAAGAGAAACAAGCAATCTAAGGCTTTCTTTGACGAACATAAAAAGAAAAACAAGCAATCTAAGGCTTTATTTAATGAACATAAAAAGAGAAACAAGCGATCTATAAGGCTTTATTTGACGAACATAAAAAGAGAAACAAGCAATCTAAAGCTTTCTTTGACGAACATATAAAGAGAAACAAGCAATCTAAAGCTTTCTTTGACGAACATATAAAGAGAAACAAGCAATCTAAAGCTTTCTTTGACGAACATATAAAGAGAAACAAGCAATCTAAGGCTTTCTTTGACGAACATAAAAAGAGAAACAAGCAATCTAAAGCTTTCTTTGACGAACATATAAAGAGAAACAAGCAATCTAAGGCTTTATTTGACGAACATATAAAGAGAAACAAGCAATCTAAAGCTTTCTTTGACGAACATATAAAGAGAAACAAGCAATCTAAGGCTTTCTTTGACGAACATAAAAAGAGAAACAAGCAATCTAAAGCTTTCTTTGACGAACATAAAAAGAGAAACAAGCAATCTAAGGCTTTATTTGACGAACATATAAAGAGAAACAAGCAATCTAGGGCTTTATTTGACGAACATATAAAGAGAAACAAGCAATCTAAAGCTTTCTTTGACGAACATATAAAGAGAAACAAGCAATCTAAGGCTTTCTTTGACGAACATAAAAAGAGAAACAAGCAATCTAAAGCTTTCTTTGACGAACATATAAAGAGAAACAAGCAATCTAAGACTTTATTTGACGAACATATAAAGAGAAACAAGCAATCTAAGGCTTTATTTGACGAACATATAAAGAGAAACAAGCAATCTAAAGCTTTCTTTGACGAACATAAAAAGAAAAACAAGCAATCTAAGGCTTTATTTAATGAACATAAAAAGAGAAACAAGCGATCTATAAGGCTTTATTTGACGAACATAAAAAGAGAAACAAGCAATCTAAGGCTTTATTTGACGAACATAAAAAGAGAAACAAGCAATCTAAGGCTTTATTTAATGAACATAAAAAGAGAAACAAGCAATCTAAGACTTTATTTGACGAACATAAAAAGAGAAACAAGCAATCTAGGGCTTTATTTAATGAACATAAAAAGAGAAACAAGCAATATAGGGCTTTATTTAATGAACATAAAAAGAGAAACAAGCAATCTAAAGCTTTATTTGACGAACATAAAAAGAGAAACCAACAATCTAAGGCTTTATTTGACGAACATAAAAAGAGAAACAAGCAATCTAAGGCTTTATGTAATGAACCTATAAAGAGAAACAAGCAATCTAAAGCTTTATTTGACGAACATAAAAAGAGAAACCAACAATCTAAGGCTTTATTTGACGAACATAAAAAGAGAAACAAGCAATCTAAGACTTTCTTTGACGAACATAAAAAGAGAAACAAGCAATCTAAGGCTTTATTTGACGAACATATAAAGAGAAACAAGCAATCTAAAGCTTTATTTGACGAACATATAAAGAGAAACAAGCAATCTAAGGCTTTATTTAATGAACATAAAAAGAGAAACAAGCAATATAGGGCTTTATTTAATGAACATAAAAAGAGAAACAAGCAATCTAGGGCTTTATTTAATGAACATAAAAAGAGAAACAAGCAATCTAAGGCTTTATGTAATGAACCTATAAAGAGAAACAAGCAATCTAAAGCTTTATTTGACGAACATAAAAAGAGAAACCAACAATCTAAGGCTTTATTTGACGAACATAAAAAGAGAAACAAGCAATCTAAAGCTTTATTTGACGAACATATAAAGAGAAACAAGCAATCTAAGGCTTTATTTAATGAACATAAAAAGAGAAACAAGCAATATAGGGCTTTATTTAACGAACATAAAAAGAGAAACAAGCAATCTAGGGCTTTATTTAATGAACATAAAAAGAGAAACAAGCAATATAGGGCTTTATTTAATGAACATAAAAAGAGAAACAAGCAATCTAAAGCTTTATTTGACGAACATAAAAAGAGAAACCAACAATCTAAGGCTTTATTTGACGAACATAAAAAGAGAAACAAGCAATCTAAGGCTTTATGTAATGAACCTATAAAGAGAAACAAGCAATCTAAAGCTTTATTTGACGAACATAAAAAGAGAAACCAACAATCTAAGGCTTTATTTGACGAACATAAAAAGAGAAACAAGCAATCTAAAGCTTTATTTGACGAACATAAAAAGAGAAACCAACAATCTAAGGCTTTATTTGACGAACATAAAAAGAGAAACAAGCAATCTAAGGCTTTATGTAATGAACCTATAAAGAGAAACAAGCAATCTAAAGCTTTATTTGACGAACATAAAAAGAGAAACCAACAATCTAAGGCTTTATTTGACGAACATAAAAAGAGAAACCAACAATCTAAGGCTTTATTTGACGAACATATAAAGAGAAACAAGCAATCTAAGGCTTTATTTAATGAACATAAAAAGAGAAACAAGCAATCTAAGGCTTTATGTAATGAACCTATAAAGAGAAACAAGCAATCTAAGGCTTTATGTAATGAACCTATAAAGAGAAACAAGCAATATAAGGCTTTATTTAATGAACATATAACGAGAAACCAACAATTTATGGCTTTATTGCCAAAGTTATCAAATATTTTCACAAATTCATTAAGTATTGTACATCACATACATATAGTACTAAACGCGTAGGTACAATTAGTATCAGAAGCAGAACATTTTTTATGTGAACTCTCTTTGTTAAACTTGTGCTGATTGGTTGGATTGATGCACAGTAATAAAATTGACCAATGAAAAGGCTGCTTTCTGGAATTGATCTCCTCACAAACATATTAACTTAATCCCAAGAGAGTCAACTGATTAGGCTTACTAGTATATTTTAAACTTTTATTTCTTTTTTTTGCAGATTTTCAAGCGGCTGCTGTGGTCATTCTCGGTCTTTCCTGTATCTCCTCAGTATGTAAGTGAACCTGTCAACAATATCAGCCAATCAGAATGTCGTATAAATCATCTTTCATAATCTCAACCAATCAGAACTTCGCATATAAACATCCTTCACAATCTAATCTGAACCAATCAGAATGTCGTATACAATCATCCTTCACAATTTCAACCAATCAGAATGTCACATACAAATCTTAACCAATCAGAATGTCGTATACAATCATCCTTCACAACTTTCACAAATGGTTCAAACATTCAATAGCAAAGAACTAAAAGACGAGTGAGTGAGTAACACGGTTTGTAGATAATTTCTCCAACCAATGTCTAGTCACCTGTAGAATTATCATGCTTTCACTAAAGTTACGTCCCCTGTTTTTTGACAGTTTTTTAAAGCAGCTTGGCTTTTTTTTCTCAAACTTAAATGCTTTTGCCATGCTTTCAACAAAAGTTACACCCCCTAGGTATCCATCGATATAAGGCATCTGTCAGAGTTACCACCCCTGTATTTACATCACACGGATAGTCGTGAAGATTGTGGGAGAACATGCGAGTCTTTGGATCATCGGAACAAAGTGGCTCTTCTTAAAAAAGATCTGATTGGCTTTTTATCCAAACCCGTTTGAATGGACTTCGTGAAAACATGGAATTTTCTTGAACTATTCTTGCTTCAAAATTACGTAATATTATTTGGTTAAGTGAGCAGTGGGAGGTAGAATCTGTCTAAATCAAAGTACTGAAAGTACTCATGGAATATTTGCACGGCAACATTGAAAGGGATACAGCTTGAATAATTTTTTGCATGTCGGATGTACATATTAACTTACTACGTCGGTCCGCATCAAAATTCATACGCGCCGAACTATTGTTCAGTTTCAAACAATATACGTTTAATGTAATGACTAAAATATCATTTGTTTCAGATTCCGGGCATATTTGTCTCACGGGTACTGATCTGGTTAACCCAACAGACGCTGATCAGGTGGTCGAATGTGGTGATCATGAGGTAAAACGTAGTCAAACCAGCCTCAGCGGCCCCCTCCGAATATAGACCATGATGTGAATTAAAAACGTCATTGATAACTTAGAACTAAATGACCTTCGAGCGAAGGTCATCTGTCATTTGAGAGTAGATTATGTTTTCCTAAGGGTGGCCTTTATTCACAGGATTGACTGTATTGTAATAGCATTTTTTTGTCTTGACGATATTTTTTTTTCTTTCATATGAAATACACACTTGTGTCAGAAAAAAGGAAATTAGTTTTCTTGACGTCCCTATCAATTAATCCTCTATTTTATTGTTATCGGAAACCAGGATTTTTGTTTTCTGTGGCCTAACACACTTGTATTTTATCAATGTTTTAGACATGCTACTTGGAGCAGTATGTGACACCAAGCGGATTCGTCCTACACAAAGCAGGCTGCAAAGACACAAAGGTACAAAACTCTTGTTTCTGATTGGTTAGTTTTAAACAGTCTTTAAATTGACCAATGAAAAGGCTACATTTCAAACAGTCTTTAAATTGACCAATGAGAAAGCAACATTTTAAACCGTCTTTAAATTGACCAATGAAATGCTACATTTCAAACAGTCTTTAAATTGACCAATGAGAAAGCCATATTTTAAACAGTTTTTAAATTGACCCATGAAAAGGCTACATTTCAAACAGTCTCTAAATTGACAAATGAGAAGGCTATACAATGTATTTTAAACAGTATTTAAATTGACAATTGAGAGAGCTACATTTTAGACAGTCTTTTATTTGGCCAGTAATAAGGCTACATTTATGGATTACAGAATCCATAAACTTATGCATGTATTACTTGTGCATGGTATTTGTTTTTTCGTTGGATAATTTAGACATAGCATTCGTTATTATGCGCATTTAAAAATCGCCTAAATAGTTATAGATGTAGTGATATATAAAGGGTTCCCAGTATTTCACAGAAACCAAGTTAGAGATATATATCTTTCAGCAATGTTAAACCCGTTACAGGGACGTAGAGATTTGACTCACGTCTACAATATTTACCTCCCTTGTTTCAATTTGGTTGCCATTTTGAAAGGCAAATTTGACAAGGATTGGTAGAAGATATTTATATTTTTGTTATGAAAATTCTAAATATAGGATATTCATATGCGACAACAAAATTTTCTTAAACCTGATGTGCTTATGGTTTTTACAACTCCGTGATCAAGTTATCTTTTATAAATTGAGTTGTTTAATATTAATAACTACTTTTCTATTGTTGTTTTTCTATTAAGCACATAAGAAATTTGCCTTTCAAGATGGCAACCAATTAAAAAAAGGGAGGTAAATATTGTAGATGTGGGAACTAAGTATTCGTTTGACAAACTGACATGGACGACACTATTAAGATGTTCATTGTATAATTTGTGTTGTTGTTGTTATTTTGTAGTTCTGTGGGACTGGGTCGGTTGCGGCTCCCAATATAGGTGTATGCAGCGAATGTTGTAATAAAGACCTGTGTGCGCCAACACTTTGTGGAAATGCAGGTAAATGCATGATTGATTATTATACCCCTAGATAGAAAATATATGGGTGTTACATTAATTTGGATTCACGCTTGTTGGTCGGTCGGTCCATGCGTCTATAAACGAAATTGTCCGGAAATTTTCTCGGAAACTGTATACAGGATTTCAATGAAATTTTGCAGAAGTGATAAGTAGTAAGCCAAGCCGTGCATGTTCTCGGAAGGTGTTTTGTCCGTATAGTTTTTCAGAGTTATGGCCCTTTGTTTCTTTTTATGTAATGTGTATATAGAAATTGTCCGGGCTGTTTCTCAGCAACTTTTTGCAGGTATTCAAAACATATATAGGCCTATGAAAAAATGAGTTAATTATAACAATAACGGTATCAAGGCGGCATCTTGGAGTATTCATCGCCTTCAGTGATAGCTCTAGTCTCCCTGGCCTTTCACGAGGTTTACGTCACTTCCACATTGTCGTTCTTTCTTGCAGGATGGCCAACCGGAACTGGACCTGTCTGTTATAACTGTATCAATCCCATCAACGATCCAGCCCAGTGCTCGACCATAAAAACATGCAGCCGTGATGAGGTATCACACTACTAAATCCCATACTCGCCCTCTAGCGGAACACTTCAAGTAATATCTATGTTGACCATCGAGCTAAGAAGTAATGGTTCCCGGTTGGCCCTGTCTATACAAAGTCTTTGGTGTGCTGCAACATAGAACGGGAACCAATTAATCCGCAATTATTTTATTCATCATCAATTTCAAAGTTTCAGAGACCCTTTACACTACCTGCATATTTGGTGCCGTGCCAGGCAACCATAGAACGAGTCACAAGTTATGCTATTGTTGTGAACAAAACCTGAGAAAATGCATTAATGTACAGTGCAACCTCTCCAAAGCAACACTCTTTGGGAGAAGCAAACTCATGTTGTCCTTCAGAGGTTGTTGCTATAGAAAGGTATAATTTTAATAATAGTTAAATGATAGAGTTGGGGAAAATTATGCTGTTGTTGCCGGCAGGTTGTTGCTCAAGGTATTTGAACTAATTCACCCGAGAAACATAATTTATCTACCTTTGCAAATTTTTACAGGTGTGTGGGGTGAAAGCTGATGGAAATGGATTTATCGACGAGTGTATGAAACCTAATGTAAGTATAATACAATGCTATCATCATCAACATCAACTTCAGCAACATCATGAACGTTTTCATTATCAGCATCATCATCATAATCATCAGCGGCAGCAGCAATATCAGCAGCAGCAACAGTGTAATTATCAACAGCACCATCGTCATCGTTAGGAGCAGTATCTTCATTAAAGGGCAGCTTTTTCATTATCAGCAGTAGCTACAGTATACTCATCATCAGCACATACATTGTCATAATCACCAGTATCGTCATCACCTACATTTGATTGGATAATATAATGGCAGTTACAATAATTCTATAATAGGTCTGTGCTGGATATTCTACAACAACCACCTGTTCCTCGTGTTGTTCGACACAGCTGTGTAATTCTAATTGCACGCAACATGCAATAGTTACCACACCCACTACAACAACAACAACCACCGTAGCAACAACAACATCAACAACAACAGTAGCAACAACGCCTACAACAGCACAAATGGGTAAGTCCTCGTGACATAATGAGCAAGAGTTGTCTCCTTTTGATTGTAAATAATTTATTAGTAATACATATTGTAGTAGAAGCATTTATTAGTACAATATGCAAGAGTTGTTTCCTTTTGATTGTAAATAATTTATTAGTAATACATATTGTAGTAGAAGCATTTATTAGTACAATATGCAAGAGTTGTTTCCTTTTGATTGTAAATAATTTATTAGTAATACATATTGTAGTAGAAGCATTTATTAGTACAATATGCAAGAGTTGTCTCCTTTTGATTGTAAATAATTTACTAGTAATACATTGTAGTAGAAGCATTTATTAGTACAATATGCAAGAGTTGCCTCCTTTTGATTGTAAATAATTTACTAGTAATACATATTGTAGTAGAAGCATTTATTAGTACAATATGCAATTGTTGTCTCCCTTTTCACTACCTGTAAACTGTTCAAGATTTATCTCGCTTATTTGTAAACCATTCAATAGTTACACCCCATGGTACAATACTGTTCCGTACGGAAATATATTAATTAATAGTAGCTTCCTTTTCATTGTTTCATAATTTTCAATAGTTACCTCCTCTTAAAGTTCTGAGCTTTGACATTGATGTAAGGACGGTTTAACCGCACTGAGGGCTCACCAAATAAAGCGAAACACAAACACCAAGTGCTAAATTACCTCCCCTGGCAGTACTTTGGCTTTCTTGTATTTTATACAATTAAAAAGTCGGTATTAATCTGGACAAATTGCAGTTTCTGAAATTATAAAAAGATTATTCATATTACCGTGCAACTTCTCCAAAGCAACACCCTTTGACAGAAGTAACAACGATTAATATACTGATAGGGGAGGTAACTGTCGCGAGCAGCTTGTACACGTAAGGAATGCTTTATTTCTCATTACAGCGTGCATGGACGACGGCTCGTGTGCACCATTATTACAAACGTTCCAGGCTGGAGGGAAGGACATCTGTGCAGAATTCTCTTTTAAACATTTTTGTAACAAAACCTGTTCTCTTTGTCCAGGAATGACAACAACAGCGCCAATACAAACTACAAAATGTAAGGACAATTTTTTAAAAATTTTACGTCCATGGTAGGTATCAAATAGTATGACCATGATAAATATTATGAACGTAGTAAATTATGTATTTACTCGACGCTCTCCTTAAAGCATTGAAATGCATTGGCAAAGATCGAAAAGATCTTAAAGTACTGAATTTGCACCGTTTTTCTTTCGATTGTAAAAAAATAATTTAATTGATTTATCCTGATCATTTTGTTTTTATTCATTTTTAGAAATTTGAGTTTTACCGTCATTTCCAGATCTAAGTTCACGATGTTCAAATCTTTATTGCTCAAAATTCATTTGCGCATGCGCAGCCAGAAGGCGCATGTGCATTCGGGAGATGTTCGCCGATATGTTTGTTTATCATTACAGTCGATGCCTGTACCCTATCACCGTGCGCAAATGGCGCGTGTACCTCTCTGCCGACTGGAACCTTTTCATGCGCTTGTAATACCGGTTTTCTTGGTGTGCTTTGCGACAAAAGTAAGCAGTAATCTTGTTCAGTATAAAATATCACAAAATTAAACTATGTGTCCGTGTGAGACGTGTTTTTTGTAAACTTAAATCTCATATTGGATGTGTAGAATGTCTGCCGTAGGCAAAACATTTTCTTTCTTTTTTTCTTTTTTTAAGTTTTCGTGTTTCTTTATTCTCCGCGATCTTGTTTTATAGTCAAACTCCTCGTGAGTGTACCAAACCACATACACGTAGTATGCTTGTAAATTTCAGTTCAGTCTTAAAATATTTCAGGTTTTTGACTGAATCTCAGTTTTTTAGGAGCGGAGCTCCCATAGCTTTACATCACATTTTCTACTTACAATACAGTGACGCCTCTTTCATCCGCATTGAAAAATAGTACCACTTGTTGTATAACTTTACATTGCAGACTTTGCAGTTTTGATAAATATCCGGAAAGGTTTAAATTCAAATTACGTAAATTATATGAGAAATTTGGTGAGGAGTAGCCCTTTATAATATAATTATTTATGGTCGGATGCTGACAATGTCGGTAAATTTGCATTTTTGTTATTGCGATTTTCAGGCCAAATTTTGAAGCTTTTTTACCCTTGCTACAGGTAATGTGTTTTTGTTTCAGCCGACCCGTGTACTGTATCACCATGCGTACATGGAACATGCGCGTCCTTTGCAAATGGAACATTCGCTTGCACATGTAACCAAGGTTTTACTGGAATTATATGCGACGCTGGTTCGTTAGATAATTTTCGTTTATCATTGATCGCGAAATAAGACCATATATTCATTAATTTTCGTTGGGGATTTAATTTCGTGGGTCGGCTCATCCACGAAATCAAATACCCACGAATTTGAATGCAGGGATAAGGCATTTCTTTTCAAAAATCAAAATCCACGAATTTATGTCCCCCCGAAATAGCAATTTTAGTAAAAACCACGAAAATTGAGCCCAACGAAAATAAATGAATATACAGTGACTATCAATTTGTTTAAAATTTATTCTGACATACACACAAACAAGCATGGATTATGAATTCATGATAGATACTAAAATACATTGTATGATATTTTGGATCTGAAAACAAGGAGAACTTGTATGAATTCCTCTCCATATAAAAGAAAGCTATTAGCCATGAAAATACATTTGTTATAATTTATAAATGTAAAAATGATGTTAGATGTTTGAATCCGGCTGTTTGAAAAAAAACTTGTATAGGTATATGTGTGGACTTTGTCCCCTTTTTTATCTTAGTTTCCAGACGGGTTCTTTTATTTTATCAATTTATATTAATACAAAATGTGAGTTATTGAAAGCAAGCTTCATATCTCCTGACTTTTTACATTCACGTATCAATCAATTTTAATCGATTTTGAAATCAACCCCATTTGCAAAAGGGTTGTGTATACAACAAATTGATTGCAAGCATTTTTTAGAATTAAACTGGTCATATTATTATTTGTTCTCCATACACTTGTAAACGCGATTATTAATATAATATAAATCCAATTATAAGAAATCCGATTTAAATTTTGGAATAAATTGATACGATATTGTTTTATTGAAAACTTTTTATTCGCAGGAGTTGGACCATGTTCGTCAAATCCATGTTCACACGGCAAATGTTTCGATAATGGTAATACCTACCAATGTTCATGTTTGTCTGGGTATATAGGTCAACAATGTGACAAACGTAAGTACGCACAATGTTACATTCATAATTTTGTGACAAGCGTAAGTACGCACAATGTTACATTCATAATTTTGTGACAAACGTAAGTACGCACAATCTTACATTCAAAATTTTGTGACAAACGGAAGTACACACAATAGATTTTACATTCAAAATAGTGTGATAACTTATGTGCACACAATCTTACATTCAAAATAAATCTTAATAACCTAAGTACACACAATCTTACATTCAAAATAATGTGATAAACGTAAGTACACACAATTACATTAAAACAAACAATGAGGTGGTGAAAATCCTTAAAGTTTATCCAAACTACATGCATTGCACTGCCAAGGAAACAAGTTATTTTTCAAAATTTAACTTAAATAAAGGGCAACAGATGATTTTAGTCAAAAGCAAGTATTACCCATTAGATATCAGTATTCATTATCAATTACAGTTGACCCATGCCAGCCATCGCCGTGCAAAAATGGCGGCTTATGTACACTTCTAAACAATGGATCTTTTACCTGTGTGTGTCCGGCGGATCACACTGGTCAATTGTGTGAAATAGGTAAGACAATTTTTTTCTCAACTCAGTCAAACTTGTGTTAGCGACTACCTTCAAATAAGGGCACGCCGTGAATAATGGTCATTCATATGTTGTTCTCTAAACGTTGTCTGCCAGCTTTCTGATTGGACATTTTTTCTATTAGCAGCTTTGGATAATAATTATTGTAACTGCACCTTCCATTATTTGACCTTCTTCGATTTGGTGAACCGAAGGTGCTGATTCACAACCCCCTCCTTTAGGGGTACTTTTCTCAACAAATAGACGGACATTGCTGCATTCTGAATCTTTTTACGTTTCAATTAGAATTATTATTATAAAATATTTGGTCATTTCTGTCATTGTAAGACGCCACCTCAGGTTGGAGTGGTCTATCTCTAATATCTTTTACGTATTTTTTTATAAAACTTACAAGATTTGATTGTATTACAGCTTCAGGACCGTGCTCGAACAACCCGTGCGTACATGGTCATTGTATTGAAGTTGTAGGAAACTCCTTCGTCTGTGTTTGTGATGCTGATTATATTGGGTCTCTCTGTGACAAAGGTGAGAGTTAGTTGTTTGTCAATGACGTAAAACAACTCCTCACCATGCCATTATAGCACTCAGTTGTAACTCAATTGTATCTCGGACATTTCCGTAAACACTCAGATATTTCCCTAACTACTCGTTCATTTCCGTAACTACTCGTTCATTTCCGTAACTACTCGTACATTTCCGTAACTACTCGTACATTTCCGTAACTACTCGGACATTTCCGCAACTGAAAAAATATGCCTCGTACATTAATATAGGGTTACGAATTATGTCACTACTTTTCATCACTAGGTACTCCTTTTGAAAGAATCATTCTCAGAATAACTGACTTTCAAACGTGTTTATCATTCACGATTGGTAAAATGGGCATCAAGTTCTCATTGACAGAGAAACAGGTTGTTTGCATTGTTGGATTCTCAGGGTTAGCCATGATGTAAAGTAGCGCCTGAACAACAACAGTAACAAAATGGTGGCCTGTCTGTTGTGTCCGAAGCACTTTTCTGTAGACAAACGCCGAGGAGTTTAGATATGATAATACTCACATATAAAATTTAATGTAAATGCTATCCAATTTAACTCCTCGGCGTTCCGATTACTGAAAGTACTCGTGGAAATTGAACGTATAAAAACTTGCACTTCATCACGGAACAGGAACTAGTTTTACATTTGCAAGGCGGATGAAGAAAAATGTGGTATTCATGCGCGCTGAGCGAGTGAAGGCTTTGGAAAACCAAGTACAACATGAGCGTATAAGATGGTACAGTGAAACCTGTGTTTGCGGTCATCTCCGAATACAGGCCATCCTATGGTTAATGGTCTTTCTTTTATACCCTGTTTTATCTAGAATGAAATGAGAACTGGGCATTGAATAAGGGTATTCAGTCAATAAAAGGCCATTTTTGTGTCTTTCCCAATAATGGCCATTTTCACGGGTTACATTGTATGTATATTAAATTGAATCTATGAATTATTACGGTAATAATATATTGTAGTAAATCCATGTAAACCGTCACCATGTAATAACGGCACTTGTGAGGTTCAGTCAGGTCTTGTACACTGTAAATGTAACCATGGATACACTGGTACTTTATGCGATAAAGGTAAGTCAGTAAATATCTTATAGTTAATCCTCTCTAAATGACCATTACAACAGAAAACCGGACTCCCTGAAAACCGGAATTTTCATAAAACCGGCCCAGTCCGGAAAGGCCCGGTTTTAAGGGATTTTATTGTACTAGTTTTTTAAGTTCAATTTTTGTTGTCGGAATTCGTCAAAATTTCTCTGAAAACATCTAGGCTTTTAGCACAGTCCAGAAAGTGTCCAGTTTTCAGATATTTTATGTACAAGTTTTCAATATAGGCCAACATAACAGTAGTCAATGTTTAGTCTGCATTAATAGATAAACACGTAACATAACATAACAAACAAACTATCAATATAAAAATGTGTTACAACTGTAAAGATTTCTCTCCCCTTTGCCGCCTTTTTCAGCATAACATGGTTGTACTGTACTCGGATATAATAAAGAGTCGTTTATCAGTTGGTCTCAATAACCGTGTTGTACTGTATCGGAGAAAAATGTTTATTAATTACTGCATACAGGTACAGACATTTCTGGATCTATTATTTATCATTGATTTTCAGAGGTCATCACGTGCGCAAGTTCTCCGCACATCTGTCACCATGGGCACTGCCAAAACGATGGCAACAGCTACAAGTGTACGTGTAACACAGGCTGGACTGGTCACCATTGTTCAAAACGTACGGTTTGCAATAGAAATGTTTCTTATTTGTAAATTTGTGTAAATGACAAGCAAACAAGCTCGCGCAATCGTTCGAACTTATCAAGAACGAAAGGTCAAACTATTTAGCTTGGGTTTATTGATCGCATGAATTCATATGAGGGCCGACCAAATATTTAACATATTTATTTTAGTTGTTTGTTTTAAAGTGGTTCTGTTTTTTTTGTTTTTTTGGTTGATTTGGATGTATTGTAATTTATTCAACAAATGCGAATACATTTTGAATTTTATACGGAAATCAGTACATGCTTGTTCTTTGCAAGGTTAGTACACGAGTCATGCAAAAAGAAAACGATTTTAAGATTTATTACTGTATGTTCATTTATTTTCGTTGGGCTAAACTTTCGTGGTTTTTACTAAAATGGCAATTTCGTAGGGACATAAATTCGTGGATTTTGATTTTTGAAAACAAATGCCTTATCTTCGCATTTAAATTCGCGGGGTTTGATTTCGTGGATGAGCCGGCCCACGAAATCCACAAATGATTTCACAGTATTTATTAGAATTAGCTGCAAATCTGTTCACAGCATTTACACGAACTCTTTGCGCCCAAGCTCTCAATTTTGCTGAGTGAGTACAAATAATTCTTGCACATTTCTAGTGAATGTAATTTCAGACGTATCTATTGTATTTTGCATTATTTCAACATTTTCCCTGTCAGAAATACGTGACTGTAAGGATGTGTTGGACCATAACCACTCTGGCGGTACAATGAATGATGTGGAACTTGTGTTGTTGGGTGGTCATCCTACCAATGTGTTGTGTGACATGACGACCGAGGGTGGGGGATGGACTGTAAGTTTTTCTAGACAGATTTTAGTCATGGATACAAGTTTATTCTAGTTGTTTGTGGGTATATAGTATAGTGTCTAGTACTAGTTTGGCTAATCCTGGCCATTTGATTGGCTAATAGGGATGACTGAATCTATTAATAGTTGATAGGTCAGTAAATCATGCAGGCATTGCTCTGTGATGTTGACTTAGATAAGTTGTTATGTGACATAATATCTGAAATGCTATTTGAAGTTCAATGTGGTTGTATCATAGCAGATTATTGTGAATTTGTTAACATTTAGGGTTTATTCTATTCGATTGGTGTAGGGTATGAAATTACCATGTGCTTGTGAACTATATACATGAATTTATTCATTTGTCAAATACTCATGATTGATAATATATGTGTATTTCTCATATCATGTAAATATGTTATACTCTCCATAATGGAGGATTGAATAAAATATACAGTCAATATCATTTATGCAATAAGCAACTTCATACAAAAAACATAAACCAATATGTTTCTTGTAGTTCATCTACCTATAACGTCTTGTTATAGTTTTTCTTGTTATTAGTAGACCAGACAAATTTTATCATTTTACGCTAAAACACAAAATAAATCAAAGTACTGAAAGTACTCATAGAAGTTGAACGTACATAAACTTGCACTGCAACATGGAACAGGAACTAGTTTAACAATTGCATGGCGGATGTAGATAAATGTACTGCATTTTTTGTACTTTGGTCCGCACAAAAATTCATGCACGCCGGGCAAGTGAAAGCTATGGAAAGCTGACCTTGTACGATGATGCCCCAGAGTGCGATACTGTACAGCAATAGAAGAAGAAGACGTATATCTTTCAGTTTCCACAAAGTCAGCAATAAAAGTCAAGAGTGCGTGGAGGTCCAAACCCTTTTTCATTCCTTTCTACTCAGGCCACGTGACCATGTAACATGTAGTTGTCTCAAAGAGTTCTGACATTAGATGAAGTTAAATAAAATTTAGATAAATACTTTTCAGGTGATAATGAACAGGGAAGATGGCACAGAGAATTTTCCTGATAAAACTTACAGTACATACGAGGTGGGCTTCGGCGATATCAGAAGTAATTTCTGGGCCGGTAAGTATTTGAATACACTTATTTAGTCAAACCTGTGTTAGCGGCCACCTCTGATTAAAGGCACTGAACAGTCAAATTATGTGATGTTGTACATTGCAGGTCTTGACAAAATGCACAATCTGACCAGTGATGGACGCCGGTATCAGCTACGTGTTGAGCTTGAAGTAGCCAATGGCACAATGTACACAGCAACCTATGATGACTTCTCTATCGGACCACCTGATGATTATGTTCTGTATGTTGGACAATACAATGGCAATGCAGGTTAGTTACTCTTAATAAATTGTCACGTTTCCATAGAAACAACATAATTGTTTCTACCTTACTTACAGACATGATTTTTGTTCTGTAAGTGAATTATTATGTTAAAATGTTATGAATGAACTTTCCATAGTAACAGCATGGTAGTATTTGCCAAACTTATATATAAAATCTTTGTACTGTACATTACGTTACCACAGTCGAAATCAGCGGCCACCTCCGAATAAAGGCCATTCTGTGAATGAAGGTCATTCTTTTAAAAACTGTCACTGATTATTTAGAACAAAATGACCTCCGAATAAATGCCAAAATTATGTCAATAAAGGCCACATTGCTTCTTTCCCAAGGGTGGCCTTTGTTCACAGGTTTGATTGTATTTATAAATGCTGTGTTTCCATGGTAGAATTATTTGAAATTCTCTTTAACAGGCGACTCTCTGTCAGGACACAATGGCTTCGGTTTCACTACCAAAGAAGTAGACCATGACAGCAATGGCGGCACAAACTGTGGCTGGTACCTGAATGGTGCATGGTGGTTCCACACTTGCTATGACTCATGTCTGACTTGCCCGTACAGACCTCCGGGTACCGATAACAAAGACAATTGTCGAGTATTTTCATGGAATGCGCTCGGTTACTGCATTGCTTTGAAATCGGCGAAATTAATGGTTAGACCCATGTGAAGGTTACAATAATAGAACACAACTAACAAATCCAATTTGCTTGTTTATATGATATCAGTATAAAGATTAATTTGTAGTAAAACTAGTCACAAAATCAACAAAACAAATCACTACCAAAACAAGGGAGATAATTTCACAATGTTACAAAAAAGGGAAATAACTTATAAATTCACAATCAAGAAGGAAGGAGATAACTAAAAAATTCACAATCAAAAATAAAGAAAGACAACTTATGAATTCACAATCAAAAATGAAAGGGTGATAACATAAAAATTCACAATAAAAAAACGAAAGGAGATAATATGCAAATTATCAACCAAAACAAAAGGAGCTAATCTAAAACATTTACAACCAAAACAAAGGGAGATAATGCATAAATTCAAAATAAAAGCAAATGAAGATAATGCATAAATACAAAATAAAAGCAAAGGGAGATAATGCATGAATTCAAAATAAAAACAAAGGGAGATAATGCATAAATTCAAAATAATAACAAAGGGAAGTAATTACTAAACTCTTCATCATATATTATGAAAGAATTAACTAGACACACATTAGAAAACATAAAACATGTTAAAATAATTTGAAGGATAAAATTAAGATTAAAGATGATAAAATGATTTAAAATATTAATAAAATTGGAATGTCAGTAAAATAAAGTAAAACTGTATTGAAACATCATTATGTACACAAAGCTTAACAAAATTCAAAGATAAAATTTTAAACTATCGCATTAATACCATGTTTAACGAAGATCACATTTTCTCCTCCAAAAAAGTGACCATTGCCAATGAGGCTTGTATGTAGAGTGAGAAAAATATGAAATTTCTAACAAATAAATACATTGTACAGCAAAACATGGTTATAGTGAACTTACATGGACAGTAAAATTGGAATGGAAAAAAATTTGAAACATTTTACATGCCTTTTTTATTTCAATGTACAGTGTCGTCTCTCCAAAGCAACACCCTTTGGAAGTAGCAAAATTATGTTGTTGTTTAGAGGCTGTTGCTCTAGATAGATTAAATTGGTAGATAAACCATGCAGTGGGTGATATCATGCTATCGTTGAAGGATGTTGCTCAAGAGAGGGTCGCTCTAAAGAGGTTGTACTGTAGTGGATACCGCAAAGAATGGATATACTGTACAACCTCTCCAGAGCGGCCCTCTCTTGAACACCATCCCTTCAACAACAGCATGATTTTTACCCACTGCACAATTCAACTATTAATTAAACCTCTCTAGAGCAACAACCTCTCAACAACAATATAATGTCCCAAAGAATTCACTGTAACTCAGTCCTACTGTATATTAACAATAAATATATAAATTATATATATATAAAAACATATATTTGACCAATGAATATATATATATATATATCACTATGTATAAAGATATACATTTGTATTTGAGCACAACAAGTGTCCTGGTCCCGAGGTTATAAAACTTGAGAACAATCTCCGAGCTTAAATCTCAATTCCATTATTAAAGTATTCTGGTTGAAAAGATAGAGTTGATTAATATTTAAATACATGTTCAGACCAACCATGCTGTCAGATCAATGTATCAATAATTTCATCATCGTCTGATCATAATTAACTCAGAAATATTAAAAGATCAAACTTTTGAGATTTTAGCTTGGAGACTAATCTCAAGTTTAATAATCTTGGACCAGTATTGGAAATGGCATCATCTAAATATGGTCCATCAACTCTTGTATGAAAGAAAACACAAAAATAATAATAATGTTCATCAAACATAACAATACATTAACAACAATGAAAAGAAACAAGCATAATTTATGCTGGCAATGCAGTCAGTCGACAAGGTAAACTTGGCAACAAAGACCATTTAGCAGCTAGCAGTTTACTTTTCACAGCTAAGTATGAGTTAGCATGGCAATCAGTAAGAAAGAAAACTTGGGAACTAAGTTCAATCAGTAACAAAGAGAACTTGGGAACTATGTTGAAACTTTGGAACTATATGAAAACTTGGGAACTAAGTTCAATCAGCAACAAAGAGAACTTGGAAACTATGTTGAAACTTGGGAACTATATGAAAACTTGAGAACTAAGTGAGCTCGGCTACAAAGAAAACTTGGGAACTACATGGAAACTTGGGAACTTAGTTAGCTCGGCAACAAAGAAAACTTGGGAACAATTTTCTATTTCCAATGGTTTCGTCATCACAGAATAGGTAAGTTTATACATTTTGTATCATGGAATACAGAAATATAAGGTGTTCAAAACAGTCTTTGTAGTTAACCTAAAAATATGTGTGATTATCAATATAAGCTGAAAATATTAGGCTCATCTAGTAGAATAAGACATAGATGTGTACACTCATACTACAAAACAAGGGAGATAATTGATAAAATAAAAATAAAAACCTAAGGGAGATAATTAACAATACTCTGCTATTCAAATTTTGACATAATGAAGCTTTTGAAAACTATTTCTAAAGTAACTGACAAAGACCCAACATATCACACACCATTACTCATACTACAAAACAAGGGAGATAATTGATAAAAGTTACAATAAAAGAACAAAGAAAGATAATTCAAATACAGCATCACTCTGAACATTTGCAACATTAAGTAACCCATACTACCAAACAAGGGAGATAATTCATAAAGTAACAATAAAAAAGTAAGGGAAACAATTTATATATCACACCAAATATTGTTTTTCATTAGATGCATTTCAGACATAACACCTCATCTCTAGCATTTCTTACTTTTATGTTTCTTTGTATTAGTTTTCCTTTTTTTTCTTTCATCTGAAGATTTGGAAGACATTGTTTTCGCCTCAAGTTCTCGTCGTTCGTGTATTTTGCTTTTTCCATGCCGTTTAAGACTTCCTTGATCACCGAACCTTTTGTTACAGACCTCACACAAAAAGTCCTTCTGTCCAGTATGTATACGCATGTGACTTTTTAGTGAAGGCTTGTAAGCGAAGCATTTATCACAGATGTTGCACACGTACGGACGTTCACCAATATGTACGTTCATGTGAGTTTTCAGATACCAACTGTACAAAAACGTTTTTCCGCACACTTCACAGCCGTACGGTTTCTCCGTGCCGTGGATTGTTGCGTGTCTTCGCAGAACATGTACCTTGCTAAAGGCTTTGTGACACACCTGGCAGACGTAAGGTTTCTTGTCTGAATGACTCAGTTTGTGTTCCTTCAATGCAAGGGCATCTGGAAAGCTTTGGTTGCAAACATGACAGATGTGTGCGTTACCCATTGTGTGACAGACCATGTGACTTGTAAGGCTCTCTAATGATCGGAATGTGTTATTACAGATGCCACACATAAACTTGAATTCCTCTTGCTTCAAATGCATCTCTAAATGTCTTTTAAGGGCAGTCCTAACTAAAAATCGCTTACCACATTTTGGACATACATGGTTTCTTTCATCCGTGTGAATCTTCATATGCAATTTAATGCTGTCAGCACATGAAAATGACTTTTTACATATTTGACAAAAGTAGTTCCTTGTCTTATTGTGTAGCATTTCAATATGGCGTTGAAGGTTGGATGAAGTACGAAACGGCTTTGAACATATTTTACACTCATATTTTTTAACATCCGAGTGCGTGTCCAGATGGCGCTTCATGTTACCCTGTTCTTTAAACACTCGCTGACAGACAGGACACTCGTAGCTTCCGACGAGAGAATGAGACTGCATGTGACGCTTAACATTTCCTGGAAGATAAATCAAATAATCAAAATACTGGAAGTACTCAGGCCTGGAACGGGAACTAGTTTAACATGAGCATGGTGGATGTAGAAAAATGCTGTACTTTGGTTCACATCAAAATTAATGTACACTGAGTTGTTCAGTTTCCAAAAAACATCTGATGAAATAACATACTATCTTTATATAATTATGATCATTTCTGATTCTTTATAAATATTAAAAATGAAAATAATGCATACTTGGAGACTTGAACAAAGAGAAGAGCACTAACTGAAGATTAAATAAGGAGCCATGGGTATCATATCTCAGCTCAGAAAAGTCCATCACACAATTACAACCCCTACAAATGATATGCAGGGCTTTCATTTGACCCTTAAAATAATATTTTGACCCTTGAAATTAGTAGAATAAGGAGTCTGACTCTTTGAAAATTTGTACCAATAATATGGGTCAAATTTGCTACTAATATCGCAATGGTAAGATTTTTTTCTAATTATTAAATTATAATTGGCCTAGGGTTATATTTGACCCTCGACCTCCTGTGTATGTGCAAAGAGTGGTAACCTTGGAAACCTACAAAATTGAAACAATTAAAAAAAAAACTTGTCAAGACTCACCTGGTTGTGTGAAACCCTTATTACATATTGGACAGGTATATGGTCTGTTTCCAGTATGACTGTTCATGTGTTTCTTCAGGTTAGCTGAAGAATAAAATCCCCTGCCACAGATCCCACACACTCGTGGCTTCAAGTTCCTATGTACCATCTTTTCATGAGCTAATCTATTGCATGGGTGAGTAAACTTCTTTCCACAAATTGTACAAATCAGCCGTTCCTCCCATGTCAACTGCGATTGTTTCCTGCCTTTCCTCTTTTTACGTTTCTTTTGTTCCTTCACTTCATCAATATCATCATCAAAATCTTCATCAAATTCTGAAACATCTTCAAATCCACCTTCTTCCGAATTAGGTTCTTTAAAATCTTCAATGATATCTTTAACAGCTTCCAAGTCATCACTTTCAACATCCTCATTGAATTCTTGTTTGATATTAGTAATGCTAAGCTCATGTCCATCAGATTCTTTTTCTAAATCATCAGTAATTTCTTCAACCTTGTTTAATTCTTGTTTTGTGTAAGCCAATTCTTCAGGAGGCTCATATTCCTGTTTTATGGAACTAACATCAATACAAGTAACAAGATCTGCTTGCTTACTGATATCAACAGCGTTATTTGTATCTTGAAACTCATCATTACTTTCAACATTGAGATTTTCACGCTTTTCATTTTCAATATATCTAACATTATCTTCAGTATCTTTGCTATCATTTTCAGTACCTAGCAATCTATCATTAACATACGATAGTTCGGAAGTTCCATCAGAATTCTTTGAATTAACTGGAGTCTCATAGTCAAAGGTGTCATGCTGTAGCTCTAGAACATAGTTGTAACTTATATGATCTTCAGAGTTGGTCTTCATACCATCAACTTCACCTGTGCCTAAAGCATTGTCTATATCTTTAACTGTCTCATAATTATCTTCATCGGAATCATGAATACCATCTTCATCAGCTGATTTATCGGTTACATCTTGGTATGTCAGAGAGTCACTGGTGAATGGTTGTAACGACGGACAACTGTATTTAGTATTGGCATTTTCATCTGTCTGACACTCCATGGTGGTGGTAAAGCATCTGTAAATGAATTGAATCAGATTATTACTTTTTTGATAAATCTTATAATCTCACAAAATAGTACACCCAAGATTAAAAGTATTTAAAAACATTGAACCAGGAATGCAAGGCATGTGACTTATGGACCAGAAAGTCCCCTAATTCCACAGTAGGGGGTAATAAAACAGACAGGGTCATTGATAGACTAGCACCTGTTTACATAATCTGTTACTCTATGCTTACAAAAACAACAACTTACTATCACTGTAAATCAATAAAATTTATTACCCCACTTTTTGACTAGGTGTAAAGTCTACAGACCATGACCAGACTGGTTTTATCTGATTAGGGGCAATAAAACAATTAAGAGATTAGACCACATGTGGATTTTGGGGGGGGGGTCACTTATATAGTAGCTGTTCAATGTCTTTAAAGCCACAAAATATAGAAAACAAAAAATCTGTGATACTGATTTGAAGTCTGATAAATAATAAACACAATGTGTGATTAAAACACACGCGAACTGTCATAAATTATATGTTAAATAATCTTTCCTTGAAGATTGACATAACAAGCCCGGTTTGTTTACAAATACGGCGCTAAATGTATTCCGACTGTATCTCCGTCACTTTCCGGAGACTACGGAGAATTTTGTGCGTACTTCCGATCATTGACGAAGAGTTTTCGGAATTTTTCGGGAAATTTAAACGTAAACAATATTGTACGGAGTTTTCTGTTGCTTTTTTCTCAAAGAAGGAACGGCTACCTGAGATCAGATACAGGTCCCTTCTGTACCATTTTGGGCATACTTTAATATTTCAGTCTTTTGAGATTCTTTGTACATAGAAAATATTACCAATTTTAAGCCTTATTGGGGCTTTAAAGATGTTTTATGGCACATCGACAAGTAAAAATAAAATGGTCATGCAGCACGCATTTAGATAAAGGGAAAGCAACATGACAGTCTACGTAAAATCTGAGTAAAAAAGAAAATATATATTAATAAGAAATGTAGTGTATACCTGATATGAATTGGTTAAAATTGATTTGTGATAGCAAAATTAAACATATATGAGACTAATCTTATTTACACTGAACCTGTACCAAGTTAGTTTAAATAATTGCACCAGGGTCAAAACTGGCTCTGCCCCAGAGGTCACTTTTACAATTTACGGCTTATAATGGAAAAATTGAAAAACCATTCTTATAAAGTGTATTTAAACGTACATTAGTTCAACTAATAAGACTGTTTTTTGACGGCGAGATATTTCTTCATCCTGCAAATGCTGAAAGGATGGCCCTTTTAAATTTGTTAATGAAACTGCCCAACCGAACGCAGAATAAGTAAGGCTAAAATGTACATATAATTCAAAATGAAGGGTATATCAAGTTATCACAAGAAAGAAATTAAATTTGCATGGACACAATTTTATAAAGAACCCATATGTCCGTACATACAAACACTGTATGCATGTTACATAAAAAGTACTAAATTATTCCAAAATGAATTTGAATACGTAATTGTGTTTTTTACTACCATTTGTTATTGACACAGCTATTTGCTCAGATAAAAGTACAAAAACTTTAGGTCAAGCGTATACTTTTTTCACTAAAGTTTAGAACAATAAGAAGGGCTTCCTAAGTCATGACAAGTCAGGAATAATTTATTATATATTATGATTTTAATCTGATTTCGTGTAGAAATACTCGCTTTACCGACAAATTAAATATGAACAAATAAACGTCTTACCTGGCTACAAAATTATACAGGTAAATAAACAGGAAACGACTTGATTACAAATGGCGTATTCACAAAAAAGGGAAGTAACTCATCTTCTGCAGAGTCACTGTTAATAAACTGGTTCCCGTTAACTCTTTTGGTGCGTTCCGATATGGAACTGTACCAGTTTAATTAGCGCCTGCAGAAGCCGGGGAAGTTGGCGGTAACAAGAACGTTAAACGAAGGTTGGAAGTCCGGAACAAATTATTTATATCACATTAAACATAAAATTGATCAGTCAATAACTGAAACATTTATATATATAGTGGCCTATCTGCTCCTAGAAGACGGTAAAAATGTCCGAGTTTAAAACAAAAAATTGCGTGTCGTTGAATCTATATACAGTCAATCCTAAACAAAGGCCACTCTTGGGAAAAATATGATATGGCCTTTATTGACAGGTGGCCTTTATTCGGAGGTAATTTTGTCCTAAATAATCAATACTGGCTTTAGAAATATTGGGTAGCCTTATCCACGATGTGCTTTTCACTCGGAGGTGGCTCACAACACAGGTTTGACTAAATATCATTGCATAGGCATTTAAAATAATTTGTATTGACAAATTTAATTAATTGACACTTTTAATTGATATTAGTACTGTTTAATTTTATCTGATTAAAAGCATGCGTGTACATTGTACAAAATCATTTGATGCCGTTAATTGGTCCTCAAAAGTCATGCGCGAGCGAGTGACGGCTATGGAAAGATGAATTATAGTTCAGTTTCCAACAAGTTAACATAAAAATTCATCCATGTAATTATGATGCTGCTATGAATGAAGATACATGTATAATGCCCGAAGAATTTTATCAAAGTTAATTGAACAAACAATACTAGTATATGGTAGCAGATTACCATAGTTTATGAATTCATGAAATTCTTTGCCAATGAACAGCCTCATTGCTGTTGCTATAGCAACTTAAAATAACTTAAAATTTCCAGATTATATTGTAAAACAAACTAAACTATTACTATCAAGAAAGACCTATACTTGGTAGTATATGCATATAGTACAGGTTTTTGTTATTAACCAGTTAGCAACAGTTCATTAAGTACACAAAACAATGGTAGAATCACACCAGAACGAACGAAACAGTTATTTTAATTGATTATTATTAAAAAAGGGTATTAATTGTTGTTGTCCAGCAACGTACGTAAAATGTACAAGATTAAAACAATTTGTAAAAAATACATCGTAGTTCACATTTTATTTTGATGCTAAGAGTCAATCGTAACTACTCAGGCATTTCCGTCACTGAGTTTTCTTTAGACAAATGCCGAGGAGTTCCGATGTGCTAAGAGTAAGAATAGCATCATGTTAACATAAAATAGTCAATGAAGTATTTAATGATTGAACAGTTTAGTCCAAATAGAAACAACACAGGTTGCATCAATTAATCATAGTCAAGACCGTTGTATAGCGGATATCTGGAAGTGGTACCAGTCGGAACAATATTGTCAACATCCGGTGCGTCCGCAACTTCCGGTGCGTCCGCAACATCCGGTTCCTCTGTTGTGACGTCATTTCTTGACACGGATGTTGTAAAACTAGAACTGTACATATTGTTTGCTGTGCTTTGATCTGAATTGTTTGAAGGAATGGCTACCCCAGCAACTGTTGTCATGGCTACCTGTATATCAGATGTTGCTATGCTAGTTTGCATTTTGTTGTCAACGTAAGGCGTCTGTTGATGTGTTGATATGTTTGTTAAATCTTGTTTTCCTAGAATTTCTGTTATTGTTGATATTTCAACTGGGAATGGCGTGGTTAGAGTAAGATTTGCATTTTTATCATTTTGCGTGCTCAAAATGGCTTTGTCGATCCGTGATTGTTTTTGTGACAGCTCCAATGACACAGAATTGGAGCTTTTTGGCGCATGTATACCAACTTCCGTTTCCGCTTTTATAGGATGACGTCGCGTATTCCTGGAAAATATTATTCTTGTTCTTCGGCCATCTTTCTGCATATCAATGATGGCTTTGTTTATCAAATGTGACAGCTGAATATTTCGTATGTTCTTTGCCTTCACGGATATTGTTCTCGGTTTACTGACTCTGCTTCCGTTTAAGTCAAAGTTTAAACTCAGTTTACGTCTCGGATTTCCTTGGGCTGGCATCGTTCTAGTAGCACCTGGATTAGTACTTACATGTTGTTGTTTGTTGACCGGGCCGTCTCTTCGTTCTACTGAAGCTGTTTCTGTGGACGGGGCCAGAAACTCATTATATCTAGGTGCATGAACTTGTTGATTTCTTTGTCGTAATCGATCAAAACGCTTGACATCAGCTGGTTGAGGATGAAAGAGAACAGAATTCTCTCTTGATAATGAATTTCTGTTAGTGGGACCTCTCTGTTGCATGAATCCGCCCGACCGTAGATAACCAAATGGTTTGGAATTATGTGGAAGTTTGTTTCGTCGCCATGGTGATCTTGGATCGAAGACCATTGATCTATACATAGAAGGACGTCGTAGTTGGCTTCCTCTGATGTTTTCCTTGTATTTAAAGTGGCGTTGAGCTAATAATCGTCTGCTTGGAATCGTTTCGTCTTTAGTCTGCAAGAAATTGAACAATATGCTTATTAATTCTATACACTGTATACAACACTGTAGTACAATTTATCTACCAGTATAAGCTACTAGTAGGAGATTTCTTAAACAACTACATCCGCCATGCATTTATTCCCGGGTTCCATGTTGCAGTGCGTATCTATGCAAGTACGATAAAGCTCCAGAGTGAGCCATGTACGTTAATGGAAGAAGAAGTTCATTTTCCATGAACACTTTCAGTACTTTGATTTAAATTCATCTTGCCTCTTAAAAAGCGTGTGAAATGAACGTCGATGTACCCTTCCTCAGGCCTAATCAGATGTCTAGGGTCACCAGGAAAAGAACCGAGGTAGATCGGGTAACCAGAAACAAACAATTTTTTCGTGTGAACCGGAAGTTCGTTTATCTAGACTGTGTGTGTATTCTAATAATTGCATCTACGGTTTTCTTGTTACCGAATTAACCAGGACGAGATTTTAGTAAAATATTTTTGTCGACAAAAGCAAAGCAAAAAAGATAGTTTAGGTTACAAAAAATGAGTTAAAAATATTTAAAGTATCACAAGCAAGACATAAGAATTGTCTCATTACAAAGTAAATTGGTTGAACATTAAATCTGCAGTATACCCTGGCTCTCATTTGACCCTTAAAATGGCATTTTAACTCTTGAAATTAGCAAAACATAGCATCTGACTCATGAGAATTTGTCAAAGGCCAAAGGGTCAAATAAACTAAACTTAAAATATATTTGACAGTAGGAAATCTAGTTGACTCATCGATCCTGGTGCATGTATATGATTTGGATCTCTGGTAAAGCTGGTACCAATACATGTACGCACAGTTTTAATTGAGCAATAAGAGTTATATTGACAAAATTACTGATTTGTGTAAAACTACAATGTACGTAGATATTGATTGTAAAAGCAGCAACATTTAGTACACTCATAACCTTCGAGTGGCGGGCACAGACGAGTTTCAGACAAACTTGTTGGACGCGAATGGTCCGAATAATTTATTAAAATAATACATTTCTTACCTTGTACAAAATGGACCTTCCTTCTATTGTTGTTTCCAGGGTAACCAGAAACAATACGAGCAGTACTTCCAAACGATACATCCTAGCTTGTGTGTCTTAATAGTTTATGTCTTGAAGCAAAGTGAATTTGTTTTAGTTTATCTTTTACATGTATTTTGATCTGCAGAATTACCTTATTTTTGTTTTACAATATTTCGTTGATAAGTTCAAATTTCGAAGAACAGACGGAATTTCGTTTCAAGGAAAAACAAATGAAAATTTTGAAAGAAATGCATGTAGAGAACTATTAAGGTAATGTTGTTTTTTTTTAATGAAAATGTACCACAGCTCATATATTTTATACAAATACTTGTTTACTTCACGTCATTTCTTGACTACGTCAACAAAATAATTATTCACAGTTAATTGACGTATTTAATTGACTTCGATGACACTTTTGACATTACGGACAATATCGTTAGGATATAAATATTACGGTGATCGGGTACGAAATTATCAATATGTAATCCAGAGATAAAAATATTATAATTGATATTTAATTGATGCTTTTTATTTCGTGAAATAAATCAGGAGACGTTTACTTTAACAACCATGTTAATGTTATTTTATTACACGTGATTTTATGCGTAATGAGCTCACTAACCAGGGGCGTGGCCAGACATGGATACGCACTTACGCACGTGCGTACCATCAATTTGAAAAGTGATAATGATTAATAACATGTTGTTAAGTGAAAATATAAATATGGCCAACAAATGTCATCTAAGTCAAAAGCTACGGGTATTGGCCCGCAATTTAGATCTACCTCCTAAATTGTGTGCACAACATTCATTCAAAACTGACAAAAACTGAATACGCCCCTGCTAACATTTTACTAGAAAAAAAAAACAACGAAATAATTAAACTGAGTATGATAATCAATGTTTGAGAATTTTAATTAATTCCAGAATTCGGCGGTTTGTCCTGTGTGTGTTTTTTATTCTAGATGTAAAGAAAACTCATTATGTTCAAGGGACACAACTCAGCATATTTTTCGTGATAAAACTTACAATCCCAGCTCAAGGAAATAATGAGACTGAATGTTTTTATTTTTTTAAGATTTTATCAAGAACTTATATGTATGTATGTATTTATGTAAGTCCTTGATTTTACTGTTTATGAAACATGGTACTGCTAAATTTAAACTTTAAAGGCCGTACTAAATAAATGTTGGTAAACACAAAATCCCCTGGATAGCTATGACAAAATACTTTTTTCATAGCTTTTCTTTTTTTTAGTAAAAAAAATGTCTACATTCCTAACTAATCATAGAAGTTGCGCAATAGCCAATAAGTCTAAAATTAAAGGGACACAACTTAACAGTGGAGAAGAACTTTCTAGAATTATCTTCGTCTTTGTGGGGAATGTTACAATGACCTTAGCTGTTGGTGCATATGACCGTGACCTTAGCTGTTGGTGCATATGACCGTGACCTTAGCTGTTGGTGCATATGACCGTGACCTTAGCTGTTGGTGCATATGACCGTGACCTTAGCTGTTGGTGCATATGACCGTGACCTTAGCTGTTGGTGCATATGACCGTGACCTTAGCTGTTGGTGCATATGACCGTGACCTTAGCTGTTGGTGCATATGACCGTGACCTTAGCTGTTGGTGCATATGACCGTGACCTTAGCTGTTGGTGCATATGACCGTGACCTTAGCTGTTGGTGCATATGACCGTGACCTTAGCTGTTGGTGCATATGACCGTGACCTTAGCTGTTGGTGCATATGACCGAATGCTTATTAACTTATTAGCATAACATGATACCATCTTTTTAGCATCTGACCAGATAATGTTCCATTTCTTTCATTTTGTAATACACAAGTACAGTACAACCTATCCAGAGTGACCCTCTCTTGAGCAACATCCTTCCTTCAACAACATGATATTTCCAACCTGCACGATTTAACTATCAATTTAACATCTCTAGAGCAACAACCTCTCAACAACAACATAATTTTGCTACTCCCAAAGGGTATTGCTTTGGAGAGGTTGCACTGTATAAGAGACAGCTGGGTCCGATATATTAGTAGGCTGAGAATCAGACTGAGATTTGAGCACAGTGACTGATCTCAATTTTCAAAACCTTGGACTCAAATTAAATCTTCTTCTATGAAGGACATAACATGTGTTCATTTAAGGCTGAAAATAAAAAAAGTTTGTTTGGAGTGTTCTGATCTACTTAAAATTTAGGGGGGGGGGGCATTTTTTGACTATTATTATAAAAAAAAACTAGCTACCTACCTAGGGCTAAAATTCTGTGTCGGAGCACTCCAAACAAACTTATTTTTATTTTCACCTTAACATGAAACATCGTACCAAATGTACTTATCTTAATTAATTAATTATCTTTGAAAATTAAACATCACAAATACAACGATAACAAATAAGAATTAATCGAGTCATCAAATTTTACATCATTTTTATCATCACAAATAATGTTAATCACAAATAATATCGACCCTAAATCACAAAAGCAAGATATAACACGTTAAATATTTGATAATTGTAAATTTAAGGCCAAAGTAAATAAATATCATAATTCGATAAAAATTTGGCACTTTTTTAAAATTTCAATCATCATTTTTAAAGCTTGAAGCAGACTAGAATACTGATGTGAATCGTAGAAATAATTCAAACAGTGTAAACTTTGGAAATATAACAGTAAGCGTGCAGAACGAGAAACCAAAAATAAAAATTTCTTTGGCCTTACCGATTAAAAGAAGATAACTAAACAAATAGTAAATATTTACATAAATAAGTCATTAACTAAGTCATATCACAAACATGAATTGAACTTGTAAACTTTCCCAGCTTGCTAATGAGATGATGGATTTTGTAATTAAATAACTGACATTTCTTACTGTTTCTCAAGGGAGATAACTCACTACCAGGATATTTGCTTAAAAAGCATTAAAGGGAGCTAATTCACTGTGTGTGGTTATCAGAATAATGTTAGAAACAATAAAGGGAAATAACTCTGCTTGTTGTTATCATGATAACTGCTAAAACTGTCAAGGGAGATAACTCACTGCTAGTCATTATCAGGATAATTACTTTAAAACATTAAAGGGAGCTAACTCACTTCTTATCATTATGAAGAAATTTGCTTAAAAAATTAAGTTAGGTTATAGCGAAAAAACATCAAAAATGATTGATTAAACAAATATCTGCTAAAAGCAAATGGTGACAGTGGAGAATCTGTATATTAAAGGGAGATAACTAACTGCTTGTTGTTTGTGACAGTTATAGTATGAAGAAAGAACATCTCCTGTCATAGAAACATATCCCCTCCCCCTTAGAAACATATCCCCTCCCCTAGTAAATAATTCAAAATAAAGGTTAAACATCACATGAAAATAAAACACCTTGGGACATTTAATAGGGTGTATTTAATGATGATCACTATACTCTAATACACGTACATGGTAAAAGTTAATGCGGATAGATACTGGGTTAAACCGGGATATACAAAGATTACAATACACAAAATATTGCACAAAATAGTCAGTAAATAGAAGAAAAACATGTATAATATATGCCTCAGAATATTCATGAAAATAAAACACAGAATACAGAATGATGATGAATAAAAGCATTTGTAACCGAAACAGAATTGTTCTCAATAATCATAAGTGCAATCAAACCTATGTTAACAGCCACCTCTGAATAAAAGCCACCCTGTGAATAAAGACCATTCTTTGAAACGCAGTCACTGATTACTATTATCTAGAACAAATTGATCTGTGAGTAAAAACTGTTAGTCAAATAAAGACCATATTTTGTTTTTCCCCAGCGTTGTTTTTGTTCTCAGATTTGACTGTAAATTCATGATTTAAAATAAAATACATAAAAAACATACAACAGGCTGTCATGGTTGGAACAAAAGAATTTAGAGGGATGTATAATTGGGGTATCACCATGGAAACAGTTTATCAGCAATGGACATACAATCAATCCTGTGAACAAAGGCCACCCATAGTAAAGAAATAATATGGCCTTTATCAACAAATGGTCTTTATTTGGAGGTTATTTTTTTAAATAGTCAATGATGGTTTGCAAAGCATGGCCTTTTTTCAGAGGTGGCTGCTAACACAGGTTTGACTGTATATATTAAACTTCACTTACCCATCAAATAACATCCGTAAAAAAAACGAATAAATAGCATATAATGGATGTATTGAACACATACTTTAATCAAAGTACTGAAAGTACTGTCGGACTTGATTTTTACCATACGAGACAAAAGAGAGAAATGTGTACCCACATCGTTCGAGCCCATACAAATATTTTAACATTTAAAATTACGGACAGATTTTTCATTCATATTGTAATGCAGGTCATATGCATATAGGTAAATGACATAAGCTAGGGCTTTACTATAGTCCCTTTGCTAAAATTTTAAAATGAAAAAGCCTGATATTGGAAAGTTTAATGATTAGCACATTAATTGAGGACAATTTAATTGCATTAAAAACTCTTTATTGTACAAAACTAGTAAACAACACTTCAGTAACAGTAAATACAAACATTGATTCTTCTGGTTTTAACACAACAGAACATCGTCGCATTGAACACATTCAGGGTCACTCAAATCAAAAAGGTCCTGACACAGTAGAGTAAGACCTATATGACCTATAGTTAACCCGATGTTGCATGAAATTCAGACGTGATTATGTAATTCTAAATAATCTGGCGTAAAAGGAACTCTTAAACAGTAAATTTTAAAAGCACGTATCCAGTAATTTACGTTCGTATTTAGCGACTCGAATTATTATTCTTAAGCCGCAGTTTTAACATTCAACCTTCGATAAATCAAACTCCCCACATCGGTTACGCTTTGCTACTAGCCACTGCGGGGAGTGAGTCTATAAATAGCGATTCCGTCATCAAAATGACATTGGTTTGAATATCACGGAAATGCGATTAAATAAGAATTCGCTTTGTAATATTAAGAAATGTTAGAAAGGCACAAAACACACACATCGATGGTAGATTGTTGCAAATGCATGAATACGTCCGTGGAGATTTTTCTGAACTATCGAACGAAAACCGAAAGTAGAACTACTTTTACGGCAAGATATTTTATTGGACAGTGAATACGCGGTTTTAATTCTACGCATTTGAAAATCTCATGTATCTACCGACAAGCACTTATTTAGATACATGACTCTTTCCATGTAGTTACAATAGAATGATTTGAAATGTATTTAGATTTGACACACTTAATTGGGGAAAGATTCCAGATACTTCTATATAAACATACCATTTAGTTGCGTACTATTTCCTTTATGTGGCATTCTTTTAACCAAGCTGTTATGGAGTCCAGCGACAAATATAAGTCAACGATTACAAAGGACTTGATTTTGATAAAAATCAAGTCCAAAAACGATTGTCTACATGCAATGTGGAAACACTTATACAGTAAAACCTCTCCAAAATGGTCCTCTCTTGAGCAACAACCTCTCTTCAACATCATCATGTTTTTTCCCAAATTGCACAATTTAACTTCTCTAAAGCAGCAACCTGTTAACAACATATTAATTCTGCTACTCCTAGAGGGTGTTGCTTTGGAGAGGTTGCACTGTATATAATTTGGAATTAAAAAAACAACATTTTAAGACCATGATTGTTTTGAAGTGCATTTTGTGTCTTTTGATAATATTCTATGGTATCTCCTATATCTGTTGTTCTTCTGTCTTCTTGGATTTCTTTTTCACCTGAAAATGGAACACAAAATCACGTTTCAGGATGCCACGCTGAGGTATTACATTGTCTATAAAAACAGCGCTGCAATCGATGCAAATGCTTGTCTGTTCACCATCTTTAAAGTGAGATCTATCCATCTATGAAGTTTCATGTACCTACCTCTTATAGTTTCTGAGTTATGATCTACTTTTAAGTTTTTGCACAGACTCAGATGACACAGTGATCACAATAGTTTGACGTTTTCTTAAAAAAACAGACAAGCTAAAAATAGATGCTTTTCTACATAACAAGATGGCCTTCGTGGCTTAGTTTTTATGGTCTCTGACGTGGAAGTGGAAGCCTGAGCTGAGATTGGAAGTCACAGTCTTCCAATTGTTATTCTAGCATGCACAACTTCACTAAATATGAGTTCACAATGTTCAGTGTTATATTTTATCTTTATATTTATAAAATAAAATCTTACAGATTTATAGATTCTTTCAGCTTCGGATCTTTCCGCTGGTTCAATTTTCTTATCATCTAAAACTTCAAGCTTGGGAAGACGACTGATCACAAAATATCTAAAAAAAGAAACTGTTTCCATAGTAACGTATTAATAAAATATTCAAATTTTCTTATCTAACAGTTATTGCCTAGTAGTCACTAAAACTAGCTTTTAGTAATGTTACCATATTGATGACACCTGTGATCAATTAAATTACCTGTACTCAAATATATAATTATTTAACAAATTATATCATCTGTACTGTAATCAATTAAATGTAATCAATTATATTACCTGTAAACAATTATATTACCTGTAATCAATTATATATTTATATGTAATCAATTAGATTTTACATATGTAATTAATCACATTATATGTAATGTAATTAATATACTACTTGTAATCAATTATATTACCTGTAGTCAATTATATTACCTGTAATCAGTTAAAAAAACACATGTAATCAGTTATATTTACCTGTAATCTGCTACATTTGTATATTACGTGTAATCAGCTATATTGCCTGTAATCATCTACATTACCTGTAATCAATTATTACCTGTAATCAGCTATATTACCTGTAATCAGCTACATTACCTGTAATCAGCTATATTACCTGTAATCAGCTATATTACCTGTAATCAGCTACATTACCTGTAATCAGCTATATTACCTGTAATCAGCTATATTACCTGTAATCAATTATTACAGTTAATCAGCTATATTACCTGTAATCAATTATTACCTGTAATCTATATACTGCTGTAATGAACCTTGGTTGAAATAACTTGGTGCTGCCTCGTTACTCATCATGGACAGATATCTCAAGTTGGGACAATGTTTAGCGAGGGTTCCAACAAATAAACCTGTCACAACAAAATAATCACTTAAGTAAAAGTTATCATTGTCATTATATATATCAAAGTCATTGGAGATACCCTTCATATTTTGTCTGTTATTTTGTAAGTTTTTAACATAGAGTTTTCATTTTTCTGGAGCAAATACAAAATAAAGTAAAGATTAACCTATCACATGGTGTTATTCGTTTTCAAATATCAAAGCATTAACAAAATTATAGCTACAGTGTACAAAGTTTTGAATCAACCCGAGTATAGTAAAAATTAGTGTCTAAAATCAACAAAACAGCAAACCATTAAACTAGCAGACTAAGTTACTTAAACAATGCTGCACATACAAATCACTCTAAGTCTGTTTCTGAAAAAAATCATGTTGGTATCTGGAATAGCTGAAGTGATATGTGACCTAAATGGAAATCTACATTTTACTTCAAGCAGGACTTTTTTTCAGAGGTAGGAGAAGGGGGCCTTTTCTTTAAATTTGGGAAAAAAATAACGCATAATTTTTGCTAAAGGGTAAGAAAAAAACTTAATGTAAATTGAATTTTCGGGGAAAACTGCATGATTTTAAAGAATTTTCCTGAGGAGAAGACACCTATTAACGGCCCCTACTATAGAAGGAAAAAAAGCCCTGTTAAGGATAACAACCTCTGATCTCACATATACATACTTAGATTTTCTATTCTGTTATGGTTCACCCACAATGTGTGCAAAGACGGCATGTCAGGAATCTTCACATGAGAGTTGATCACATTATGATCCAGTACGAGCGTGGACAGACGTTGGTAATCTATAAGAAATCTAAGGTCAATGGTAACTGTTAAGGAAGAGCGTCAATAGTAATGATAATACAAGTAATCAGCACTGTTAGCTCAGTGGTTAGAATGTTGGTCTACTGATCATGAGGTTGTGTGTTCGAACCCTAGGTGAGGCGAACACTGTCCATGAAAAATTTGACTGAAGATATTACATCCTACGTTAAATTCCCCCTGTCAACTGGTTATTTTCATTTCATAAACAGTTCATGAAGTGTGTAAGAACAGTTCAAGAATAATTTTTGATTTCATGAATTCCATTTGAGGGGGTTGTCCTCCATGTGCGATTTATTGGGGGTAAATGAAGCCCAGGAAAGCTGGTTAGGCTAACTGTCCACCACAATATTAACTGAAATAATGTTAGGGTTAAATCTGATGAAATAAATAAATAAGTATGTAGATAATACGAGTACCAGTGTAAAGATTAGGAATTAATGTTTACTACGCTATTGCAAAGGCTAAATTGTTCAACAAGTTTGAAAAGAAGTTCTAGTTTACTCATACAGGTCCCTTGGGAGTCAAAGACAATTTTCATCTTGACAGTATCGGGAAGTGGTGATTTGCAAACAGTGTTGTGAAATAGACATTTGGACTGTATAATTGTTTAGAGTTTAACTCTATTTAAATGTAAACCAGCCACCACTTTATGTCATTGGTGAACAAATGATACATTGTACATGTTAATTGTTGCCTCACGCAAGCAACATACCCAGAGTATCTCAACCCACAAAATCAGAAGCTCTCACAACTGTCACACAGCTCACAGGGGCGTGTCATCACACAGGAAGGGCTAGCATGCTCAGGGATAGTTTCCAACCATGTATGTGCAAGCGTAGTCATTTTAGGTATTAAAACACAACCATACACCATCTTGACAGTATGCTTGCCCTGTATAAAATACCCTGCCATGTTCTAAAGTAACTAGGATACGAGATTTTGTTGTACGAAAGGTCAAGTTCTTCGACATATTTGGCTGTTTTGTCGACGAGATCCTGTGGTACTTCCTGTAGGTCATGGTATGAGATATCCTGGTGACGATAATGAGCTGCCATGGAAACACTGTAATTATAATTAATATTCAAATGTATAGAAATAGGCCATCAAAGAGTCAAAGATCGAGTTTATATGAATAAATCAACCCAAATCATAATTGTTTCATGATTCAAATGGTAGTCTAATTTATGAGACGTACAAGCAATCCGTTCATGATTTTCATCTATTGCCCGAAAGATAGATATCTTGATACTGTATCATCAGTAGTGTACAATTAGTTGGACTATTCAAATGGAAGACTTTGCGGCGTGGTTAAGTTTGGTTACGTAATAAGTCTTAGGTAATAAGGAATGTCACAAACATGGACCTATGGAAAAAATAGAAAAGTGATTACACATGCAGATGAATGTGTTGACAGTTACTACATTAATTAATTCTTACATCAAGGACCTATACATACACCATGTATGTACAGGTCTTTGCTTACATGTACATGTGTTATAGCCACAGGAGATTGAAATAGTATCCATATGTTACTTGCTACTATGAATCACTAATATACATGTATATAATATACACTGTGTCTTTATATATAGCTTAATAGTCTGAGGCTATATCGTAACTTAATTATATAAACATAAACTGATAAAATTTCTTTGTCAGACTTTTTTCATCGCGGTTTCAACTCTGCACACGGTGTATCAACAAATGAATCAGTATGTCAATCTTTAAGCACAGACGTATATAACTATTATACTCCCAACTTCACACCTCTCACAAGTATTGCCATCGGAAAAGAGTTTTATGGCAAGATTTTTAGGTGAATCAAACACACCAATAAACTAAACTGTTGATGTTTTCAAGTAAAATTATCATAATCTTACTTACCTTTATTGATCAGAGTGTGACAACATTCATTAACTTAGTAATAGCGGAGTTCTGGATGTAAACATTCGCATAAGATTAGACATCCGCCATTTTGAACATGTCACATGATCTGGATGATCTGATTTTCATGTAATTACCTCCCCTTACTGGAAATGCGATATGCTGTCATGGCGCACTGTTTCGAATTCGTATTCTGGGGACCTGAATGACCAATCACCTCCAAATTATGTTTGTCTTGTAATATAACATCCCTGGTTATATATCAAAGACATTTATATTGTATAGGTATTTGATTATATACAATCCATTGAAGTGTGCTGGTTAAATAGTAAAAAATAGAACACATATGCGTCAACATGCGCATATATATATATAGTCTTAACTTGGAGCGGAGACCTTCATAGTTAAAACAGGGACAGACCAAACAGATGTCCCGAAATTAAAAAGTTATACTTTTGAAGAAGACGTCAGCTTTTAAACACAGCTTTTAATAAAGTTGTTTATATTAAACTTGTCTTTATTTTTATGTATACTTAATACATAGTTCCCATATATACAATATTTACCTCCCTTGGCAGCCATCTTAGTTGGCAAATTTCTTATATGCTTAATAGAAAAAATAAGAAAATTGGTTATTAAACAACTCAATTTATAAAAGATAACTTAATAATGAAGTTGTTAAGGCCATAAGCACACCAGGTTTAAGAAAATGTAGTTGTCACATGTAAATATCTTGTATTTAGAATTATCAAAACAAAAACATAAATATCTTCTATCAATGCTTGTTTAATTTGCCAACAAAGATGGCCGCCAAGGGAGGTAAATATTGTAGATGTGGGAACTATGTATTCATGATATCAGAGACACAGATCGATATCTATGTCTCTGCTTATATGTTTTTTCCCATGCTTCTACCAAATACCTATAGGTATACTATACAGTATATATATTACTGTAACGAAGTTGCGTTTATGCTCCTTGTATTCAAAGTACATTCATTCATTACTCCTTACATTCTTTGTCATATTCATTACTCCTTTCGTGAGGAGCTACTGTGTTCTGCTTTAGGAGCGCAGGAGCTAACGTAGTCTCCTTTTAGGAGCATTGCTTGCTATATACAAGTCCATTTAGCTTCTACAATTCAATTGTTTTAAACATGTCTGTATATTTCCATATTTTCAGATAGATAGTAAAATATTTTTTATTTCTCATGGCAATTCAGATTACTTCTCTTTGTTGGTGCAGTATTGATTTCATCATAACATCAAAACATTATAATTATTTCATTGTTAATTTATATATATAAATATACTGTGATAAGCATGTATGTTTAATTTTTTATTATCATTCTTAATTTATAATTAGCATTATCGTATTTATTTATGGCAAATAGATAATTTTTACTCATTCGAAGTATTATTTTTCATTTTTATCAAATTTTTACATGTTTGTCTACAATGTTCTATTTATCTTACTATAATAGCTATTTAACTGTGATAAGTAATTTTATTTATTTAATATATATACCGGTTCATATAATTTATTCCCAAATGTGATATTTTCTTATGTCATACAACACTATATATCAAGGACCACAATGGAAATAAGGGTTCCTCTGAACCCTTTCTTGTGTTGTAATCCTTGACATTTAATGTTGATTTTACATGGCTGTTTTTATTAATTCATGCGTACACATGCATCAATTTACTGTTTTTGTATGTTTTAATGTTATTATTGCTATGTAAATGTTCATTTTATGTCGAAATAAATCTATCTATCTATATACTCATGTTTTGTCATCATATGTGAGATACGTACGTATATATTCGTTGGAAATAAATAGTCACGTTTTGAGTTATTGTGTGTTGTTCCTCGTTCTGTAAAATCCTCATTGCATTTCATTACATAATCAGGGGCAACAAAATCAATACATAGTTCCCACATCTACAATATTTACCTCCCTTGGTGGCCATCTTGCTTGGCATATTTCTTATGCGTTTAATAGAAAAAATCAGAAAATTGGCTATAAACAATTTAATGTATAAAATATAACTTAATCATGAAGTTGTTAATGCCACAATCACATCAGGTTTAAGAAAATGTAGTTGTCACATATAAATATCCTATATTTAGAATTATCAAAACAAAAATATAAATATCATCTATCAATGCCTGTTGAATTTGCCAAGCAAGATGGACAATGTGAAAATTTCCAGAATTTACTATAACTATTATACGGACAAAGTCAGATTTGTCGGCCCTGATATAAATATGTATGTCTTTGTTTCTACCAAGGACTTATATACATACATAAGTCCTTGTGTCTACAGACTGTAAAATAAAAGAATTGTGTTTTGCAGTTCGCTTTTTCAGTTTAATTGAAACCGTGTGTTTCAAATATTTCTTTCAAATAGTTTATTTTCTGTGCCAAGAAAAAAAAACAGAAGTTAGCTGACAGTTTTTAAAAAATCTCGTCCTTCAATTAAACTTTTTTTCCCAATTCACTTTCGTGTTATTTTGATTAATACGCCCAGGTATCTCACGTGATACAAACAAATCAACGTGCTTTCACTTTAGAAATAGTAAACACAAGAGGTCGCTTTTCGGCGTCGTAGTAATTTAGCAAACAAAATGGATTCTCGGAAATTAAAACGTCATCCTAAATTTTGCGCCACATTATAATTAATGTATTAACATTTTTTGCAAGAAATATAGAGTAAGCAACAGAAATATATTTTTAAACAATTTTCGGGTCTTAACCTCATAATATTTATTTCGGAAATGAAAATATTACCTGTGCTCCTAACGGACTCAGTTGACAAAATGGCGACCAAAACTTTAAAAGTTGGTCGTCTATTACAAAAACACAAGCCAGCGTTTAGCAAAGACGTTGACATTGATCTTGTTGTAACTAAATTAACACAACGTGGAGCACTTAACAAAAAGGAAGAGGAAGTTATTCTTGACTGTGATAATCTGAAACAGAAAGGTGACATATTTGTGGATATTTTGTCCGAAAAGGGTTCAAGAACTTTTCATGAGTTTTGTGCTGTTTTGGAAGAATGTGCTCCGCAGTTACTGACTAGATTCTTGTTGGATGCAAGTCCCGGTATGTATTCACTAGTTAAACATTACTGTTATCTTGTTCGTTAAAATTCTAATGTTGATACACCTGTACAGTTTTTACCCCACCCGCTTGTTATGTGCAAGGGGGACAAATCTTCCTGGTAAAATCAACTTCTTGAATAACAAACTGAAGTTTCTTGTCAGAAGATACATTTAAGTACCACTGAGCGAAAGTTTTGACTATAGAATAATTGTCGCAAAGACTGAAAACGTTATGATAAGAATAGGCGATTTTTACCACGACACAGGCAGTTATCCACTTGTCAATTCACCAGTGGTTTCATTTTCCGTTGAGAAATAGTTGGAAGAAACAAAACATTAAACTTAAATGAATTTACCTTCATCTTACGTTACTGCCATGTTTTACGTACCGTGTGGTACAGTACAATCTCTGTAGAGCAACACTGTGGGAGTTGCAAATATTGGCCCATATTTAGAGGTTGTTGCTTTACACTACAGAGTTTAAATTTATAGTAAATATCAGCGTAGTGAAATTTGGAAGGTATTGTTTAACAGAGGTTGTTGCTCTACAGAGGACTCTGGAGAGGTTGTACTGTACAGCATACAGGTATTATCAGTTGTGTGAGAATATTTTTCTGGCTTTACCTCTAAGTAAAGTCTTACTGTAAGGACCCCCAAGTTGACTTATTATCAAGTCAGTTAAGTTAGATTTGGAGCAAGAAAAATCTATGGTCCTCACCGGGATTGAACACAGGACCTTAGCTGTTAGCACTGTACATAGGTTGAAATCCAACCACATAGCTACATCAGGGCGCGAAAAATGTGGAAAATCGGCTACGGTCGAGTAGCTTTTGCCTTATAAAGCCAATACAAAAAATCAATGAAAAAAAATCTATTGTAGCGTTAGCCTTGACACCAGTTTGGAGTGAATGCCGATCGCCCGGTTCTTTCCGTGAGCGGCGAATGACAACTATCAAATGGACAATACTTTATTAGATTCATTCTTCGTACGTAAAGCATACTTCATACGAAATAGATGTGACATGGACATAGTTAGCCTTTGAGAAATGAATGGAGGTTATATATACTCGATTTGCCGGACCGTACGTGATACCTGTAAAACGGCCTGGTCTGGCATTTATCCAGACTGTTCTCTGGATATTTTGTTCATCATTATCGGTTTGCTGTCGCTGTTTCAATTACATATTCAGTTACTTAGCTATTGTCTTGAAGTCCATTATTATCTGATATATTTATTGTGACAACTTGAATACAAGCCAGGGGTTTTTTTTAGGAATGGGGGAAGACGCTGGACGCTGGTGAAAAGGGGAAAAACACACGAAAGAAGCAAATTTGGGGAAAAATCCCTGTATTTGTAATACTGGTTTTATAAAATTATATCAATTAATCTCCTAGTCCAACAGCCTCTATACAGGGGTATTTCGCTGTCTTTTTGTATTTAAACTTGAAAGACATTAACACTTATATATATCATAGTCTTGCTTATTTAACAGACCTTGCCATAGTCACAACTTTTATTAGATGAAAATCCACAAAACACGGTAAATCAACATAAATACGATAGGTAAACAATATACTTAACACTAGGTCTGGTTGATTTTCATGTCAAAACACCGTGTCTGAACTCAAACATTGCTAACTTCAATACATAAACATGTTTTATTGCTTTCTGAGAAGCAGCCATTTTGCACATGCGTGATTTACGCTGGAAACAACAAATTATCGCTGGACATTCATTTATTTTAATTACAAATGCGACCATGTTGACAGCAAAATGATGTAACGTAATTCCGTCGTGTGATTGGTTAAAATAATGCATTACGGTTGTAACCAATCAGCACGCAGTGATTTATTCAGTGCGGCCAGACGAATGGTTTCCGTCATCGTATGCGGCGAATAAACGCCAGACAATGAAGCGGGGATCTAGTGCATTTGTTCCCGTCCTCGTATGTAACGAGGTCCGTATGCTGGTACACAGTATCCGTGACGTAATAAAAAGCTATATTTAGTATCACCACCGTAGGTACTAGTCAAAAAGACTACCTAGATGCTGTATGATGAAGCATTATTCAATATGCGAGGAATTCTAAATAGAATGGACATGATAATGTGTACTTTATCATAAAATATATTGGATTTTTTTTATGGCTCTGAGGGAATTTTTTTTTGAGGGGAAAATTTTCCGAGGGGAAGGCGCCGACTATCGGCGTCACTTTCTTAGTAAAAAAAAACCCTGCAAGCTTTGCCCACTGTCGGACAAAAATATTTTGAGGGTCACTCGTCCTGCATGATCGTGTCATGGCTACTTGTTGTAAAGAGTTAAACCAACAGCAGGATAGTGGCCAATATTCCTACATTGCAAACATGCAATGACTCTCTAAAACTTTGTATACATATGAAAATGATTATACTCAGGGCTCTCCTTTGACCCCTAAAATGGCATTTTGACTCTTGAAATTTGCAAAATAAGTTTTTTGACTCTTGAGAATTGGAACCAAAGGGTCAAATTTACTATTACATTAGTAGGAAATTTTGTTGACTCTTCAGATTTCTATCAGCTAAGGGTCATTTTGACCCCCAACTTTTGAAGTATAGGGAGCACCCTGTATATTGTGAATGTCATAGACTCATACAGTGTTTCGATTGTCATTATCATACATATGATTGTTTATCCATATCTTTCTCACATTTGTGATGTAACAAAGCTTTATTTTCATAGTTAAAAAGGAACACCAGTTTTTAATTTTCATGATTTTGTTTTCTTGTGTTGAGGAGGAGGAACAGGGATTTTATTGCCGATATTGGGTCATATTCTCAATTGAAAATAGTATGTCTTTTTACCAATTTACAGACAAAAATTCCCATTTGAAACTTCAAAAAATGAAAAATTGAAAACATAACTAAAATCTCTGAAAACAAGAGATCTTTCACTGTAAGTTCCCATTTTGGACAGTAATTGTGTGTGTATACATTTAAATAATGCAAAAGTCACACATATTTTCCAATTTTTAACAAAACACCACAGAAATTCCCAATCCCAAGGGTATGGGTCATGTTCCCAAAACATTGAAAAAATCTTGAGGAAAAACAAAATGCCTGAAGCAGGACTCGAACCCCATTCCTCCTGCTTGCAAGTCGGATGCTCTACCAAGTTCCAACTGAGCTAATCAGGCTGGTTTATTTATACGTATGCTAGGCCACCCATGATCCTAAAAAAAAACGTGTACTGTTGTTAATTGAAACTGCTTTCTTTTTGCTTTGGCAAGAAAAAATAAGTTGCTGACCAAAAAAATAAGGTTGGCAGGTCAATAGTGTAGCCTTTGGTATTATCACAAACTAACAAAGTTTGACTTTAGTATTTCACAAAGTTTGAACCAAAGTTTGAGAAGGGTATATTCACTATTATTTATATTGGAATCACTCTGTCGTTGGTCGGTCCGTCCACATACAATATCACAATTTTGTGGAGTGAAGTACTTCCACATTCTTTAAGCGATTGCAATGAAACTTGAAATATGTCATCACCATGAGTGTAGATGTGCAAGACACAATTTGCATGCCAAGCGATTCATTCATTGCAGAGTTATGTCCCCTTGAACTTAGCCGTATAGTGTACTTTTGCATTCTTAGTGCAAGACATAATTTCCAGAGTTACATGCCCTTAAACTTTGCCATATAGTGTACTATCTCATTATTAGTGTAAAAGTGGAGGTAGGGATACAAGTCACTTCTAGCTTTAACATCTTGTTTACAGATAACAGATACAACAAAAACTTTTGAATTTACAACTAAATATGTTTCACCAGTGCTAAAAAGCATTTATTTTCTACTGATTTACTGATAAGCTTTTTAAATTTTTGGGGTTGCTACTTTGAATTAAACAATTTTGGTGGATTTTCCTCAAAGAATGATGTTTGGGCAAGAGCCTTTTAGGGACAATTATTGGACATTTACCGTTTTACAAATGTATTCTTATTTCACACAAATTAGTTGACCCTTAGAGATTTCTGACTAATGTTTTTGCAAATCCAATTTGGATCAGGTTAATATCCACTCAAATTGACATTAAATTGTAAATATACCTCATCAGTCAGGTTTTTTTTTTGGTATTTTGGGAATATGACCCATACCCTTGGGATTGGGAATTTTCGCAGTATTTTAATCAAAATTGGGAAAAAATTTATAACTACAATTTTTGCAATGTTCAACTTATACTACTTATTCTCCCATAGAACTGTAGAAGAATAAGGTATTTACTACCAATAGTGATGTTAATGAACTTATAAAATTAATTAAAAAAAATAAAAAAATTTTGGATTGGGAATTTTTGTCTGTGAATTTGGAAAAAGAGATACTATTTTCCATTGAGAATATGACCAAATTTCGGCTATAAAATCGCCCCAAAAAAATCCCTGTATTCTTAAAGATGGCCCACATAATTTTCTGTCATTTTGAATCCTCATGTGTATAGAGAGCAAATTTTTTATCTGTTTGCACTGTCAAGTTAATTAATTTTAACTTATAAAATTAATAAAAAAAAATTTCGGCTAAAAAATCGCCCCAAAAAAATCCCTGTCAGTTGTGAACCATGAGCATGAATTTTTCTTGAACTATTGTTGAACTATTCCTGAAAAGTTCATGAAGTTTGAAGAATAATTTGACAGGGGATGTGATTGTGAATACTGTACTACAATATCACAGACATGCAGTGAATAACATTTTGAATATCTCAGCATGACTCAAAAAGATAAAATTTTCATTACAAACATGGCCTAGTTACCTAGATTGCTAAGTCCTGTTTACATTGCATACAGTTTTACCTTATTAGAGATACAGTGATTTATTTAAATAGCGATTTTTTATCAGTTGTTAAAACAAGATTGAAATATTTTGGTACCCAGATGTGTGGAGCTGTCTTTACGAAATACATTTTACTCATTGATGTTTAAGTTTGAAAGTAATGTCATTATGAGTGGTTATTTTTCTTGAAATAAAAGCAAAGACTGGTTTAACATTTTCAATTTGAGTTGGAAAATTAGTTCCTCAAAGGATATGACTTGTATTCACGGCGTAAAGGAACGAAAAGTACAGACTTTGTTATATTGCAGATCTTACAATGTACATGTGAAATTATTGGACAATTTTCTACAATACATTTTACTCATGTTATATTTTTAATGGATATATGATTTACCCATGAAATAAATTGAAATCGTTCATAACTGTAACTTGTAAGTATGTTTGCTTTATTTATATTATGAAGGTGTTTTTTTTCGTTGATTTAAATCATGTAAAAAGTCATGAATATTTTATCGTATCGGTAAACTTAGATTGTATTTGGTGAAGTTCAACTTTACGGCATGGTTATAAAGTCATGTACTTCATAAAATTTCTTTTTTTTTCTCAATGGGGTATCAACCGTGCATAGAAGCCATAATCGTCTGCGCCTATGTTTTATATAGAGATCTTTCTACATGTTTATTGCTGTATTGTTGAGATTTGAAGTTATTACTCCAGTAGCAGTGTCATATTTCAACTAAATACCTCCCCCCTGTGACCCCGATGATATTGTATGTATATTTTGAATGAGCATTGAATAACCTTTCAGACAGTTGTAGATTTGTGGTGTATTCAGTATAACTATAAATTAGTTATTACACTTGATACGCATTTTAGAACATTTAAGAATCGGTTCTTTTACATTACATGTAGGCCTTAAATATGTTTGTTTCTGGTTACATGCTCATTAAGAATAGGTTTGGTAGGTCTGTGAAATGTTTCAGACTTGCAGAACAGGGCCTTTTTTCTAAAAATTGGGAAGGGGCCTTAGCCTTTTATTTTGGGAAATTCAAGCGCGATATTTGGCTAAATTTTGAGTAGGTTAGACAACTGAGTCTGAATAGCATTGTATTTTTGGGAATTTCTTGCCTGAAATTGGGGAAAAAACAGCCTTTTTGCAATTGGGAAGTCGCCAAATTTCGGCCTCTGTTATAGAAGGAAAAAAAGCCCTGGCTCTATTGATACCCCTGTCTTACTGTTTCAGACTCTGACGAGAAAAAACCTACGCAGGCACTACAGCTTAGTTTTGAGTTAGCTTTAAAAGAACGTGATGCAGTGCTGCGTGAAAACGCCAAGGCAATAGAAGAACGTGACCAAGCCATGAGACGCGCTCAGCAGTTACAGTCCGAACGTGATAAAGCTTTAGCTAGTCTAGAAAATATCTCTTCAAAACGCAACACGTACGTAAAATCGTAATATTTTTATGAATGTTTTGTTATGATACGTCATGTCAATGGTATGACCATATTTGTTGATCAAGAGGCTCACAGGGAAGATTGGGGGGCATTGCCTAACTGTGTTGCCTCTATAAATAAAGTCTTTATTATTATTATTATTATTTGGTCATGTTTACCTGTTGATAGACCTGCCTCAGTGGTCGAATGCTAAGGGTGCTGATTTCAAATCACTAACCTCTCACTGATGGAGGGTTGTGGGTTTGCACCCAGCTTCTGGCCATGTTTCTTTATGTGAGAAAGTAGGCAGTTGCTTACGGAGGATTGGAGTCTAGTACTGGTTAGGTAACCTGTCCGCCTCATATGAGTCCTAACTGTTGTAAAGGAGCAAAACGAACAAACCTTGACTTAAAAACTGTAAGTATGTATACATGAAATCTCTTTTATCAAAATAGTTTTATATTTGTATTTCAGGCCGCAGATAGAAAGAAGATCAGCGTCACCAACAAGAAGAAATAAAGAGAAATTAAAGGCGGTTGACAGTGACCTTGAAACTGAAATAGAAGAGGTAAGAGTGACTTCCCTTTAATGTTTTTGTCTCAGCACATTTGATTGGTTAAACATCACTTCTGCTTTAACCAATCAACCAATCACAGTATATTTACTACTTTCAGACTCTACTATATATAAGTTCAGTTTGGAATTTCTTTGCAATCAGTATCTTGGCTTTAATTACAATTTTTTTGTCTCAGGTCATTTGATTGGTTATTGAATCCTGCTGTTGTTTCAAATCAGCCAATCACTTGACATGTACTATTTTAATGCTATTCTGTAATGATGCTATTGTGTTTGATTATTGAAATTTGATATTTCTTACATCTTATCAAAAGGGTCGAGAGAGATACAAAAGATTAAAGGTAAGGGAGCTAACTCTAAGATTGATTGGTGCATGTTACTTATTTGTCTGGATTTGTCTCCCTTGGTTTCTGTAATCAGTAATGGCTCAAATTTTTTAAAAGTTTTTTTTTATTGTTTAGCATGGCAAAGCTTAATTCTTTCTTAAATGTTTCTGTTTTTATTTCTTTGTTCTGAACTCACTGCTTTATGGCCATTTGATTAATCTAGAAGGAAATATAAATATTGGATATGGAGTATAATTATAGAAATTTGTCAAAAAAAGGTTAAAGACAAACAAAAGAAGAAAAATCTGTTGACTTGAAATCTCATTTAGTGTGGTTTCTCTTTTTGAACAATATTTTCGTATTTTAATTGATAGGTTACATACAAATTACATCTTCAATGAGATTGTACTTTAGTTAATTGTTCTGAAGACATACAAAATGATACATTTTGTACCTAAATCACCATAAAGGGAATTTATGCCTATATTTGGAATATTTTATGTTGTTTTCACTTTGTTATCCAGAGTGCAGGCTTTATTTTGGTTGAATCCAATATTTACAGTGACTTTGTTGTGGTATTGTTATTCTAATACATAATATGATTGTATCTGATTAAAAGTTGACTGTTTTGTGTGTTATTTTTGTGTAACAAGTAAGTAAGTTTACACACCTCTCAATCTATCGAATCAACTGCCAAATTTCAGTAACAGTCCCCCTCCTTTACCTGTAAAAATATATTCCGCCTCAGAAAATGTTAAAAAAATTTTTTTATATGAATAATAAGTGGATTTTCAGTTTTGCCATTTTATGTACTAGATCATTCATTCATGTTCAACATGTGTATGAAATTAAATAGAAGTTTCTTTTATGTCAGAAAAATCCCTCTCTAAAGGGCTGCGGATCCCTTTTTCCCCAAAGTAATGTGCAGGTGCTGGTTTATTGTTTAAAATTGCCAATATTACAGGAGTGGCAATATTCCAGATATATCTGGAAAGATGTGCTTTTGGAGCAAAATAAAAGTTATTTGATGAAAATATCTCAAGAATTGGCAAAGTTATGGTAAATTCAAACTGCTCTTAAGTTTTTTTTTTAGTAAAAACTGTGTTAAATATGAAAACAATGTGGTTGAAGGCCTCTTGTTAGGCAAAAATGGTTGACTGCATATGATTTTCAGGATTTTTAATTTGACTTTATTGTCTCCCCTGATTTTAGTTATGCTTGTATTAGGGTCTGTAATCCTTAGTAACATTAGGAACAAATTCTTTCAATCATTTATGTACAAACAAAGAAATGAGGTAATGAGATTAATTAGTTATCTTATCTTGCATACTTTGTATAATTAATGTAACCTAATTATACATCATGTTATCTTACTTAATTGGTATTATCCCTTACTCTACACCCAGTTTTAGGATAATTTATATATATAGATGTATAATAAACAGGGACGGATCCAGAAATTTCTGACTAGGGGGCTTAGGGATTGATTTGTTTCTGTTTTGAGTTAAAAAAATGCAAAAAAAATTATTGAAAAAACGACCCTTTTTGGAGTAGTCTTGGGGTGGGCTTGGGCACCCTTAGACCCCGGTAATTCCGGGTCTGATAAATGTGAATACGATGTTTCGTGACTTTAAGTGACTTGTATGATACACATATCATCAATATTTTTTTCCCTGCCTAAAGTGTCAGTGTAGAATTACTCAAACTTTTACTTGTTTACAGTGATTTTTTTCCGCTATATTTACTGCCTTATATGGGCAGTTTCCCTTCTTTTTTCCTCTATTCTAAAATGGTTAGAATTTTCCCGTCAAAAAGTGTTTCCCACATCATTGTCATCATCATTCAGGGGTGTGATTCTTCCTCCTTTCAGCTGATTTCCTCTTTTTTGTCTAAACATTTTTGAAACAAAAGGGTCCAGATTCAGTCTGACCTCAAAAATGATGTGTTTGAAAGAGTAAGGGGGATAGGGTAATTCATCCTTTTTGCTCTTGGATCAATCACAGACCTGAGTCATGTTCTGTTTAACAGTCCAGTAAATATTTCAGTGAGAATTTGATCATACTTCAATACAAGAAAAAGAAAAGTTTGATCACTCGAAAAAATATGCTTTTTTAGCCAAATTATGTGAAATTTTGTGTGTACAATTTTTTTGTCCACTAAAAGTTTATTCCGGTCCAGTAAAGTTTGCATTTTCACTGGACGGAATGTCCAGTGCTTACAAAAATGATTTTTGGTGAAGACTTCATTTATTTTCGTTGGGCTCAATTTTCGTGGTTTTACCTAAAATGGCAATTGATTTTTTGACTTTTTAAAACAGCCTAATCTCTGCATTTAAATTTGTGGGGATTTGATTTTGTGGATGAGCCGACCCACGAAATCCACGAAATTAAATCCCCTACGAAAATTAATGATTCCACAGTATCAGAATGTAATAACATGTTGTATAACTTGTGTTACATTAGTAAACACACATGCCATGGTTTACTATAATTGATATTTACCCCTATCAATTTAATTGTCCAATTATTCCACTTTATGGTGAATTATTGGACTCATTTTGTGTGAAATTGCTAAATTTAAAGATGATACAGACTTATCAATACAACTCATATAACAGGTACCAACTCTTTCATTTTACTCACAGTTAAAGCGTGTGTTTGAGGAAGTCAATTATTCTATTTGAACTTATTTGTGGTTCTAAGCGAATCAGTGTAGATTGTTTGATTATAAATTGTTTGAAGAAGTGGTCAAGTCATGTGACTCGGGAAATTTATGAGATTCAATTAAATATCAAAAGATGTTAGTCAAAACCAGATAGCCTTTTGTCGTAGTAGACATATTGTATGGTTGTTGATAGTCATGTTATCATGTGCTATCTGTATACAATTTTTTATTACAAATTGATTGATCTTTGATGTACATAGGTATTGTGTTTCTACCATTTCTGGGGCTGTATATGTGTACCCTCTGTTTATCACAGGGATATGAAATGTAATACTTGCAAATCTAGATGAAAAATTGCTATGAGAACATATCTGTGGTCACAAAATTTTGGATATAGGTAGAAATACTGCTCTTTTGGTGGGTATACCTTATGCGTAGGGTATTCACCAAACCAATTGGACAGACTGTGCCTGACATGGGATCTGATAAATCAACATTTTCTTGCTGGTTGATAAGCAAGACTGGACAGATTCTGGTTCCTTAATAAAAAAAAGATGTCAATCTCCTTCGAATAGAATTCATGAAATCATGAATTTTTCTTGAACTGTTCTTGCACACTTCATGAATAGTTCACGTATTGTTCATGAAGTATGAATAACTATTTAACAGGGGTATATCTTGGTCTTTCTGCTAATAAAAACAATAACGCTAAAAATGAGGCATTAAGATCATTTCACAGTGGTCCCCAGAAGCCCTGACACCCGGTGATATCGTCTTCTACTCCAGAATCTAGTGCCAGCTTTTTTTGTCAATCAAAAACATAATGCTTGAAAAAAAAAATATCTGTGAAAAAAAATGCTACAATCTAAATTAAGCCTGCTAGTTTGAATCTTCTGATGAACACAGGTTTTGTTATAATACATGATCAAGATTGTGTAACATGTCCCTGTGGTCTTCCTGCACTTTAAAGTATGGTACACAAAATTGTCTGGAGAAATCATCTTTATTTAAATCAGAATTTACTGATAGTGTATAGTATGGGCTGGTAGTTTTATGACCCCTTATTTGACAATAAATCGTGAATAGGGGCCAAATTACCCCCAGGAATTTCTACTGATATGTATTACATTGTATATATGGCTTTATGAGAGTGTTTGGAAATACCAGTGTTACAGCGGATTTATCATTATTGGATTTCATGTTTTGGTTTTGTGAATAATTCTTCAGTTGTGGATTTAGGCAGAAATCCTGGGTGACCCCTTAAGTTTCTTTATTGTGTGTATCTTGATTCTTCTGCGACTTGAGACTTCAGTTGCGCATTGTTGCTATTTTTAGAAACTGAACGATTGTTCAGCTTTCCCTGGTCATCACTTGCTTGAAGCGCATGCATTTTTATGCAGACCTAAGTGCTATATTTAACTACATCCACCATACAATTGTTGAACTAGATCCCATTCCATGTTGCAGTGCAAGTCTATTTAAGTTCAGTTTTCATAAGTACTTGCAGTACCTTAATTTCATCCAGCATACAGTACAATAAGAATGCTACAAAATAGGACAACAAACTTTTAAAAGTTCACTTATATTTTGATGGTTATCTTCCAGGACTGCTTTAGAGCCAAGAATCTTTCGTGGAACGTTCTGTTGATATAACACAAGTTTTGTTTTGACATTTTTTCCATTTTTGTTTCACAAGGTGTTTGGAGTTGTTTCAAGATTATAAATGTCTAACAAAATGTCAATGGTCATGTGACATTCCTTTGGTCATGTGACATTCCTTTGGCTATTGTGATCACTGCGGCAACAATTAAAAATTGATGTAGCTCATAACTCAGAGAAACTACGAGAGGTAGCAACATGAAATTTCATAGGTAGATAGATCTCACTCAGAAGCAATGCACAGATGAACATTGGCACCGCTCATGGCGCTCTTGTTGAATTATACTATAATCAAGAGATTAATGTGGGAAACTGTTTTTAGACCATATTTGAACTTTCTTTAACACCTCTTTCTGAATTGTATACAATAAAGCTGAGAAATGTATTATTTATTCAATAAGTTGGGTTAAAGCAAAATCTTGGCCCTGGTCTCTTTACAGGTATGTAGTTCCGTGGCTTACTGAATGGTCTGTTGTACAGATTTGAATGCTTGTAGTGTAAGGTAAAAACAATCTGTCAATTTACCTTGATGAAAATGATACCTGGATGTTGCATTTTTTTGAAGTCATGGTATATACCTAGCAGAGAGTAAAATAATGATAATAGATTTGTCTGTTTCCATGACTCATACCTGTCCATAGACTGTGTCTGTGTTTTGTCTCTCAATCTTTATCTCCATCAGCTCTCTAGACTGTGTACCTAGTTTTGCAGAATTTTTTTACTTTACAGTGACTGTGAATGTATTGTAAGCAAGATGTTTTTTTTTTACTTTCATTTCATTGAGGAAGAATTCATGATATACAAATCATACATTGTTTTTGTCATTGTGTTGCTAACATCCTGTGGTGTTGTTGTTAGGAGACATAAGATGCTGTCTATAAATAGTGGAATGTTAGTGTCTTCATGATTCCAGGGATTTTATGTTCTTCTGTGAAAACTGTAAACAGCCAAGAGAGGATCTGTGTTGATCAGGGCTGTATTCAGATGTCAAAATTTACTTTCTTTATTTTAAATTGATATATAATTCATCCTGTGCTCAGTTATCTCCTTTGCCTAATTTACTGTTGCCAGGCGTTCACTGATGTCAAGGTGTTCACTGTTGCCAAGTGTTCACCATTGTCATGGTATTCACTGTTGTCAAGGTATTATCTGTTCTCGGGTAATAGTGTGTTTTATGTCACCCGACGTTTACTATCATTAGGTGTTCACTGTTGTCAGGTTGTCACTGTTGTCTGGATGTTCACTGTTGCTAGATTGTCACAGTTGTCAGAGTGTTCACCATTGTCATGGTGTTCATTGTTGTCAGGTATTCATTATTGTCAGGTGTTCACTGTCGTATGGTAGTCACTAACATAGGTTTGACAAATATTAAGCATAATGATATATTGATGGCCATCGTCATCAGAAAATTGTCTTTTTTTGTGACATAAAATATCTGTGTGTACAATCAAACCTATGAACAAAGATCATCCATTGAAAGGACAAAATGTGGCCTTTATTCACAGGTGACTTTTATTCAGAGGTCATTTTGTTCTTATTATTCAGAGGTTGCTGCTAACACAGGTTTGAATGTATACAGAAGCTTGTAGAAAGACATTTTTGTGTCCGTTTATCTCAGTTTGGTATAATAATGCCTGGTGTGTGTGGTATATAAAACTTGTACTTTCAGTCCTTTGATTCATACTGTTCTACTCACAGTGACACCCTATTTATTATAACTATCAGTATTATTAGTTCTTCAGATAAAGTCTCTACATTAATTGATAACAAGACTCCAATTACTGACTGTGTGTTTTGTCTTGTGATTCTGTCCAATTAAAATCTCGTTAAGAATTATTCCTAGGATAGTATTTTATCTTCTACAGTATGACAAGTATTTGATTATCATGCTAAAGCACTTAAATCTTATTGATGAGAAATTTGTCTTGTATTGATAATGCATTCTTTTTAGCATACTGAATACAACATGCAGACTCTGTGTGTGTTACATGTTGGCTTTAATTAATGCTGATGCATTCCTTTGTTTAACTTAACGAGTTCCAAGGCCGTCCTTAAATAAATATTTTGTTTGGAGTTACACCACGTAATCACCAAAAAACTGTCCATTCTTTTTCTTGGCTCTTGGGATAAATTTGTTGTTGTTTTTTCCAATAAATAAATAGCATTTTGATACATATTTTGGATTCAATGTAAAAAATAAACTGTAAAATAAAATATTTCCCATGTTCCGTCATACCCGCTGAAAACTCTCTGTGTAGGGTTTCCCCTGAAAAAAATCTTTTTTGAAGGATGGCCTTATAAAATATCTGTGAAGTGACATTTGAAGAAAGTTTTCTGTGAAGTGAGCAAGTTCAGTTTTTCATCTCTCTCTCTGTGTGTTTATATTGACGCTCATGGATAATGCTGCATCGTTAAACTAAGTTGTCTGATGACTGACAGTGTATTATTCTGTAGTTTTTTATAAGATACTCAGACTGACTAAGTGAGTGAGCATCATCATAACTTCCTCAGATTCTGCAGTTATCTCAGACTCTCTCTGTCAACTGACTGACTTGACGATACATACCACTGTATGCAGATAATTAACGTACAATATTATGTGAATTATTGTAAGAGTGTGTTCTGCTTAATGACTTATTGGATGTAAATTTAATGATACAAGAAATGCCGAGTGAAAAAAGACGGCAGCCTCGGTCACCGTCCCCGATACCTGGATATCAAAGACAGTATAATAATAATAGAAAGAGGATCCGCAAGATTAAGGTAAGAGTTCTCAAAGTTTGTACATGTATTTACCCTCCCCCCCACATGTTGTACTGTGAAGGTGTTTGCTTTGTAAAGGTTTTGTTTATTATAGTCATAATAGTGTCACCCCTAATGAAATGGCCAGCCAAGTTGGCTTATGAGACAACCGTTTTTCATTCGCACTGTACCTCCTGAATTCATTCTCTTTTTTGCTGGGCGCCTGGCATTTAGTGATTGCCAGATTTTACCATATCGTCAAGCATGCCACAGTTTATTGAAAGTAGCGTATTGTTTACCTTTAAAATTCATGACATTTACATTGATAATACAGTTCAACCTCCTTTGTTCCTACTGCTTGATTTAGCAAGTAATTTAACCTGTCTAGAACAACAACCTCTCAACAAGAACATAATTTTGGGTATTGCTTTGGACAGGTTGCACTGTACTCCAAAAATTATACCTTTTATAATTTGAGATTAATACATTTTAGTATTTCTTTTATGGTAATTTTTCTAAACTTTGTGACACTGTCAGTAGATAGGTGCAAATAAACCTCGAGCATATTAGTCAACACATGACTAATGGTGACCCCATTTTTCTTACCCATATACAAATTCTGTGGTTGTAATGCTTAATGTACCTTGACGTATATGGTACTAATATATTTAAATGTATCACGGTATACAATATTATTACATACAGACTTGTTCTGTGGTATTTTTGACATACTATACTTCTTTCTTTATTGTGATTCACTTCAAGTTTGTTTACGGTTATTTACTAACTTGAATTCATGTGATTCATTCTTAGTGTACCATTTAACCCAGTAAACGGCTTATATTGCTCTTAATTTATTTGTAAAATCTTATGTCTTAGGCTCACGGGAAGGGAATGTTTTTATTAATAATAATATTAATTTTTTTTTTAACCCCACCATTCGAAGGTCATAAAGTGTTAGCACTGTCTGTCCGTCTGTTCAAATTTTGGTTTCCGAGCAATAACTCTAGAAATATTTTATGGATTGGTTTCATATTTTACATGATGGTGTATAATAATAAAGCATAGGTCAGGTTTGATTTGTGTTATATTCCAAATATTTTTACAGGAGTTATGGCCCCTTTTTGACTTAGTTCTCAGAGGGGGCATTCGTATGTCTAGTTTTAAGATGTGTAAGTAGAAAAGTGGAGACCACTGGCATATTGAATTATCTGCCCTTGGCATATTAAATTATCTGCCCTTGGCATACTGAATTATCTGCCTTTGGAATCTCTTTTTTCACTCAAGGTTGGTTTTCTGTTCTTAACTGGACACACCTTGGTATTACTGTTGCCATGGACACTTGGAAGAATGTTTACTCTAAAATAATGATGAGGGTTTAAGCCTAGTCTGATACGGTGATTCAGTTCTTCTTTTATCAATGAACCAGAAATAAGTATATCATTATACAATAATTACCTGGGTATATAATGGGACAGATTTAAGTAAAACTTCAAAGGAATGTTTGTAAGAATTCGTAGGATTAATTTTTAAAGGGACATACCCAGCCTAGAGGGTATCATTTATAGAACTGTAACGCTGGTTTCAACAACGAAGCTTTTGATTGGTCGGTTCTGAGCAGGGCTCGATGAATCCACTAGTCCGCTCGTAATTACAAGTAGAAATTGACTCAGGACGAGATATAATTGCTGTTGAACTAGATAAATTTCTTAGCTGATTGTCCAGCTGATCTGTTTAAACCCATATCCTCAAACCCGCTACACTAGGAAGATCGAGCAGTTTAGTCAGATTTATTGTCCAATAGAATGAGTGGGCTGAAAACAAATGGTCAAGCCCTGCGAGACAGTTTTGATATTGACCAATGGCAGTGTGGCTTCGTGAGTTAGATATATTAACTATACTAGATGAGCACAAAAAACTGTTCGAAAAGTTTTGGGTGTATCACCATGTTATGATAGTAGGTATAACTTTAATTAGCTCTGAATTAGAGAAAAAGTTAATAAATTTGTTAATTGTTTTGAGGAAATTTATTTTACTTATTTTTTGTGTGGGTGCTTTTTGTGTGAACTTTGTTTTTTAAAGCCTTGTATCATACGATATGGCTCCAATGTATTCGGTATGTGATACTTTAACGGTAAATTGTTCATATTCAGGTTACATCCATTTAACCGAAAACAAAATTGATTTAGTGCGGTTCAGAAAGTATTTTCATTTTGTCATTATTGACATATTTTATAGCTATTAATATTGAAAGCATTCTATCAGGTGTTGGCCACAAAACATATATACCTTTTTTCTGCGTAGTTTAAATTTTTTTTTGAATAAATTGATTTTTTTCCTACTATTATTAATAATGTGATTTACAGTAATTATGGAGAAATGTGTTACCGTGGTATGTGTTTGCTGAATTGGACTTTTTTCCCTTTTTTGAAACTGAACTATCGTGTAGTTTAATATTACTGACAATTTCAAATTTCAAGGCTGTGTAATAGTTTCCTAATATCTTTTTTTCCTACCTTGATTATTTCCTACCAAGAAGTGTTTTCAATATTTCGGTGTCACTTTAGATATTTTTTGCGTGAATGGAATGTAAACATGTGATTTGATGTTATTGAACGAATAGTTGATGGATATTTTTTATGGATTTTACCAAAAATGTGTGGATATTTTCATTTTATGGATTTTACCCAAAATCTTGGATTTTTTTTTATGGATTTTACCAAAAGTTTGTGGATTTCATTTTGTGGAAATATCTTTATTCAAAGTTTTGTATTAAATTTCTGTTGGTTTGCATATTGATATGTGTCCAAATAATAAATTGACCAATCAAATTAACAGTGGGTTTAACGCCGTCTTTTAATGATTTTTCGTGTATAAACAGGAACCAGTTTATCTGGACTGTAGTAACTTACCTCTCCGCTAGAGCCAGGAGCCGGGAACCATCTCCTTACATGGGGGAAAATCAACTAAAATATTGTGCAATTTTCATTATAGAGTTTAACCTATCAATCGGAGCACTGCAACCTTTCTTGTGCTATCTGAAGGCATGGTTTGTAGTGTTGCGCAATAATTAACGATTTTGCTGTTAAACATGGTACATTATTGAGTGCTCGCTGATTCAAATGTCATTTTGTGTGCATTAATCAGGGAGCTCCCTTCAGTAGACCCCTAACTAGACCATTGGACTGCATCATTCAGGGCTAAGGGAACCAGCACCCAGACTATGTTCTGTTAATTAAAATACATTTTAAATGTCTTGAGGACCTTTGATCTTGTCCCCTTTTTTATTATTAAGGCTCATTTCTGTCTCCTGCATGTGAAGAGGGGGGGGGGGGAGGGACTAGCTCCTGGAAATTTAATTACAGTGCAGAAAATTTGAAAGAAAATGTGCAAGCATGGGCATCTTTGTTTAAAATACATTGATTCTCTCCTGAAGGCATTGTCTGTAGTACCAGTATAGATGATGTTAAATAAGGCCATCCTTAAAAAATAGTTTGTTTGGGGTTATGCTAACTGCTCACTAAAAACGGTCCTACCCAACTTTTTGTTTGGTCTCTTGCGTGAAAATTTGTTAGTTTTTTTTTCAATGTATAAATTGCATTTTGACTGATATTTTGTATTCAGTGTAAAAAAAAAAATGTAGAATAAAATATTTCCTATGTTCCTACCTCCAGGAAAATGGGTAGCAGTCTTTGAATTAGTTTTTTTTTGTGGCAGGTTGCCCGCAAACATACTTTATGAAGAAAACTCTCAAAAAATAGGTTGTCCAAATAAGGACATAAAGAAGGAAAAAATCCTTTCAGGCAGCCTGGCAACAGACTAATTCAAAGACTGGGGTAGGGTTACCTCAAACAAACAAACATTTTAAGGGTGGCCTTATTTGCAGGATGAGGGCTGTTATAATGTGATGTGTTCGATAAAGCAGAATTTTGTGCACAAAAATGCAGTTCTAAACAGTTACTAGGTAACCACAGTTGAGTCACTAGATTTTGAGAATCCGATTTTACTTGATAGTTGAGCAAAAAAAAACCCAACAAGATTATGTATGAATCAGCGTATAAAAAACAAGCCTGGAAGATGCTGATACTCAGGTTTTCTAGGTGTAGAGTGAGAAATTAGATTTTTTTATCAAGTGAGCCTCATTTTATATTTCTGTATTTAGAAGCAGCTACCAGTCCCTGTGTCTGTCTGATTCAATATTTTTCGGAGAATTTTTTTTTTTGTGAGTTTCGTTCTTAATTTCTGGACACTGATATACATTTGATGTTATTTGAATGATTATAGATCATTTTTCAGTAACCCCTTCATATTGTGACTAATTTTGGCATGGATTTACAGGACAAGTTTTTCTGCTTCAAATACGCCAAAAAAACTTCCCTCTGACCCCTTATAATGTCCAAAATTGCATCCTATTGGACGCAGACTTTCTTTAAGATGTCCTCGCGGTATTAAAGTAAGGGAGATCACTGTTTAAAATTTGACTAGCTATTCAATTGTATACTTGTAGATTTACTTTGAAAGTTAGGAATTGTGCTGCTGATATTGCTCCAAAACATTTTCTTATTGAAATAAAAACTATGGAAAAGACACGAGAATTCAGCATTTGTAACAAATAAGTGAAAAAACATTAAGAACTGGATAAACAGTATATTGTAAATAATAAATATTGGATGGTTGGAGATAAGGCAGTCTTGTTGATGTGAAACACAACATTTGTAATTGTGTGATAAAGAAACAATTAATGGTGTTAATTGGTGTTAATTGGTGACTGGTGTGACTTTGGTAATTTGTAATTGAAGGAATTTAAATCCTAACTGAGACAATGAGTTCTCAGCTACATACACACTGGTGGAGAGTTATACAAAGGTTGACTACGGTAAGTGATATATTTTTTAGTTCTAAATGAGGGAGAGCAAACACTGAATTGAACAATAAGTTATGAGTTGTCTCCCCTAGTCCTATGGTATTGTCATAGTATCTCTGAGTTATCTCCCCCTTTCCCTTCATCCTACAATATAGTCACTGAAGTTATGAGTTGTCTCCCCTAGTCCTATGGTATTGTCACAGTAGCTCTGAGTTATCTCCCCCTTTCCCTTCATCCTACAATATAGTCACTGAAGTTATGAGTTGTCTCCCCTAGTCCTATGGTATTGTTACAGTAGCTCTGAGTTATCTCCCCCTTTCCCTTCATCCTACAATATAGTCACTGAAGTTATGAGTTGTCTCCCCTAATATTATGGTATTGTTACAGTAGCTCTGAGTTATCTCCCCCTTTCCCTTCATCCTACAATATAGTCACTGAAGTTATGAGTTGTCTCCCCTAATATTATGGTATTGTTACAGTAGCTCTGAGTTATCTCCCCCTTTCCCTTCATCCTACAATATAGTCACTGAAGTTATGAGTTGTCTCCCCTAATATTATGGTATTGTTACAGTAGCTCTGAGTTATCTCCCCCTTTCCCTTCATCCTACAATATAGTCACTGAAGTTATGAGTTGTCTCCCCTAATATTATGGTATTGTTACAGTAGCTCTGAGTTATCTCCCCCTTTCCCTTCATCCTACAATATAGTCACTGAAGTTATGAGTTGTCTCCCCTAGTCCTATGGTATTGTTACAGTAGCTCTGAGTTATCTCCCCCTTTCCCTTCATCCTACAATATAGTCACTGAAGTTATGAGTTGTCTCCCCTAATATTATGGTATTGTTACAGTAGCTCTGAGTTATCTCCCCCTTTCCCTTCATCCTACAATATAGTCACTGAAGTTATGAGTTGTCTCCCCTAATATTATGGTATTGTTACAGTAGCTCTGAGTTATCTCCCCCTTTCCCTTCATCCTACAATATAGTCACTGAAGTTATGAGTTGTCTCCCCTAGTCCTATGGTATTGTTACAGTAGCTCTGAGTTATCTCCCCCTTTCCCTTCATCCTACAATATAGTCACTGAAGTTATGAGTTGTCTCCCCTAATATTATGGTATTGTTACAGTAGCTCTGAGTTATCTCCCCCTTTCCCTTCATCCTACAATATAGTCACTGAAGTTATGAGTTGTCTCCCCTAATATTATGGTATTGTTACAGTAGCTCTGAGTTATCTCCCCCTTTCCCTTCATCCTACAATATAGTCACTGAAGTTATGAGTTGTCTCCCCTAATATTATGGTATTGTCATAGTATCTCTGAGTTATCTCCCCCTTTCCCTTCATCCTACAATATAGTCACTGAAGTTATGAGTTGTCTCCCCTAATATGGTATTGTCACAGTAGCTCTGAGGGTCTGTCTGTCTGGTCACATATAGCCTTATTGGCAGTTTGACTCAGTTTCAGTTGTGCTAAATTCCTGGATGTCCATCGCATGTTGGACATTTTTATGTACTGTAAACATAGAGATACTGACCTGACTTGATATTTTTAAACACTTTTGGACGTTATAATTCTGTGTAAATGATCATTATTATGTTTAATGTTACACTAACCCAGATAAAAAATGTAGAAATTTGATGTTTAAACACCTGACAGTTCACTCGTACATTAAATCATAAAATAATCATATACTATATCATTGTCTATTGTTGATACTATGCTAGAATGAATCTTAGGCCAATGTTCACCAAGAAACTGTTGGGTTTTCGGTCCAGAGAACAAAAAAATTCATAACAAACTTTTATATCACTCTGACCTTCTGGATTAAGATATTGTTAAAATCAAAGTGATTGAATTTTGGCATGTGAATTTTAATTCGAGTATGGATGTTCAGTCATAGACCCTTAACCTGTGTCCCGCCCCCCCCCCCCCCCCCCCTAAAAAAACCTTGCGAGAAGGGGACATAGAACAAATCTTTTTTACCCAGAAGGCCTTATTGTAAAAACTTTTCCTTTCAGCAAAAATATTTATTTTAAAGATTAAAAATCTGTCTTTCATAAGATTTGAAGTTTTTATCATAGATATTAAGTAGGGATTTTTATTCGTAAGAATTTCAAAATAAAGTGAAGTACAATCACTGTATTGTTACTGAGTGTAGAAATCTGTGTATTATCACATCTTAGGATAAATAAAAAAATTTAAATGAAAAAAAATTGTGTTGGTATTAAATTACATTGTGTATTTAGATGAAGTATGCCCTAGTTTTAAGTAACTAAAATCTTGTATTTGAAACGTTTTTTCCTGTTTATCTCATTCTGTGGGATGAATTACGGCGGATTTTCAGCAGCTGACTGTATTGTTTTGTGTGGCGTTTGTGTAATGATTATATTACACTGTGTGTTTGTAGATTAGACAGTTGTTGGATGTTTGACATAATGTTACATTGAGTTAAATGAATGGTTGGAATTTACTGATGATTGTTCATTAAGTAAGAATAAATGTAGCGCTATGTAATATGAGATTAATATGACAGATATTTCATAAAATTATAAGGAAAATTTTGTGCTATTAATTTTATTTTATAAAATTTCATGAAATGTGTTTTAAAAAATCACACAGGGAAATGCATGCTGGGAAATTGGTTTATAACTTCTACAGTATTAAGATTGATGGAGTAAATGCAGAAATTTTATATAATGATCTTTTTCTGATGGAAAAATTTAACTGAGCGAATTTCTCTGAACAGAACGGAACACATCTCTATCATCCGTCCCGTTGAATAGCTACGCGAAAGAATCACTGATTTTGAGTCATTATTCTCAGTATTTTGTGTGATCTAATATAATAGTGACATTCAAACCAAGAACTAAACTTGACTGGACTTCGAAAACTATTCAAGACAGGCCAGGTGCTTGTTATATTGGTGCTTGTGATTCTGACGCACGTGATTCTGACGCACGAGATATCAAAGTTTCACTGTTTGCATGTTTAATATGAGTTAGTGTGTGGAATCTTTAAAAATTCTCCCCTACATGAAAGCTATACAATGATGATGAGCACTAATTTAATGACATCAAATTATAATTATATCGCTCTGGAGGATTTACATGTAGACCTACAAGACAATGTAAGTGAATACTTAAATTATTATTTTTTGAATTACATAATTTATTATATTGTATCAAAGAATTTATTCAGTTATTACATTTTTCTTTGTTCTTAATGAAAGCTTCCCTCTGATTGGTTGATTTAAGTTTAGTTTTAAATACTGACCAATGGTGATACAGCATCATGAGACTGCAAGTAAACAGAGTTACTGCCCCTTAATATACAAATACTGTACGAACTTATTTATTTGTTTGCATATTTTACATATCATTGATTTGTTGCTGTTTGTATTGTTATTGTCTGGACTTTGTTTTGATTTGAAAATATTTTGCTATTGACAGATATTTGTTGCATTTTGCCAAGAATTTTTTTAAGAACAATGGGAGACAACTCATTGGAATTAAATGAATTAAAGGGAATCAACTCTTATCTGCTCACTGTGACTGACAAATCAAGGGAAAAACTCCTTTTTATTTTTTTTATTGGAACTTACTCAGTCTTCGAAATAGTGGGTTGCTTCCTGCCTGAAAGTTTAAGTCTTTTTAGGGGACAACCTAGTTTTAGTTGAGAGTTTTCTTTAGAAAGTATATAGTTGGGCAAACTGTCACAAAAAATTATTTCAAAGACTGCTTAATCAAGGGAAAGAACTCCATTTAGTTTATGAGTTTTTTCAGTAAGGGGAAGCAACTCTTGTTTGCTGTGCAACATTACAATATGGCTCATAGTGTCTTACATTGACTGGTGTATTGTTGTATTTGTGAGATGAATTAAAGGGAAGCAACTCTTATCTGCTCACTGTGAGACTGTCAAATCAAGGGAAAACTCCTTTTTATTGAAACTTAATCAAGGGAAAGAACTCCATTTAGTTTATAAGTTTTTTTCAGTGAGGGGAAACAACTCTGTTTGCTGTGCAACATAAGACTCATAGTGTCTTACATTGACTGGTGTATTGTTGTATTTGTGAAATGCTATTAGTTTATCTAGATTTGATTACCTGTCTTAATTCTACTAATTGAACTTTAATTGGTTTATCATTGTTCTGTCTTCAGCTCAATAAGCATTTATAAACTCACTGAGCCGTGTGATTTACAGATCAGTATCTGTTTATATATTGCTTCAATAGTTTTGTTATATATATCGATAACTAAGATGCTTATCTTATAAGCTTCCTCATGGATCAACCCTTAACCCCCTGAATTTCCTGAATAGACTTGTCCAATTTCCATTTTGGAATAGTCCATTATCAGTTATAAGGGACATCACAATGTGAATTTAGTTATATGTCACCCAGACGATCTGTATAAAGAGATATCAGAATTCATTAAAAAAAACAGAACACAATTAAACAGGTAAATAAGAAAAAAAATTAAAATGATATATTAATATTTACAAAAATATTAAAGTTTACAAAACGTTACCTTGGTTACGAGAGTGGATATTTGGACCAGACTTCAATGTTGTAGTGATAAATTATTTCTTACATCTCACGTGTACATAACAATATAATTATGATTCTATTGTATATAAAGTTGTGACATACGATGCCCTGCAGGCGGATCGTGAGTCTTGTCTTGGCCTCTGTGTTCTATGTGAACAAAAAAACTGTTGTTACAATAGGTATAGTTTGACATGTTAATGATTTATCATGAAAATACGATATCTACAGGGTAGTAGAAAAAAATTCATTGAGAGAAAGAAAAGGTAAATCTAAAAAACTGACCCCTCCGGCTGACACTACTTTTTGATGACAAACATGGCCCTTTTTTGTTGGGACCCTATATTTTAGGGTCTTTTTGTAAAAACATTGCTTTATTTAGCTGCATTGTTTATTTGACTATTTTGAATAAATGCCATGTTTCTATTTCAATGTCATATTTGTGTGTAACTTAATTAAAAGATAAATTCATTAATTAATTAGTTTGATAAAAATGAAATAAATAAATGTGAAGAACTTTTTTCCTTTATCAAAGATCAGTCAAACATGAACAAAAATATATGTGTGTAACTCAATGAAAAGATAGATTTATTAATTAATTAATTTGATAAAAATGAAATAATTAAAATGTGATGCACTTTTTCTTAGTCAAAGATCAGTCAAACTTAGAAAAATAAATTCTCCTAAAAAAATATTTAATTTAGTAAAAATAGTAAATCTGAAAAATTAATTGAAAAACAACGATATTGCACATACACCAAGTAATATGCAACTCTCATATATGTGTGTAATTCTTACAACAAGATTAATTTTATGATGACACATATGACGGATGACCAGTGAGTTTGTCGGCTTGTCGTACATTTTAGCCGACAGGTTTCTGAAAGAAATGTCACTTGTATGTTATACGTATTTGTTATATGTTAGATAGACTTAACGATTACGAATGACAGTTCGTTGACGGGTTGAAAGTTTATTGGGTACAATGTTTACACAAAACGACAAATCTTGTTCAATGTAAGACATTAAGTTTACCTCAAGGTAATGTTCAGAATTTAATTTTTTTAACCCACTCTGGACAAAGAGTTTGTTTTGGGTTTAAAAATACAGAATTCTGTGTGTGTTTGTTTTTAGAGGTTAAGCCTTGGTTTTCTTCTAAATATGAAGAAAATGTTTTAATGGAAGATTGGAGTATTAAGTTTAATTATTTTTACAATGTACGTCTGCTTCAGTGACTGACCATTTAGGTATGTGCGTGAAATACTTCAATAAATATGGATAAAAGAAAAGGGGTCTCCTCTCTGGCTGTAAACTGCTGGACTGTGACACTTTCTTCGTGATAAACAGTTGATGTATATATGGATAAAAATAGTGACACAGTCTACATAAAGATTGTTTTACCTTTAATTGATGGTAATAACAGTTAACGACTCAACAATTAGCTACACGTCAAGTTGTGGATGGATTTCTTTCTGGTTTATTTAAATCAAAGCTGTTCTGATGATAAAGCTGTGTTTACTATAAATCTTTGAATGTTTATATTACTGTTGGTATTTGTCAACTTACAAGGTTGTAAGTTATCTTCTTATGTGTGTATTTCTGTTTCCTGACCTATTCATTTTTGGATTAATGCTTTTTTGGATTAATAACGCTGAGCAACCTGGATGTGTTTTGTTCCACCATTGACTTAATGTGTGCTTTGAAGGATTTTTTACCATTTTAAAAACCTCATAATGGGTGACATGGCTCGGACTGGCTATTCTGGGCCGGATGGATTTTCTATGCCAAGTTACGGCCCAGATTTTAGCACCTCAATTCTAAAACACTCAATTCCTTCCTTCAGTAACAAAGATTATGTAAGCATGAATGAACTTTTGCAACAAAATAAGAAAATGGATTTATATCCTTCCAGAAGAATTCACCTGCAGAAGATGGTATGTGTTTTTATGATGTTTTGATAAAGTCTATATCATACTGTCCTTCATTACAAGAGCCTTCTAAAGCTCATAAAATACTGCCTTGTCATTGGTCAGTTTTAGTTGCTTCCTTAGAATCAGCCAATCAGATGACTGTATTTTATAGACTGGTCTTCAAGTTTTGTTGTGTTACCTAAAACATTGAGACATTATTTTGAGTCATAACAGTGACACAGTCTTACAGTACAACCTCTCCAAAGCAAAATGACATTGTTGTTAAAAGGTTGTTGCTCTAGAGAGGTTAATTTGATAGTTAAATCATGAAGTGTGAAAAAATCATTCTGTTGTGGAAGGGAGGTTGTACTGGTTTTGGTTACTGTAGAATGCTTTAATTTCGCGAGGTCAAAATTTCGCGTTTTTTGTTAAAAATCAGCTGTTTTCTTTATTCACGTATTTATGAATTCGCGACGTCGACAGGCAGAATTAAATTGCGATCAAAGACACGCTGTCCTTGCTCTGATTGTGTGTCACGATAAAATACTATTACAGACTTAAGTTGTGTATTTTCGGACACACTCATTGTCGAATATATAAAATTCAGCATTTATTCGCGACATTTATGAATTCACAAGGTATTCGATTAATGAATATTAGCGAAAATAAAACTAAAGCGAATAAAACCAGTTCTACAGTATAGAGAAAGAAAGGAAGGAAGGATACAAATTTGCAAGATTGACGAACGGTGACATGTATAGGTATGATTGTACAATCAATGGAAATATCATACTAGCTAGAGATAAATAGTAAGAAAAAGAAACAAGAGTAATTCTTGTACAAAAAAGGCAAACAATATCACACTCGGAGAATGTCCTTAAATAAGAAGTATGCATATTTATCTATTATTCTTATTATAGTGCGATTTTATTAAACTGTCAAAGCTGAATAATTACACGGTTGTTGAATGCGATTATTTTTAGCTTCGTAGCACAGTCGTTAGTTTTCGTATATTTTACTGCTACAGAATGTTCCAATCAATATGAAAGTAGTCGAACCTCACCGAGGCTAAACATAAATGCAATCATTGACCGTATAATTAACATATTATTACGCAGGTTTGACAGGTTAATAAAATCGCACTATACATATAATTTAACTTAAGCTTTTACAGTATGACATGTTATTCGGACATCTCAGATTGTCTTCTTGGCTATACTACTACTTGATGGTGTTTATCTTAGTTTAGTAAACTGTATATACATACCTGAGTAAGCAGTTTATTGTCCTGCTGGAGATAATCCTATGTCTTAATTTTCAAACAGAATACAACTTCAAGTATCTCATGTTACATAGTTGTGTTGAGGCCGGGGATAGATAAATTGTTTGATTTTTGACACTCGTACCCTGATAAGAATACAACTTTAACATTGTTATCTTATTGGTATGTTACAAAACGTAAAAAAATATATGTATCGAGGGCTCAGCGCAACACTGTCGTAACTTGTTCTTATTTCAATATGAGTTACGACACTGTTGCGTTGAACCCTCGATATATAGATTAGACCTTTTATTGGATGAGTTTTGTTATAATATTAAAAATAAATTAATGTGAGTACATGACTTAGGCAGTGTTTTCAATAAGACGTGACTTGAGGCCAAATACGAAAATTAGGGCCTAGAAATAGGATTTATTGAAATGATGAATAATGCAGTAATTGGATTTGGATCTGCTTCCGAGGTCAAGTTGTTAAGGTCATTAACTTCAAATCACTGTAACCTCTCACTGATAGAGGGTTGTGGGTTTCGAGCCCAGCTACCGACCATGTCTCTTTATGTGAGAAAGTAGACAGTTGCTTACGGAGGATTGGAGTCTAGTACTGGTTCTTCCCAGGAACAATGATTAGGTGAACTGTCCGCCTCAAATGACTCTGACTGTTGAAAAGAGGCGTAAAACTTGATATAAACAAACATAATTGGATTTTAATGGCCTTAATGAGTGTCTGTTGTTAACAGTTGAGTTGACAGAAACCTTACTTCCAGTTTTAAGTTTGAATTAAAGATAACCTGGTTATAATATGAGAGTTTAATCTGTTCTGTAAGACTATGATATAGACATGTGTGGAGAGGGGGGGATGTGATTCATCAGGTAAACATGTGGACCAGATTTATCTTCTATTTACTGCAAAATATCATGACTTCTTTAACTGGATCAATTTACCGTGAAGATGATATGTTTGAACTTAGACCTCTTTTCAAAATACCCGGGCCTTTATGTAATATTACAATACTATAATAAACAAAACCTTTACCTTTTTGTAGTCAGTTGTCACTGCTGTTGGTTAAATTGCATCTGATTCATATATAGATATAAATCAAAGTGCTGAATGTAGTCATGGAAACTGAACTTACATAGATTTGCACAGCAACATAAAACAGAAACTAATTTGAACTATTGCATGGCAGCTGTAGATAAATAAGTCCACATAACTTCAGTTTCTCTGAGCACTATCAGTACTTTGATATAATGTTTGTATACATACAACAATTGTTATGTATATAAGTATACAGCAGATTTGCTAAACTAATCTTTTTTGGATTTCTTTAAGTACCCGGACTATAAGATTACGGTTTTTATTATTCTGAAATTAGTCATAACATAGGATTAACAGCTGCCTGTGTCTGCGGATTAGAGAAAGCTTGTTTTATGTTTTAGGTATTGTATTGCCAACATTTAGTGATGTTTGGCCGAGTTGGGAGGCATTATTATCTTGCGGTTAACTGACCATAACCCATTTTTCATGCATTGACAGCTTTTTTCATTAGGAATTAAAGATCAACTCCTTATGTATGTTCTGCATGATTTATAATCTGCGACATTTTGGCCAAGTTGGAAAAATTCCTTGTTTTAAGGTTTATCCGGTGAATCGATTATGCCAGTTTTAGTTGTATGACATCTTTACTGATCTGTTTCAGCTTTTATGTGTATGTCCATGGAATATGATTGTAATTACTGTAGAACGCTTTAATTTCACGAGGTCAAAATTTTGCGTTTTTTTTTTTTAATCAGCTGTTTTCTTTATTTGCATATTCATGAATTTGTGACGGCACCAGGCTCAAAACCTCTGCTTTTATCAGATTAAGTAAACTGTTTATTCTACGATAAAATACTAACACTGACTTAAGTTGTATAATTTTGAACATATTCATTTTCCGATTTATAAAAGTCAGAATTCATTTGCGACATTCATAAATTCGCGAGGTTATTGATTTGTGAATATTAGCGAAAATAAAACTAAAGCGAATAAAACCAGTTCTACAGGAATTAAGGCCAATTAGGCCTGATGGTTGTTTAGATTAGACCTTGTTTCATGAACCTGCGGCCATTTGTTATTTTAATGCTGTTAAAAAACTCACTGTTTAAAACGAAACCACTGTATTAGACAAACAAATGTAAATTGAATTATTACAAGTTTTCTTTCTTATCATAAGGTGATTGTCTTCTGTCCATTTCAAAATTTTCTCCCAAGTTTGCTGTCCATCTCGGCACAGCTCTTTCAAGGGCATAACAACTATAAAACAGTTCCTCTGATTGGTCATGGTCATTTGGGCATTCCGTTATGGTGTCTTCCAACTGCAACAACAAGAAATTTAATGGCGAGATTTCTTGCCCTGCTGATTTATGTCCGCCCTTCGGCATCAACCTCGATCTCGTCCCCGTAACAAACAAACAAATAAAACTGGCATCAACCTCAATCTCGTCCCCGTAACAAACAAACAAATAAAACTTAGTTGCAATGTGCTTTTTTATTGTTTAGTAAGTCAGCTTAGAGTTGAAATCAAGTTGTGTCTGCAGCAGACCACATGGCTTAAGTCCAAAGTATTATCCTGTAAAAAAGCTGCACAGGGGAGGTCACTCTAAGTACAATGCCCTGTGTAAGAATAACACTATTGTAAGAATTACTCCTAAGAACCTTATATAGGATTACAATAAATATAAAACCTACAGTGTGGCCGAGAATGAGATTTTTTTATATTCCTGATTAGGTTTTTTTTACAATCTGATAGCATTGACAGATATGACTTGGTTATCTGAACGTTTCTTTGTGTTTCCAAACCAATCTGTCAAGTGTTTAATAGGTGTAGACTTTAGAGATATTGATAATTTTCATCCCCTGTTTATTTCGTGTACAAGTTAGAGTTGAGTGTATGTAGATCTATGTGATTTTAGTTCAGTAAAAAGTTTAGTATTCTTAAAGTGTGGGAATATTTCTTGTTCATTCAAAGTAATTGTGTTTTCATGTTAGTGACGGAATGAATTTTTTCGGACAAGACAGGAATTACATGAATGTGAAAAAAATATACTGTTAGCCTGGATTTAATTCTGATAAATAAAGCACAAAATGTCACCTAAAGTTTATTTATATCAGAATTAAGTTTATATATATGAGAATAACTTTTATTGATGTGAGAAATGCTTTGTGTTTCCATAGAATGAAATAATTAAGTTCACATTTTGGCACCGGATTGCATTTTGTTTTAAAACAAAAAAATGTTAATAAAGTTTTTGTTTAAATGGAAGTTAAAAAAGAATTTAGTTTAATTGATGTTGCTAGTAATTCTTTCAGGAATGTAACTTTTATTTTTTTGGGTAGAAAATCAGGAAATATGTTGTTATCTTCTTATTGGTTTGATTCATATCAGGAAAAAGGTTAATTGCATGCAAAAGAAGTGATTGAAAGGGCCGTGGTCCTGAAGTTAGGGGGCTGGACTTGTGAACCGGCGATTCGGTTCGAATCTCTGTTGCGGCAGATCATACTATTCTAAGAAAAATTTGACAAATAGGTTGATTTTCCTCCATATGTTGAGAAGTTGTAGGTTCCTTGTGGAAGCATATAAGTTAGTACTGGTTAGAATGTGTTATGCATACAGTTCAGGTTGACTTGTTAGGGAGGTGAACCGGTTGCCTTATAAGTTATATTACTGAAATATCTTTGGAATGGCGTTAAACCCAGTCGAAAAACACAAAATTAGGAGTCTGATATGGAGAGAAAGCAATGGTCTTAGTGTCATATCATTTTTGTGCAAAATTTGTGTAAAGATTTCTTTACCATCAGTTAGATAGATCAGTTTTGCATCTAATTCTGGTTAAAGGATAGTGTTATAACATGCATAGATCAACAGTGACATGGGCGGTACTGCCTGGCTGATAAACAAAAGCTTTAGGGTCAATTTTCTGATATGTAAATTGCTAATTAGTGCTGGTTAATTGAATTGGTTTGATTAAATTAACTCACTCTACATTGTGACAAGGCCATCCTTATAAAATTGTTGGTTTGCGGTAACCCTATCCTGAGAATTTTTAGTGGGTACATGTAGGTAGGTAGGAAATATTTTTTTTAGAATTTATTTTTTATACTAAACCCAAGATACATGTCAGAATGCTATTTTTTATTGAAAAAAAATCACTCAATAGGTTAAAAAAAAGATGTGTAGGGTGAGTTTTTTGGTGAGTAGGTAGAATTATTGTAAAATATTTTTAAGGATGGCCTTTTATCTTATATTAAGTGAAATAGCTGGATGTTGCACTGTGTGTGTTGGTCTTGTCTTGTTAGCTGTATGCTAAATGGTGGTTATATTATAGTAGAAATGTGTGTTTCTGGATTTATATGTTACTGTTGTTGATGATGATGTGTTATTGATATCATAGTGAAGGTGGTTAATGTTGTTTTCTGCTGTTGTTGGCTACTGCTGATGATTTGTTGCTGGTGTTATTTTGTTTCTGTTGTTGTAAATTTTGGTGGTGTCACTACTCCTACAGCTGCTGCTGCTGGTGATGATAATGATGCTGTTGATGTTTTTATTCCGCAGTGTTGTTGTTTATGTTGTTGTTTTTTATGTTGCTTCTTTGCTCAACAAGGAGAACCTTTTATATATTTTATATAATGTCTTCCATTAGATTTTATGAAAAATTGAATTTTTCTTGAACTGTTCTTGCATACTTGATGAATAGTTCATTTTATTCATGAATTATGAATGATTATTTGACAGAGTTACAAATCTCAGTTTTCTGATCATCAAAATGTTGTATGTTCAGACAGGGAGCAGGTTTCTTCAAAGAGGTTTGGTTATCTTTCTGTCAGTGTATGAAAAACAGGCTTAAAACCTTATATATTGATTTATTTACTATCCATGTGCACTGTTTTTCTCCTGGCCATTGTGTGTAAACTTTCTGATTTGAATCAAATAAATAGTTTCTTACATAAAACTGACTTTAAGTATGGTGGTGTTGTTGTTTTGTTTGTTGTTTGTTGATTTTTTGTAATAAAATGTTGTTGAACAATAAGATGCTTGTGTTGTTTGTTGTTACTGGGTCAATATTACGATAGTTTGATCTTGTGTCGCTGTTGTTATAAAATCTCGGCTTTTCTGTTGTTTGTTTGTGGTGTTGTTATCTAAGTTAAATCTTTTTTGGTCAGGATTTCAAATTTGGTGACAAAATTTTGACAAAATAGAAAATGGCTGATATTTAAATGACTTATTAATTGGATTTCTTTGAAAATGGATTTTTTTGGTAATATTTGGATTGTTACAAATTGTGGTAATTGGTAAATAATTGAAAATTTGGAATGATATAATTTATGAACCAATTTGTTATTAAGTGTTGGGGTGGGATAAATTTGTCTACAAAATCATTGAAGTCAAGTGTGTTTATTGCACCTCTAATTCAATTGATTTTAGGATGATTTCAAATAAAATATTTTCTTTCTAGGAGTTTGTTGTCAGTGTTTGTTTCGTACAATCACAGTTTATTGACTACGAGTTCTAAAGTGTTTTATGTACACCGACTTTTACAGCATGTACTTTATAGTAAGAACCAATTAAATGTGAATTAGAAAGTGAAGATTTTTTTTCGAAGATTTTTCGAGTGGTGTACTTGACCATTTCTATAGACCAAAATATTGTGATATTTATTACATGGTAGACACTGACGGGAACACATGTTATAATGTATAAGCATCATGGGAAATATATGTCAGAACGACATTCTCAGTTCCTGAAACAAAGACAATATTCTCGGAGCCTTAATGACTTATATGGGAAAAATATCTGGAATAGCTCGGAACCTGAAAAAGATACAAATTACTGGAACTTCGGGGTAAGTTTTTAACATAAAAGGAAGATTTTCATAATTGATCACAATATTTGACCTTGACATTTTGTTATGAGCTTGATATTTCATCATTGACATTGACCTTCACAATGACCTTGACCTTTTGTAAGAACCATTACATTTTCATTATGACCTTTGGCATTCCATTATGCCCTTGACATTTAATTCTGTCATCCTTTGTGTTTCAATTGTGATCTGATTTTGACTTTGACACTGGGATATGTATATTATTTAGACCTAGAAAAGATGTTTAATTTATAACATAAAAAAGTTACATTAGAATCACACTGACCTTGACCTTGAATGTAATTATAACCTTGACTTTAGCAAAAAATTAAATTCAAGTTTTTAATGGAAAAACTTGTAGATTTATGTCTAAATATGGCAGATCTTGATGTAGTTACTTTATACATTTGTGTAACAAATGAGATCAAAGAATACATCAAGAAAGGTTTATTGCAAGTTTACATGTGAGAAACTTAAGGTAATGTTCAGGTAGATGACACACGGGCTGTCAAAGTTGTCATCTGTTTGTGTCTATCCTATGTTATTAATGTATTGTCAGTTAATTAGGTGCTTGCTGTCTGAGTCTCGTCCATGTAGAGAAGTTTTGTCAGTGGTGTGTGAGAGACTTACCCACTATGGAGGTCAATTGACCTGTCACCACCGCCGTGCCTAACTGCAAACTCTTCAGGACTAATGACCTTTGACCTTGACTATATTAACATAGCAAACTCTCATGAATATTCATTGTTCTTGTGTTGTTTATGTGTATAAAGATTATAAGTAGCCAAAAATAATTTATAATGTTATAGTAATAAATATACAAGGTGCCCCCCCCCCCATTTTCATAACTTAAGGTTTAAAAAGGTGCTTTTATCTACCTAAGGAACATGAAAAAGATATATTCTGGGTAAAAAAAAACCCATTGAAGTGACCTAAAATCAGCAAAAATTCAAATTCAAGGGCAGATAACTAAAAAACGAGATCGTCAACCCCCAATTTTTTTCCGCTTAAAATGTTTCTGTTAACATATACTATGATCATGCAAAGTTTAAAAAAAATGTATGAAAGAGTTTTCATTTTGCTTGTATGTCTATGTGAAAAAAAAGTCAGTTTGTGCTGTTGAAAGTTTCTTTTGGTACTGTCTACAAACAGTTTTATACACACAGCCTTAATTGTTACATTAAAATTTCTTAGTTTTCTGTTATTTCATAAATCTCTTCTTATCTCAATCTGACTAATAAATAATTAAATCATATTGTGAATTTTATGTATGATTTTAATGGATGAACATATTTCTGGGATACCTTGAGGGCGCTAATTGTCCACTAATTGGTGAATGTATCTGTACATCAATAGGTCAGTCTGTCATTAGTGATTAATGAACTATTTACGTTTGACCATTTCTTTGATATTTGTGGACAGTGATTAAAAATTTACCATTAAATTAATTATATACCATAGTTCTGAAAATAAAACATATTTATGGATTGAAAATTTTGTAGAAAAAAAACAATGTTTTTCGCAAGTTTAAAAGTTATGTTGAATTAATGCATACAGAAGAGCTTAGCTCTATTGAAAGTTAATGCCTTACAATTTAAATGTAACCAGATACCTGACTATTACATTGTGTTTGCCTTTTAGGGTAGTTACGGTATTTTGATAATTGCTTTGAGATACGTTCTGGTTGTACGAAGGTAGAGAAATATTTAATAATTAATAAGAAAATTTAACGGGACCATTGCTATTATAATTGGAAACCTTCATGCATAGTTTATGAGAAGTTTGACTTACGTAGCATTCCTGCGGAATAATTTACTCCGTGTTGTGACAATTTTATTCTTTCTAAAGCTTGAGAGATTTTAGTGCATTTAGTATGATGATAAAACTTGTAGAGAAAAACTGTGTGGCTTTGTTGGATCACTGATTATGATGAAGAATGAGTCTTGGACATTGCGATGGACAATAATCTAATATGAGGATGGAATAATTATATAGTTTCTTGATAATATTTTGGAAAGCACATAATATTGTGTCCCATAGAGAAAGTCTGTGTTAATTTGTTATTAATTGCACATCTTGGTTGTAAATATAAACACATTGTATGTAGTAATTTTATCTGTAAAGGAAGTGGGTCTGGGATATTTAATTTATGATGTTAAAATATGAATATTTAAGTTTTGTGCAATTAAATAGACCAAAAGAGTGTTAATTACAAAAGGTTACTACATGGAACCTAAAGGAGCATTAATTGCTGAAAAGTAGCGGAAAATCCTAATTCTTGTTTCTCATCATTAACAACAAGAAAAAAAGTTTTAGAATTTAAAAGAAAGTTTGGATGTAAAATTGTGTAACAAGGCTTGTTTTAGACGAACTTATTGTATAGTACAAACATGGACGTTTTTCAAAGAGATGAGTTTGGTTTGAAACTTGGAGTAAAATTGAAAATTATTGAACAGGTTTGCATTTTTTGTTACTTTTCTGGTAAATTTTGTGTTGTTTGTGTTGTTGGGTCTAGCTGTAAATTCAGATGTTTAATTGTTTCCAGCCTTGCCATTGGTCAATATTAAGGCAATGTTTTGAATCATCCAATCAGATGCTTGGACTTAAGAACTACAGCAAAAAGTTGAATATTCTGCATTATACTGGATCAGTCAATGTAAAACTTACCAGGATTTGTTTTACAGAATTAGTATAGTTAGTTTGAAAAATTGATATTTTTTTCTATATGTACATGAACCTAAAAATTTTGTGAGATTACAAGAAACGATTTGTCCTACAATGTGTCCGGTTTCAGACCTGCCTTAGTGGTTGACTTCAAATCACTAACCTCTCACTGTAACCTCTCACTTTGGGTTCGAGCCCCGCTACCAACTTCGTCTCTTTACATGAGAAAGTAGGCAGTTGTAGAGTACCGGTTATTCCCAGGAACGATGGTTAGGTGAACTGTCTGCCTCATATGACACTGACTGACTATTGAAAAGGGGGCGTAAAATTCGATATAAACAAACAAACAAAAAAAGGTTCGGTGTAAACAAAAGGGTCTACAAGAGAAGTATAGCATGTCTTTCATGAATATTCAGTACAACAGATTTCCTAATGAAAACAACAGATTTGGCCGGGGGGGGGGGGTCAAGGGGCCGGGGGGGGGGTCAAGGGTTCGTCTACTTAAATATTGTACTTAAAATTGTCAAACTTTGGGGATTGTAACCGATTTTTTTGGCGATTTTAACCGATGGTTCTCATCGGCAATCGGTTCTTAATGAAAACTCTGATGTCTAGCCTAATAATTCAGACACAGTGTAGTATTTGTACTATCCTGAGTGTCAATATCTTTCATTGTTTTAATTGGTTTAATTGTGTGTGTGTGATATTACATTGTTCGCAAGGTTTTTATTTACTATGTTTGTATGGTAATTGTACAAGTTTTACTACTGTTAAGTGTCATATTTCAACCTTTTCTACTCTCTTAGTAGTATTGTCCAAAATCAATCATTAATCAATCCATTGCCCTTTTTTTGTTGTACATGACTTGACAACACAGATTGTATATTGTTAGGTGGTGTTGAGATAAAAATCTAGTCATAGTGCACAAATTTAGAATTATTAATTAATTGTCATGTGTAATTAGTTTTAATACAGTGTTCTTAATTGATTGTCAAGCAGTCATATATTGATTATGCCTCCTTTCGAAGAAAAGGGGAGATATTGCTTTGCACATATCCGTCGGTCATGACTGTACGTAACCAAACCTTGTCGGACCAATATCAAGAGAATGATTTGGCCGAAGCTTCTCAGATTTGGTTTGGTGGTTGCTCATCACATGTTTTGAGGTCAATAGGTCAATAGGTCAAGGTCACGAGGGGCATCCATATTTCTTGTTCTTAATTGATTGTCGAGCAGTCATGTATTAATTTGTTTACTTATAGGTTTTTAATTGTTTTTCATAACTGATGCATTATGTTTGTTAAGCATTCGATTTAAATCACTTGGGGTGAGGCTGGGGTGAGGCTCACAGTCACCCTGAAATGAACAATGGAATTATCTGTAATTGGGGTTTTGTAAAATCGTAGTCAAATGATAGATTATTAAAGACACATGATTGAGAATTTTTATCCCCCGCTCCAAAAAAACAAATAAAGAATTAAGTTATATTTTTGTTAATAGTTACGTTATATAATTAGTTCTAGATTAATAAATTGCAAGTTAAATTCTGCAAATTTGTATCTTTTTTTGTTCATTCATATACAATTAAGATTTGAATTCATTTTCGTCACTGATTGTGTCAAGATATTTTATGTGCAACAATAAAAGTCTAACGTTTCTATTGTACCGACTGTCTGCCCGTGTGTTAAGTTACGCAAATTTTATCTCTATCCTTCAACGCTTTTGTGAAAGAACTGTTAAACACTTTCGGTAAGTACCGTAGTTGTTCTAAATTTTTGTACCATATTTGTAGTAAATGTTGGTCGTTTTATTTGTGAGCCAATGACAATTTATTGCTTACTTTCAGTTTTGCACGATATTTTGGTGTATTAAAGTAAGAGTAGAGCTGTGAAATGATACTTACCTATTTTTTTTAACGTCATAATTAATGTATATTTAATCAATTAATATAAATATAAAATACTGTCAAACCTGTGTTAGCGACCACCTCCTATTAAAGGCCTCACTGTGAATAAAGGCCATTGTTTTAAAACCCTCATTGACTACTGTGGAATCATTAATTTTTGTTGGGGATTTAATTTTGTGGATTTCATGGGTTAGCTCATCCATGAAATCAAGTCCCCATGAATTTGAATGTAGAGGTAAGGCTTTTTTTTAAAAATCCACAAATTTGCATCCCACGAAATAGCCATTTTAATAAAAACACAAAAATTGAGCCCAACGAAATAAATGAAAATACAGTATTTAGTACAAAATGATCTAAAAAGTAACGTCAGTCTAGCTATGGTGATCACTGCGGCATCTGTGTCTGCTTCTGTGTCATGCGAAAACTTCAATGTAGTTCATAACTCGGACACTATAAGATGAAACTTCACAGGTGGATAGATCTTACTGAGGCAGTGATCAGTCAAGTGATTGCACTGTATATGGTTCTCTTCAATGTTTAACTCTAGAAGTAGATTTTTTTTAAACTTTTAGAATTGATTTTCTTTACTCTAATATATTTTTCTACAGTCTAAAGATTTTTTTATTCTAAAAATTGATGCATGACTGGATTTGTACTATCCTTCCCTTGGGAAGGCCAAAGTGTACATTATAAAGAGGCCAAAGTGTACATTATAAAGAGGCCAAAGTGTACATTATAAAGAGGCCAAAGTGTACATTATAAAGAGGCCAAAGTGTACATTATAAAGAGGCCAAAGTGTACATTATAATAAAACCAAAGTGTATAGAATGAGACCAAAGTGTCCATTATAATGAGATTAAAGTGTACATTATAATGAAGCCAAAGTGTACTTGTAATGAAGCCAAAGTGTACATATAATGAAGCCAAAGTGTACATGTACATTATAATGAAGCCAAAGTGTACATTATATGAGACCAAAGTAATGAAGTCAAAGTGTACACTATAATCAAGGACTTACATACATACATGGATTTGCAACTTCCATATTAACAGTTAAAAGTAATCAAATTCCGTGGTAATAACAGGTGAATCAACGGGATTTTATGCTCTTGTTTACAAAAGCGAAAATACGAAAATATCCGTGATGATCCAAATATTAATAACTGCCAAAATATCTGTGGTATTCCGAATGTTTAATCTCGGCGACGTAAGGATTATAATAGATGTCCACCATATTGGAATTTAGAATGTTCGACTGATGCCTTTTTCAATGCTTATACTTAGATTTTGTGGATTATAAATGTATATCAATATCTTTAAGGAATTTGTTACATCTTTTACCAATTTCCCATGCCCAATTTCCAGAGTTTTTTTACATTATCAAGTTTGTAAACACCCGATTACAGCTGTCGGACATCGCCGAGTATATAGCAATGCATTGTGGGATCATCTAACGATATCGTTTGAGCTATTTTTAGCCATTGCAAATCCATGAATGTATATATGTCCTTGCTATAATGCAGCCATATAATTTTATATTGTCAGTACAAACATGTAAGCCAAAAAAATGTGCACCCCACCCACCTTTCCTCTGTTAAAATTTTGGATTGAACAAATATGAATAATTATGAGTAAATGAAAAGTGTTCATAATTATTTTTTTAAATTGACGAATGAAGTCTTTAAGTGAAATTCACTGCCTAATTTCTTTCAATTAAATTCTTTTCAATGAATTATCTTTCAATTAATTTATGTAATTAATACTTATATAAATATATTCATTATATACTGAAATATTTTTCATAAAAATTAGAGAATGTATTATAAATATTTTTTCTAAATTTTTTGCATTCGACATAATTGTGTTACATTTTTATACTGATTAATAATTCAATAGAGTATAAATGTTAGTCATTGTGTATTAATTACATAACATGTGGGGATAATAATCTTGTTTGTAGCAATTTCGAGTATTTGTTTACATATCTATGTATTTTTTATTGCAATTTAACACCCTATATAGTCTACCTGGCCACACATGTAAGCTAAAGGGCTGTAATTAGCCCCTTTTATCAACCCTAGACATCAAAGGGACAAATTATAACACTAAATAATCAGTTTTACTATTTATTGAAATTCTTGCGATTTGATTGGTCGATGTGATGTCAATTCTGTCATCTGATTGGTCAGTTTGGAATTAGACCATTAATTCTGTATTGTATTGGGTTTTTTTTTGTGCAAATTAAAAATAAATACTATATAAAGACAACATAATCATATGTTTCACTTTTAAAGTGAATTTTAAAGTTAAAAAGTTGATTTTTTGTGACAAAATAGTACTGAACATAAAAAGATATATTATTTCACTGTAATTTATTCAATTCAACATATTAATTATTTTCTTAAACAATCATATCTGAATTGGATTATGGGAAAATTTTAATAATCGGAAATTTTGTGCCGAGGTTTTACTGTAACTGGATATGTTTGATATAAAAAAAATAATTTTAACGTAAAATAAGTCACATGATTTAAGCAGCTGAATAAAATCTATTTATAGAAACATTATCTCGACGAAATCTCAGAATTCCAGAGATTATTTATTTATATCTGACTGAAGCAAATAGATGAAGAAAGTATTGCATAGGAAATAAATTTAGATTTTAAAAAAACACACCAGTGATTATCAGTGAGAGCTTAATGTGGTGTGGTAGTTTAATGTGCAGGAAGTGACCTGGAATTATGTAATTTATCAGGAATGTGGATAAAATTTGAAAATATGAAGTTTTAGTGATTGCTGGCTGTTGATAAGATTCTTGTAGATAGTCGTCATTTTTTTAGTTCTATTAAGAAGATTTTTCGATGAAGATGTGAACGTTTAGATGCTGCAGGAATTTAGATTTATTTGAGATTGGACAAACTTTTTTTTCGAGGAAGTTTTTTTATGCACTTATGTCAATAACATTTGGATAAAAATGAGAATTTTACCTAAAAATTTATGCCGTGCAAATCAGTTGACAAATCTGAAGGTAAGGAGTACATTTCGTATATTTTCAGAATTTTTGGATTTCAATTTTTGTGGTTTTATTTTTGGTAAATAAACTTGTCACGTCTCTCTGTTTTGTGGTTAAATTATTGAGTTGATAAATTTTGCTTAGGGGAGTAATTTCTCTTTGGGATTATTTGATGGAATTTTAATTGTTCAAGCTTACACCTGGTATTAGATTGATTGACATATTTATTCAGTAGCTGATGGGTCGGGGAGGGGGGTGGGGGTTGTCATAGAATTGTTGCTGTCAGTTGAAATTTGGTATTTGCTTTGTGTTCCACTGGCTTTGTGCATGAGTTGGACTTGCATGAGTTGGACTTGCCAAACTCTGTATAGCTGGCTAAGCAAGTCTGATTAAGGCTTACTACAGTTCATCTAAGAAGGACGCATTGTGTATGGCTGGCTTTGAGCTAATTTAAGGCTTGCTACATTTATGTATAAAAATGCCACATTTGAGTAAGGCTGGCTTTGAGCCCAATTAAGGCATGCATTGGGCTTCTATTATTTTTTGGGGACATGTATAATTCCTTATGAATTATTACTGATTGTGGATATAAGTCATAATTTATTTTTAAAAAAAGTGAAAAAAAATGTATTGTCTACTATTAGTTTTTCTATATTGACTGTAGAATGTGAAAAACAATGCTTTACTGTTGTATTTATTTGGCATAAAACATAATCTTATTGTTTCCAAACCATGTTATTGCATGGTATAGTACATTAACAATACAATGAGAAAAACATGAAAATACATCATATTGATACATGATTCAAATCAAACCAAGAAACATAAAAGTAAACATTACAATTCTCTATAAGGATTTTATTATAAAATAAATAATTCAGACATTATTGATATAATTCTTGTACTTAAAGTCTACTGGATAAATTAGAATTAAAGTTTTAACTAAAGAGATAAACTTGTAAATAAACATTTCTTAAAATTGGCTCAGCTGTGATTATCCAGTTTAAAGTAATATGGAATAAAAATCTTTCAAAAATTGGTCAAACTTTTAGATTAGCAAAGCTTAATACTTTTTGTATTCTTTGATTTTTCTGACCGTGAGACACAAGTCTGTCATCTAAACAATAGTATATCATAATATCCCATTATAATTTATACACATTGTATTTAAAAGTAATTGTCTGTTTTAGCATTTTTGATTTTTAATTAGTACTGTCTTAATTGGTGATTAATTGATTTTTAATTGATATTGTCTTAATTGGTGATTAATTGATTTTTGATAGCATTCACTCGCTTGGAGCTCATGAATTTTATTGCAGACCAAAGTATTATGTTTTTCTATTGTTAAACTAGTTCCAATTCCATGTTGCAGTACAAGTCTTTACAAGTTCAGTTTCCTTGAGTACTTTCAGTGCTTTGATTTCTTGAAACTGTCTTAATTGGTGATTGATTTTGGACTTTTAACAGTTTTCATTTACAGAGTTCCAATTTACGTCTTAAAATTACATTCCCCAATTTGTTCTCGGGTGAGATTTTTCCCCCAAAAGGGGCTTCAACTTGCGATTTCATCGCCATGTAAAGGGCCATGGTGCCTACCCCAAAACATAAAGAAAATTTGATTTTAAATTTGTTTGAAAAATCAACAATCAACATTTGTTCTTGACTAATATTAATCTCTAACAAAGGGGAACAACTCTGTTAAAAAGTGAACTAAGGGAGACAATCATGTTTAAGTATTTTGCTGGAGGGTATTGTAGGAGTTAATTAGTATGTAAATAGCTTGTAGATATAAGTGTTATATTTACTGATAAACATCTAATAGTAATTAGGTTGACTGGAAAATTCCAGGCCCCTAATTTTGACGAGACATTTTGAGGTAATATTACAGGTTATCACCCTTTAGGTGAGAAATGTAAGATGAAACAGGTTGATAAAACTGGTAGATAGAAGGCCTGGGGATAGTTTATTGTCAAATGTCATCTATATTATCAATATCTCAATTTTATGCTGAATTTTTGTAAAAACGAAAGAATTTTTTTTTTTTGGTCAAAATTTCATGTGTTTTGTGTACTTAGTTTTAAATTAATATGAGGACTAACATTTTTAGCAGCGAGGTAAATATTTTGTAATTACAGAACAATAGATAAAATGATCGTAAAATATAAGAAATATATTTTATTTGCTCTAAAACAATTTTTACATGTCATTCTTTAACCACATCTCTTACAATGGTGTCAGATGCTTTTTTTTTTCTTTTTTTTTCTCGATATCTTTGAAAAAACACTGTGCTACATTTCTATATGTACTCCATGATTAAAAAAAAATGAGAAATTTGATTAGATAAATGGATGTTGTCATTGTTGGCAATTTCCTTTTTGTTATTGCAAATTTTATGTGAAATTTTCAGGTTGTTTTGGAATTTCCAATTTTAACCCCTGGGCCGAAAATAAGAATAAGTTTGTTTGGAGTGCTCCTACCTTCCAAAGAAAATCCTTGCAAATAAATAAAATTGAGATGTTTTGGGCATTTTTTTTTTTTTACTATTGTTGTATATAAAAGAAAAAAAATCCCTACCTACCTACCCAGTGCTAATTCTGGGTCAGAGCGCTCCAAACAAACTTATTTTTATTTTTCAGCCCTGTTTTATGTATGATTCGTACCAAAATATGTATCTTTAAGCTGCATACTTTATTAAAGAAATTAAGAATATTTTTATTGTCTACTTTCAGAGTTCAGATAATGTGGTTTGGGAGACGCATAAAGTTGCTCTGACCAGGGTAGGTATAACTTTTTGTTTAGAAATGTATTTGTCAGTTTTTTTTACACCTGTTTTTAACTCTGTTTAAGTTATCTACTAGCAGTGTATGTGGTGACATGGGTTCAAACTGACGTAGACCTATACCCAGGTTTTTTCTCAGTATTTTGGAAATATGACCCATACCCTTGGGGTTGGGAATTTTCGCGGTGTTTTAATAAAAATTGGGAAAAAATGTATATCTATAATTTTACAATGTTCAACTTATTCTTCTTACGGTATTTTACCATAGAACAGTAGTAGAATTTATTTACTTACCAATAGTGATGTTAATGAACCTAACATCATTTGGGGGGTGGGATTTTGTCTATGAATTGGGGAAAAAAGATAATATTTTCCATCGGGAATATGACAGAATTTCGGCTATAAAATCACTCAAAATCAATCCCTGATACCTAACACTTCCTGCATAAAATACTTACTTCTGTATGGTTGATGTTGCACTATAAGCCGATGATAATATATCTACACGTCATGTTACAGGTTCCTGGTTTTGGTTTCGGGATTGCAGTAAGTGGGGGGAGAGATAATCCTCACTTTGCTAACGGTGACCCTTCAATCGCGATCTCAGACGTTCTCAAAGCCGGACCCGCAGAGGGGAAGTTACAGTAAGTAGAAACTTTATTATCCGGATATCACCGGACTCTTCTTATCTAGATGTCACCGTAATAGCACCGGACTCTTCTTATCTAGATGTCACCGTAATAGCACCGGACTCTTCTTATCTAGATATCACCGTAATAGCACCGGACTCTTCTTATCTAGATATCACCGTAATAGCACCGGACTCTTCTTATCTAGATATCACCGTAATAGCACCGGACTCTTCTTATCTAGATATCACCGTAATATCACCAGATTTTTCTTATTCAGATATAACCATAATCCAGTCCAATTTATCAATCCCATAATGTGTATATAGATGTGCTATAACAACAACTCGCCTCCAAGGTCAAGTGCTGAAGGTTGATGACTTCAAATCACTGTAATTTCTCTCTGATAGAGGGTTGTGGGTTCGAGCCCAGCTACCGACCATGTCTCTTTACATAAGAAAGTAGGCAGTTGCTTACAGAGGATGGGAGCCTAGTACTGGTTCTTTTCAGGAATGATCGTTAGGTGAACTGTCCACCTCATATGACTCTGACTGTTGAAAAGGGGCACAAAACTCAAATAAAGTCTAAAATCAAAGATGGCTCCAATTTTATTCATTTTATGTCATCTCCGATATTTTTCAGAATCAATGATCGGGTACTGAGTGTTAACAATATATCCTTAGAGAATGTTGACCACTCTACAGCAATATCAGTACTTAAAGACAGTGGTAGTACGGTACACCTGGTAAGTAGAGTTGTCTCCCTTCTGTTTTATTATGTCCCCGCCATTCAAAATGGCAGAAGTGCATATAGTTTTACCCCTGTCTGTCCGTCCGTCCGTCTGTGCTAACATTTGGATATTTAAGTGGCTTCTCTGTAAGTACCAAAATGTAGAGTTGTGTGTCTGTCTGTCCGTCCATCTGTTCAAGTTTTCGTTTCAGAGCTATAAGTCTAGAAACATGTCATGGATTAGTTACATATTTTACATGAAGGTGTATAGTAAAAAATATAGACCCAAGTTTGATTTCTGTTAAAATTCTAATCATCAAAACTTAAATAAACCTTTCAAATAAGAATTCATCATTAATTTCTGCATCTATATATTTAATTAAATTCTCTGAATAGATACATAAAAGGGTTCAAATATCAATATAGACTTTTGTTACGTGTGATTTGATTGGCTAATAATATTGTAACGTAAATTTTGAATGGTTAATTTCCATCTTCTTCTAACTGCTTGAACTACTTAATGTTCTTCAATATGATTGGCTGATTTGAATGTAAAGAGAAATCTGATTGGTTTATTTTCTTTTTTTTACAGGTTATAAGAAGGCGGATTGTTCTTCCAGCTTCATTAGAAAATGAAACTCCACCATTGAAAGTCACTCTTTCAAAAAGAAACAGAAAAGATGGTAGCTTTTTTTTTTAAATAAAAAAACAATACTTTGTATATACAGTCAAACCTGTGAACAAAGGTCATCCTTTGGGAAAGACAAAATATGGCCTTTTGCACTGATAGATGACCTTTAGTGGGAGGTCAGTTTGGACGAAATAGTCAATGAAAGCTTTTCAAACAATAATCTTTATTCACTGGGGTTGCCTTTCTTTGAAGGTGGTTTCTTACACAGGTTTGACTGTATAAATCTTTTCAAAGTTACCATTCCATGTACTTAGCTCTTGTCTGAGTCTTTTTCTATCAACTTTGACTATGTAACCTGAAGATTTGTTTCAACTGCAAGAATCCCAATTGATTTTTTTGCTCATTATTTTGTGTCAGGCATTTTGATTGGTTGGTAACTTGCTTACTGAAAATAAAAACATTTTGGTCAAGATTTTGTGTCAGACATTTTGATTGGTTGGTTACTTGCTTACTGAAAATAAAAACAATTTTGATTGGTCAATATTTTGTGTCAGTCAGTCCTTACAAAGAACACTTTGACAATAATAAAAGTCAATTTTTTTTTTCAGAGTATGGCGTGGTTCTAGGCTGTCGTTTTTTTATCAAAGAAATTGTTCCAAACAGTCTAGCTGCGCAAGAAGGTGGTCTGAAAGAAGGTGACACTATTTTAAAGGTACAGTGTTTTTTGATTGGTCAATATTTTTTGTCAGGCATTTTGATTGGTTGGTAACTTGCTTACTAAAAATGAAAAAAATTTGATTGGTCAACAACTATAATTTTTTTATTATGTTTGATTGGATGAATTGATGTTGAATTGATAAAAGAGATCTGATTGGTCTATTTTTTGTGTCGGTCATTTTGATTGGTTGATAACACTTTAGTCTATCTGTACAATTCAAATATTACAAAAACTGTAACTTTTTAATGAAATTTGTTTAAACAAATTAATTTTAAAGAATCTTTAGTTTTCCAGTTTATGCATTACATAATTAAAAATAGTTTCTTTATTGAAATAGTTGTATTTTGGGTAATTTTTTCAGATAAATTCATCGCCAATAGAAAGTATATCCTTGGTTGATGCCAAGAAATTATTCGAAAAGTCCAAGGACAAATTACAGTTGATCATAACAAAAAAGAGAAATGAAGAAAAACGAAAAGACGATGGTAAGTTTTTGTGACCAAAAACTAGGTCAGTAGGTCAAATTTTAAGAAAACCTAGTTAACACTGTAGATGTTACGTTTTTGATCAGATCTTCACCAAACCTTGTCAGAATGTTTGTCTTAATGATATGTAGGACAAGATCGCACATGGGTCATCTGGGGTCAAAAACTAGGTCACCAGGTCAATTCTTAGGAAAGATTTGGTAAGTTTTTGTGACCATATCTCAGTACATGTAAAAGAAATCTTTTACCAGAGAGGCCAAAAACGAAGTTGGGTAGGGGGCTTTTAAGTGAGTAGGTAGTATTAATGCAAACAAAATATTTCTTAAGGATAGTTCTCAATAGCACTGATATTATAAAAGAAACAAAACTAAGACTTTGATGGAAACAATTTACTATGAAGACAGAGGAGTAGAGGAAGAAAAAGTTGAGGTATTGTGATCACAGCATAGTCTGTGTCGTCGTCTGTGCACATACTTTTATGTAGCTCATAAATCGGGAACTACAAGAGGTAGCAACATGAAACTTGTAGACAGATCTCACTGAGGCAGTGAACAGACGAGCGTTGGCACCGCTTATCAGCGCTCTTGTTCAACTTGCTATCTCAGTAGAATTCTTAGCTGAAATTCTGAAAGCCAAAATATTATTTCTAAGATTTTTTTCCCCCCAGAATACTCTCTTGGTTACGGTACCATGCAAAGTCTTCCAGAGAAGTACACGGACAATGTTAACCTGTATCGCCCAAATACAAACCCTGAAGAGAGTCATTATAAAGCCCAGTTTTCACCACAAGACATTCCGCCCGGGGCGTACCCTGCTAACAGTCCACACTCGAGATACGATGGACGCTATATTTACGATCATGAAGCTGTTCCGCCCAGACCTCCACTTCCATCAGGAATACAAGATAGTAAGTTTTCCATGTTTTTTTATGGTCCAGAAAGGTAATTTTTCTGAATCAATGCCAGTCCAGTGAGAAATGTTTTTTTGAAGGGGGGTACTCATTATCTGATTAGATAGACAGATGCTAATGTGGTAAATTTTACCAAATCTTGTGGGCTTTTTAAATTTCCAACTTTTACCCCTGATTTTATGTTAATAAAGGTCACACTGTTAATAAAGGTCACCATGTGAATAAAGGTCACCCTGTGAATAAAGGTCACCATGTGAATAAAGGTCACCATGTGAATAAAGGTCACCCTGTGAATAAAGGTCACCCTGTTAATAAAGGTCACTCTGTGAATATAGGTCACCCTGTTAATAAAGGTCACCCTGTTTATAAAGGTCATTGTTTATTAAAGACAGCCATTGAATTTTTAGGGGAAAAAAGAACTATGAATAAAGGTAACCTGTGAATAAAGTCCACATTTTGTCTCTCTCAAGGGTGGCCTTTGTTCAGAGGTTTTTAGTTTTGTAGAGGTTGCTGCTACTTCAGTGGAAGCGAAATCTTGGAGAGACTTACTAGTAACTGATAAACTTCATGTCTCCTTGGTAACAGATTCTAATAAAATAACAGGATGACTTTTGTCTCTGAAATTTGTATGAATTTAAAAAAGTTACTCAAAATGTTTATAGAATTCCTGCTTTATTTGTTTAATTGTTGAGACTCAAGTAATCTTGGACATTTTTAATTTAAAAAAATTTTTTTTTTTAGATTCTCCTTTACGATCAACAAGTCCTAGCAAGGATGGTTACTATAGCGACAGGGAAGATTTACGCAGACAGAAATCTCACAGTAATTATGCAACAGTACATGATGAACCAGATATAGGACTTCTACGCAGACATCATGAAGAGTATGTATCCATGACAACATGTGGTTGTCATAGTAATAATAAATATATGTGAACCATTTCCTATGTACTGATAGGAGCTGAGTTTCTGTGTGTAGTGAGAATTAATTATTGTATTGATTAAATCAATGTGTTGGTAATGTGCTTTAGTTCTAATTGAAAGGTTGTGGGTTCAAATCTAGACTGTGCCTTCCGATATTTCAGGGACGCTTTTTCTGTGTCCCCATTCCAACTACCATGCCCACTACAGTCTGAGGGCTCAGCACAACACTGTTGTAACTTGTTCTTATTTCAGTATGAGTTACGACACTGTTGTAACTTGTTCTTGTTTCAATATGAGTTACGACACTGTTGTAACTTGTTCTTATTTCAATATGAGTTACGACACTGTTGCGCTGAACCCTCGTACTGTGTTCTGAAAATCACAAGAAAATGTTTACACTGTGTTGTATTGTTGCTATTTTTTCAGGAGGTATGTTGGAAAGCGGAAAGATATCAGACCTGAACCTCGAGCTTGTAAATTTCGAAAGGACCCAGATCTAGGGCTCGGTCTACGTCTTGCGGGAGGGAATTCCACAGGTATATTTATAGCGTCAGTACAAGCTGGAAGTGAGGCTGATAAACAGGGAGTTTCTGAAGGGGACCATATTTTAAAGGTGAGTTTTATAAAAATGATCGTTTATTGAATCCTCTAACATTTTATTCTATAATTAGTCATATAATCGAATCCTTAACACTTATTTGTATTGATTAATTGTACAATCTTTGGAGTTAATCACTTTGGTCTTTGAAAATTATCAGAAAACGAATGAATTATTAAGTCGTGAGTTAGTCTAGTTTCACACTCATTCACTTGAATCTAGTTTATTTTGCCTCTAACTTGTAATTGCTATTAAAAAAAGAAGTACAAAAGTTTAAGCTACTTAAGTAAGTATTGGTTTATTGAGATCTATGATAAATATTTGTATTTTTGCTGTTTTTTCAAGGCTAATGATAAAGATGTTGCTGGTTCGACGAGAGAAGAAGCCGTCACATTCTTAACAAGCCTTGAAGGGAATGTCACCTTGGTCGTGCAATATAAGAAAGAAGGTTAGTGATTACATAACAGTTAAAGCATGGACGGTAATTGAATGATAATTGAAAGATAATTGAATTATGATTTAATGATAATTGAAAGATAATTCGCAGGTGATTTAATATTTGGATGATAATTGAAATAATTGATATGAATTTAATATTTTAAACACTGGAAATATTTTTGATAATAATAAAGGTTTCATGTCCAGTTTTACTGGTCGGGGGGATATTTATTGTGCAGATTTAATTTTTTTTGAATGCCCCTCGCATCATTCTATGATGCTAGAGGCATAAAGTGAATGTCCTGTCAGTCCGTACAACAATGTTAAGTAGATTCTACCGTTTCATCTTACACCAACACTGCTTACTAGAACACATGAATACTTCTTCAGTTGTTGTCTATGACCATTCTCTGTCCACCCATATCAACCAACATCACTTTGACTTTGACCTTATTTGGATTTAGAATGATGATTTCGTGTTCTTGTTTCAGATTTTGATAGAATAATGACGAGCCATGAAGCTGGGGACTCGTTCTACATTAGGACACATTTTAATCATGAGCAGCGTGAAGTGGGAGAATTGTCCTTTGTACAGGGGGATATATTCCATATCAAGGATACACTGTTTCGTGGAGTAGTTGGTTCATGGTTAGCTGTAAGGATGGGACGAAATAATATCGAGACTCAGAAGGGAATTATACCAAATAAGAATAGGTAAGACCTGAAATTGGCAGATATTTCTGACATAACGAGTAAAGTTGATAATGTTTCTAATTAGACAAAAAAGTTGGATTAAGACTGTCTTGTAGAAAAATGGTTGAATACCAGTCTGAGAATGCAAGTTGGTGATTGGTTAGTTTTAATTATATGCAGAGAACCAACCAATCAGATAGATGTATTTTTTTTGGACTGGTTTCCTAACAAGCACTATTTTATTTGACACTTCAGAGCAGAACAACTTGCTATTTCGAGTCAGTCTACATCGGAAGAAGACAAAGAAAATTCGCCATCAAAGAGTCGAGGGTCATTATTTAAACGTAAAGCTGCTCGACGGTCGAAATCTCTCAGCAAAGATCACTGGGAAGACGTGATTTTTTGTAAGTATAGAAGTATGTTTGAGTCAAATAAAAATGTTACAGAAGCTTAGAAAATGTCATATGCACGCTTTTCTTCAGTACCAAATTAAACAGATAGGTGCAATGGAAAAATGACATTTTTTCTGAAAGACGACTAAGCTTGTCTCTAAGTATTTTCCAGTCTTTTAAGATTTCAGTGTTCAAATAGGGGGCGATTGTTGGTTTAGTGGTAACACGCTGGACTACTAAACGAAACGTCAGGGGTTCGATTCTCAACTCCGCCTTTAGAATTTCTCAAGGATGCTTTTTCAGTGTCCCCTTCCCAGCTACCGAGCCAAGTACTGTGTCTAGACAATCACGGGAAAAAGGGCAGTGTGTTTATCGGTGCTTTACACTGGGCATAAAATAGAATAATAGGAAAAACTATTTGAAAAGAGTTGGGATATAAATGACCAGTTCTCATGTATCTTGTCTCCTTTGGGGCAGCTTTGAAATGACCATAGCTGTCGAATGGGCCGTTAAACATCAGATAAATAAGTGTCGTAATTTTTTGATAAAATAATTTTTTGTGTGACATCAATATATTTTTTGATATTTTAACATTTTTTTTGCATTCATATTTAGCTGATCCAACTGGTAAGAGAGATTTGCGACAAATTTTTATGTAACCATTTTTAAAGACTTAAATTTTTATCTTACGCATGTATATTCCTAGTCAATTTTTCACTCATGCAAATTGTATCATTAGTTTTAAATTAACATAATTTCTGTATGTTTGTTACAATGTATTTATTGTAGTTGTAGAATTGATTTTGAAACATGAATAACATAAATATGAAAGTTAAAGGTTAACTTTTTTTGACCTTCAAGATTTTCTGCTCATGTTGTAGTTATAAAATACACAAGATACTGTCTTTATTTTATAAATATATGTATTGCTTTCCTTCTATGTACACTGTACACTATTTGAAAACTCATGTGACTTTGTCATGTGACCCTCACCTTGTCATGTGACCCTCACAGAAATCTCATTTTTCATCTTTCTTCTTGCCAGAATTCTCTTTTCTAAAGTTGCTAAGAGACAGATTCCTTTAATATCAAATATATGTTTGAAAACATTCTACTGTGGTGTATTTCCACATTTATTTTTCATGCTAGGCTTCTTTAGCAACAAGAAAGTAGTCATGTGACTTTACCCTCACCCACTTTTTCTCATATATATTATCTCCATTTGTGTCCCAATTCCTAAATTTGACCGAAATACAGAAAAAGATTTTCTGGACAACTTTTCTAACTGCATGTAGAATAATATGCTGCATGTGAAACGTTTCCCTAACATTGCCTTCTGATAAAGTAAAGCCTGAGTCATTATTACCCCACCCACTCTCAGTGGTGGTGGAGGGGGGGGGTTGTACTGGAATTACATAGAATGTCCTGTTTTATCGAGTCACATTTTGAGTGTTCAACGCAACAGTGTCGTAATCATATTGAAATAAGAACAAGTTACGACAATGTTGCGCTGAGCCCTCGATTTCTTGTCAAGGCTGTAATATTGTTGTATATTGATGAATTTCAAAAATAACTTAGCATGATTGTTCACCTGTACTAGATTGTGTGTAAAAAGGCCTCCATTATAAGGCTGGAGCGAAATTGTTGTATTTTACGGTCTCCATCCATCCCTATGCTTTAGTACAGGCCCCGAAATCCCTAATGGCAAATTCCAAAGAACGGAAATTTTGGCAGGGATGAATTGTGCCTTATATGCACACAAAAGGCGTTTGGAAAAAAATCAGATTTTTTTTATAATCGCTCATTCGAAATAAGGAGCATTGAATTTGACCAATCAATGGAATTGTTGACAGAATGATATTTGCAGGGATTTGATTTCGTGGATCCCATGAAAACAATGAAATTCAATCCCCAACGAAACATTAGTTAAAGCACCGTATATGCCACAGAATTTACCCATTAAATGCCACGTTACATATAAATGTATATGTCTTCTATCACAATTTCTTGTAGGAAAAGCATATTATCTTTGATCACTGATCATGTAACCCTTGTATGTTTGCGTTTTATGAATTAGTTACATTTACCCTGTTTCTGTATTTAGCCAAGATTTTGTATAGCTTGACCTTCTGTTTTGAGCTGTGACGCAATTATTCAGAATAATACATTAATTCAAATAGGGGATATAGATATTCTGAACAAATCTGACTGAAACATATTGATAAGATATATTTAATATGCTTTATCTATGTCAGTAATGCTGACGCAATACATAGAGCCCAGTAGCTCATATTGTCATATTAAAGGTCTGAATTAAATTCCAGTCACCAGCCACAATATTCACATCACCCGCTGATTTAGTGTATTCTTCCGTCACGGCTCAAAAAACATGGTCTAGCTATAGATATAGTTTAAGCTATAATCATTTGTATATATTAACTTGGACATTAAATCATCTGTGAATTTTTTTCTTTTACATATACATACATATATATTCAAATCCTTTATGGTCCCTAGCTAGTAAAATGAAGTTTTGGAACCAGTCTGGAAACTCTTGCTTCTGATTGGTTGGTTTTAAATACAGTTTTAAATTGACCAATGAGAACACTGCATTTTTGGACTGGTCTGCAGATATCAGTTTTTTATCCCAAAAAGGACATAAATCAACAAGCATGCCTCTTTATGTGTATTAAATGACCCAAGGTATAAGCCACATTTCTAGAACAGATGTTTCTCTTCCCCATTTTCTTCCATATTATTATACTCAACCAGATAATTTATTCTATCCATGTATTCCTAAATTAATTGCATGTGTTATTTATGGCATGTGCTCTCTTAATTGTCTTATCCCAATTAGAAAATGAACCAGATAATGTTTATCTGTAGAAATTTTGTATTGCGGTTAATTTGATAATTCCTGATGTTTTATCATCATTAGCATAATTATGTTTTAAATTATTCTGTGTTTTGTATATTTGAAAGTAGCTGAAATAGTTGATTATGTTTATTTTAAGATTTTTCAAGATGTCTTTGTTTTAAGGATGTAGTGTTTTTTAAAGTTTTGCTATAGTTAGTTTATCTCGATGATGCCTCCCCCTGTCAAATAGTTTTATACATACTTCATGCACTTTTCATGAACTTTTCATTTGTGTGTAAAAATGTTTATTTTCTTCAAGCTTTATTATTATTTATCAAAAATCTGTTTAATCTGACTACAAATTAGTATGCCAACCAATCAGAATGTTTCTTACATAAATACTGACCAATCAGAACGTTTCTTTCAGAAATGCTGACCAATTAGAATGTTTCTTTCTTAAGCACTGACCAATCAGAGTGCATCTTTCTTTCTTAAATGTTGACCAATAGAACTCTTTAATACTTTATTATAGACCAATCAAATTGATCGTACTATTTTGATTATTATTTCAGCCCATTTACAAACCAAGTTTCCAGCTTATGAAAGAGTTGTTCTCAAAGATCGTAAGTATCCATGGTTACAGATAATTTTATATTGATCAAGAATGTAAGAATTTATTGGAGTCAAACAAATTGCATCAAGTGACTGCTAAATAAACTTTAGTCTTGATAAGCTTTTGATTACAGTAAAACCTGTGTTAGTGGCCACCTCTGAATAAAGGCCACCCTGTGAATAAAGGCCATTTTTTAAAAACTATCATTGATTATTTAGAACAAAATAACCTTCAAATGAAGGCCTCATTTTTTCTTTCCCAATGGCGGGCTTTGTTAACAGGTTTGACTATTTGTTAAAAAAATTTGATTTTCTTGACTAGTTGTATGTTTGTTAGTCAAATCTTTGTAAATTTGTGTTTCTTATGCATATTTTTAAATTTATAAAATTTTTGTTTCAGCTGGTTTTGTTCGTCCAGTTGTGATTTTCGGACCTCTCGCCGATGTTGCAAGGGAGAGAATTCTTACTGACTTTTCTGATAGGTTCCAAAGTCCTCGTAAGTTTTGTTATATAATTATGATTGATTGATTTTACGGAAAAAATAAATTCACTTCCATCTAAATGTCACATGTTTGCAACGCAAATCCTGTTCCTTGTCGGATAGGCTTTTTTCTCGTATGTGCTGGAATTTTCAACTCAGACTGGTTTTCATATTTTCTGCGGCACCAAGTTTAAAAAAAACAAAACTTTACTTTCATCCATGTAGATCTAAATCATTATTTAGTTGAAATTTTTCGCTTGACTGTTTTCGGAGAAAAGGCTGTTTTGATCACTGCGCCATCCGCATCAAAGTCTGCATCTGTCCAAATTTTGTAGGTGGATAGGTCTCACTTAAGCGGTGAACAGACTTGGGTTGGCATCGCTAGTGGCACTATTGTTTTAGGATCTCCATTGAGTTCGTCACAAGCTCCGCCCTGTTTCCATTGGTTACTGTTGAGATTGTCACAAGCTCCGTCCTGTTTCCATTGGTTACTGTTGAGATCGTCACAAGCTCCGCCCTGTTTCCATTGGTTACTGTGTAATAATCTGTTCTATTTTTCCACAGAGAGTGAGAGTCATAGAGATGATGAGAAGAAAGGTCGTTCTGGCATTATAAGACTTGGTGCTATCAAAGAAATCATCAGTAGGGTGAGTCCTTTATTTTGATTGGCTGATACTTGCTGTGTTCCTTGATATGACTTATAATTGACCAATCAGTGAGCTGTTCTCTTGGCTGTATATTGTTTTCTTTGAATTCATTCCTTGTAATGAGTTTATTTTTCAATTGAAATGAAATATTGATGTTATCATTGCCAGATTAGTGTTTAATAAAAATAGTATTGGACTATGGAATAAATGCTTAAAATTGACCAATCAATGGACAGGACACTTATGTTATTGAAAGAAATGACCAATCAATGGAAAGGACACTTACGTAAATGAAAGAATTGACCAATCAGAGGACATTTTACAAATAATTGACTTAATGATTTTATTTTCAGAGAAAACATTGCTTACTGGATGTGACCCCACACAATGTTGATAGGTTAAATTTTGCTCAGTTCTATCCCATCGTGGTATTTTTGAAGTCAGACTGTAAAACTACAGTTAAGGAATTGAGAGGAAAGTGGGCCAAAGGATCCAGTAAGAACCCAAAGAAGTTATATGAACAGAGTCTCAAACTTGATAAATTCTATCAACATCTGTTTACTGGTAAGTTGAAAAAAAAAATGTTTTTTTTTCGTTTTGTTTCTTTTGGGTAGGTTTGATTATTAAAGTTAGCGAAAAATATTTTCTTTCATCATTTTACTTTCGGCAGATTTGTTTATTTTTGAAGTTAAAAAAAATATTTTCTCCCATTTTGTTTCTTTGGGTTGATGTGTTAAACTAACTATAGCCTAACTTTTATGACACAGTGAATATTTTTCTTTGGCCAATAACGTTTATCTATTTAAAATATACCAATAATAATGATAGTAGGTCTGTGATGTTAATTGAAAGGAATGACTTCTGTTTTCGGAGAAAAAGTCAAGCTGTTGTGATCATTGCATCGTCTGTGTCATCTGCTTCTGCAGGAACATTAACCACAATTTTGGCTACAAATATCTTATTTACACTTTTTGTGTACAAGCAACAGACAATTAGCTATTATCCATTACACAGGAAGAGGTAGTAAATCCTGATATCACACAGAATACCACCATTGGTATAGTGTGCATATATCAGTCCTTATCTATTGGTTATCTATATGGTTTATCAGTAGTGCCTAGGTGGGAAAAGGTTAATGTAGCTCATAACTTATAAGAGGTAGTAACATGAAACTTCAATGGTGGTTAGATCTCACTAAGGCCGTGAACAGATGAACATTGGCACTGTTCGGGGGCCCTTGTTTACACTTTGAAATAACTTTATTTTATTATTTTAAAGCAACTGTCACTCACAACAGTTCAGAGACATGGTACAAAAAACTTCTAGACATGGTCGATTTACAACAACAGCAACAAATCTGGATGTCAGAGAAAAAGGTATGGTTGCCATGGTAACCATTTTATAATTAGATTAATTTTTACTTTTAACGTAATTTATTACTTTTAGCCACAATGTTAATATTGGGTCAGAAATGTGATTTTTTAAATAGATAAACAATAATTATTTTCATGTTTATAATTATTTAGTAAAAGTTGATGAAAAATCAACATTTTTGGTATTTTTTATAACAAAACATGAAAATATTATGTTCGTATTAGAATGCTGAAGATTATTCAAAATTTCACCCCGTATCTTATTTGTAGCCGGATGAAGATATTAGCGATGACTATCTTTTCCCGATGTCCAACCGACTCAGTTTTTCCGGAAACCAGGAAAGTGATACAGATCTGGCTCGAGCTCTTGATGATCTTGATGGTTCACCGACTCATAAAAAACGATTACTTGTCCGGTCTTCTTCTGATCCGAGTGTTAATACAACGGACCGGATACCCGGTATACCACCATATCCAGATCCACCAAGATATCACCGATCTCCCAAGGTACAGCATACAATTTGAACATTGTGATAAAAAAAAAATTTACTTGCTTTTCAAGGTCACATGATAAGGTCACATGATAAGGTCATATGACAAGGTCAAATGATGAGGTCACATGACAAGGTCACTTGATAGGGTCACATGATAAGGTCAGATGATAAGGTCATATGAAAAGGTCACTTGATAGGGTCATAGGACAAGGTCATATGACATGGATTGATCTGTTGAAAAACTGTAGTTTAGTATTTTTATGTCATATTAAATAAATACTTTGAGAAATATAGATGAAATAAAGCTATGTGACCTATAAGCTCAGTGTTCTACACATCTCTTGTGCAAGTTTCATTCTGGGCGTTATAACTTATTTAAAGATTTTTTTTTGTCTTTTAAATCAACAGTTTTACTACATTTATGATGTTTTAAAAAATGAATGTCATGAAACAATGTTGCTGGTTGCTTTGCCTAAGTTTCACAAAATTTGGGAAAAAAGATGTAATTATTTGCAAAGAAGAAGTATTAATTTTTTTATTTCTATTATTTCAGCTATCTTATGATGGGCAGCAGAATTACCAAGATGTGGCTTATGATGGTAAAGAACTTATTTCTGTCAAACTTAGATCATTTCAGTGACACTCATTGGTTGGTTTTAAAGACAGATTTGGCATTGACCAATCAGAATACAGCTTATTTGAATTTGGAACTGACCAATCAGAATGTTGTTTGCTTAAATTTGGAAGAAACCAATTAAAATGTTGCTTATTTAAATTTGGAACTGACCAATCAGAACGTTGCTTATTTAAATTTGGAACTGACCAATCAGAAGGCTGATTATTTAAATTTGGAACTGACCAATCAGAAGGCTGATTATTTAAATTTGGAACTGACCAATCAGAAGGCTGATCATTTAAATTCGGAACTTTCCAATCAGAAGGCTGATTATTTAAATTTGGAATCTTTCACATTTTTAAAGTCTAAATTAAGTAACTAAATTATAAATGTACTTGTTTATCTTTAGATTCGTACACGCAGAGATCAGAAGACAGATATTACCCATCATTCTATGCAGATAATTACGATCCTGAACGCCGACAAAATCGAGCGAATATTGATCCGTACGCAACTTTGTCTCCAGTAGAAAGAATACGAGGTCGTATTCCGTCAGATACACAATGGAATGATGGGTAAGTTGTTGTCATTGTAACCATCTAAAAAAAGAATAATTTATTAGAAATACATTTAGTCAGCCATGTTAAGGCTGTGAGTGATCAATATTATTTGTAGTAAAACTTAAAAATTATTACCATGGAAACCAATTTTTTAGAATGAAACAAACTTTATCCAAAAAAAAATTATTTCCATCAATTAAAAAGGTAAAAAACATTTGGCTTAGATTTACTCTATTCTCACATCTAGGGTATAAATACTTAACATGTATGATATAGAATTTTTATCTATATCTATATCACAGTAATCCATTCTTTTCACTATGTCACGTCAACAACTTGAGTCACTGGGCATCTTTTCTGGCTTTTACGATGAAGAAGGACCCAAGGCATACTCCTGGGTAGAAACCCACTGTCCTTCATTATGCTAGCATAACAGCTTCTTTGCATGTCAAATTTGATATTGGATGGGATTTGAACTTGCAGCTGTGAGAGGGTAGTGATTACCAGTTAGAGATCACAACCACTCAACCAAGGAGAGTCCCCTCAGTTGTTCATATTTTTTAAAACTTTTCTAGATATGATGACAGACAACAGCAACAACAACAACAGCAGACAGCAGATCCATTATATTCACGTCCGTTTCCACGGCAACATCAGAATCAGCATCAATCATCTCAACACGAGCCTAGCTCTCCCACAATGCAACAAATTCCACAGCAGCATCATTTACATGATCAAAGGGTAAGTAACTCTTTGTAGATCATCATTTTTAGTAGGCTGTGTTCAAAGAAAATGTCGAGCTATTGTGATCACTGCATAGTCTGCGTCTGTGTAAAAACTAAAATGTCGCTCATAACTTAAAAAGGCAGCTAAGAGGTAGCAACATGAAACTTTATAAGTGGATATACAGTACAACCTCTCCAGAGCGGCCCTCTGTAGAGCAACAACCTCTCTATAACAACACCTTCAAAATTTCCCTCAGCTGATATTTACAATAAATTTAACCTCTGTAGAGCAACAACCTCTCTGTAACAACACCTTCAAAATTTCCCTTAGCTCATATTTACAATAAATTTAACCTCTGTAGAGCAACAACCTCTCTGTAACAACACCTTCAAAATTTCCCTTAGCTCATATCTACAATAAATTTAACCTCTGTAGAGCACAACCTCTAAGCAACAGCCAATATTTGCAGCTCCCACAGGGTGTTGCTCTAGAGAGGTTTTACTGTATCTCACTGAGGCGGTGAAGAGACGAGCGTTTGCATCGTTTGTAGCGCTCTTGTTGCGATTAGCTGATATCACTTTTTTAGATGGCTCCTGATACTGGTTCTTTACTTCAAATTTCTGTCAATCAATCAATCCAAAAATCGAACTACCAAAATATTAATTAATTAATTGATGAATCAATTAACCAACCAATTTACCAACCAGTCAGTTATTCGGTTAGTCTTTGGACCAAGTTCTTGAACTGTAATTTTATGAGTGATTTTAATCATTACTTCCTTGGTTTGTAAAATTGATGATTACCTTAGATGTCATGATATAGGATCGTCACCATGGCAAGGTGCAGATTTATTTATTAATATTTGATATTTATTTCTTGTTAATTTTACAGCATCCCTATAATGATAATTCATCATACTCAAGTGATTCGTTCACTAAATACACGTCAAACCCAGCCAATAAACATGATGATTCCAAACTACGTGAAAAGTTCGGGCAGCTTGGAATACGAGCAGGAACAAAAAGCAATGATCCTTACAGGTGTGTAATGTACTTTTTTGTTCTTCCTTTGTTCAGGACCAGCCTCTGTGGTCGAGTGGTTATGGCTGCTTACTTCAAATCACTGTTACCTCTCACTGATAGTGGGTAGTGGGTTCGAGCCCAGCTACCAAACATCTCTCTGATAAAGTAGGCAGTTGCTTATGGAGGATGGGAGTCTAGTACTGGTTCTTCCCAGGAATGATGCTTAGGTGAACTGTCTGCCTCATATGACTTTGACTGTTGAAAAGGGGCGTAAAACTTGACATAAACAAACAAACAAATCCTTTGTTCAGAAAAAATGCTTGTTAGCTTGTCTGATTTGAAACAAAAATATTCTTTGTACGAAATTGTCATCAATATTAATTTGTACATTGGCTGTTAAAAACTTGAGGACTGGAAGCAAAAAATATAGTTGGTCGGGCAACAGTAGAAACAACTACCACAGAGTGGCCCTCTTGAGCAACAACCTCTCTGCAACAACAATATGATTTTTTCCCACTACACTATTTAACCATTAATTTAACATCTCTAGAGCAGCAACCTCTCTACAACAACATAATTTTGCTACTCCCAAAGGATGTGTCTTTGGGGAGGTTGCGCTGTATTGTGACGTTTAAATGAAAGATTTTATTTTTTTAGATTCACTCGCAGCACAACCAATAAAGTCAGCACCAGCAACGTTGACAAATCAAAACTGTCCGATCTCTCCGCTAAGTTCAGGTGAGTTTGTATGCATCGTTAAGAGACAAGGGGTCATTTTAGGGGCTCTTGTCATGTACCATTTCTTAAGGGACATTTATTTTGGGGGCTGATCACTAGTACCTTTTGTTTTAAGCCATTTAAATGACATTTATTCTTCCCTTTAAAGAGTCGTCTATTTTTGGCCCTTTATTTGGGGTCCTGTATTAGGGGTCATTTATTTTTGGGTCTAGCCTTTTATTTAGGGTCATTTATTGGGTTCATCTGTTTTGGACCCATTATTTGGGGTCATTTATTTGGGCTATGGTGACCATCTATTTTGGACCCATGATAAGGGGTCATTTATTTGGGGTCTATGACCATCTGTTCATGTTTCATTATCATATATATCTATATTCTTCATCACTTTTTCTTGAAGTTAGTATGTGTGTGTATTAGTATTTAGTATTCATTATTGTATTTATTATTGTACACTTTTTCTTGTATTATGTTCTTTGTTGTAAATTTCCATGGTTACCTGATTTGTTCTTTCATGTTTTCCCAACACAGCACCGTATTGTGATTTCTTATATGACAGTTTTGCTTCCATACATGTTTTTTTTTCTTGTATAAAGTTGTAACTGCTTTAATTGCAGCTATTGCTTAGCATTCACTTTACAGTTAGTACTCAGATGCATTTTTTTATGACCAATTTATTTTTTCCCTTTACCCTGATTTCTCTTATAGATGTTTTTGCTTTTTGTAGTTGATCAGTATTACTGTTGATGCAATGTAATCTAAGTTTTAATTGGCTGGTATTTACTATATTTTTGTTACCTCAATTCTGATTGGCTGGTATTTACTATATTTTTGTTACATCAATTCTGATTGGCTGGTATTTACTATATTTTTGTTACATCAGTTTTGATTGGCTGATACTTTCTGTGTAGATGACCTTCATGTTGTACTGAATGTGCATGTACCAGTAATAATGGTTGGAAAACCAATTGCCCCTTATCCCCATTGACAACCCTTTTGTTACTATGGAAACCAAATGCATGGCATGACCTACATTGAAAATATTTCAGATCTTTTATGGCCCAAAGTTCTTTGTATAAAAAGTTAAACTTCTTGTAAAATTTCTCAGTTTTGGATTTTTTAACAAATTCACTTGTTTACTACATTTCTGCATTTTTTGCTTTTGCTTTTTTGTCTGTTTGAGTCTTTGTTATAAGGAAGTCAGCTCATAGACCAATGGATTTGAAGCTTACAAAACTTTCGACCAATCAAAATGAAGCTTTCATAGTGATAAGGAAAGATTTAGGTTGTTTCTGTATCTTAGCTGTACAGTTGAGTTGCTGTCATTTTTCATTACAAAAAAATTAATTCCATTTGAGCTGATTTTCTATGTAACCTAGCAACCAGATACACGCATGATAACCAAGTTATTTAAAACGCTTGATTGTATTCCAGTGTATATCTTTTGTATATATTCCATCCACCCTTAATTTACAGAAGTGATGAACGTTTGAAAACTAGCAGTAGTAGCCTTAACAGTGCCAAATCCCCGGGCACTTCAAATCACGGGAGCCCGCACGGCCCGGGCATGAATCCCTCTTCACCAGCAACTGATGGACGACCAATGAGAAAGCAACCTCCACCTGTACCAATAAAAACATATCATTTAAAAGATCGAGGCATCGAGCCAGACGACCTAAAAATCAGAAATTCTGAAAATACCACGAACCTCAGGTTAGTATAGCTTAGCCTGGAATCCTATGTTAGCTACACGCAAATAGTTTGAATCAGAATTCTGAATAAAAATTTCAAACATTTTTTTGTTGAATTATTTCCGGTACTGTTCGTGCTTAATTTCATAAGTAATTTGAAGTTTATTTATAAGTCAAGTCAAGAAAATGGGTAGCACTTCTTTCTTGACCGTTGTTTGTCCGATTGCCTGTGCATGATTTTATTGCTACTCTCCTTGTTTTATAATTGAATATGTTAATGTTTCTAGGGGCTATGAGTACAGGGATGAAAATCCTTATACTAAGTTACCACGCAATGAAGGTCACAGTAAAAACAGAAGCATTCCAAATGACAGTAATCGGTTCCCGGATCAGCCGGTTTCACCTTCTGAACATTATAAATCTGAGGATCCATATGAATGGGTGGCGCCACGTAGACATACCGGGCACCAGCGAGACAGGAACCGTAACTCTGATTATCAGGATGATGTAACTTCGCAGCAAAATCAAAATGGACGTTCTTTTATGAATCAAATGTACATGGATTATTCTGAACTTATGAGAATGCGGCAGGAGAAAGAACGCGAGAGACAAGGGGTTTACGGTAGCCCTGCTGATAGGCCAAGGTGAGACGAGATTTTAGGGGTCGTGGAAGTTTTTTAAAGGTCAATGGTTAAGGTTGTTATTAACCATTTTGTTTTAATCATATAACCATGTAGTTAGTAACTTTTAGCCCTATAGCAGTTAGTACTTCATTTTCTGCACTGTAGATTTTTTTTAACTAATTAGTCAGAAAAAATTAAGTTAAAACTCACAGAAATTTCGGGTGAATGTCTCTTATAACAGAATTTGTGCTCATGATTTTAGAAATCATTTATTATTGACTTTCACTATTTTAGTGTAGTGTAACCTTCAGTCTGGAATTTAGTGAAGTGTTACCTATAGCCGCTAATGAGACACGCCTACTTTTGTGAGGTTTAACTATGTTACTGCTTTTTCTTTCCGCATTTTGCTTTAATGAAAGCGATTTTAAAAACTTTATTTTAGTGCTTTATGTAAGTGATAATAAGCACTTTATCTATAGAGGCAACACAGTTAGGCAATGCCAATCTTCCCTGTGAGCCTCTTACGTTATTTGTAAACTGTACATGTAAATCTAACAGTCTTAATACTAATGCTGCTTAACCTGTGATATTTATGATTTGATTGATTGATTGCCTGATTTTATTGATTGATCAATGATTGATTGATTGTCTGATTTGATTGATTGATCAATTGATTGATTGATCAGCAGCATGTTGAGTTTTTACGAGTTATTGATTTAATTGATTTATTTATAATGTATTTAAGACTCTGATGGAACAATTATAATTGATAATCAATCGTAGGTCAGACTTCTACAATTTGTTGAATTTTGTTGTCATGGTAACAGCTAAGTGACCAGAACTGGTCATTACTGTAGTAGAAGGGTAGGAAAATATTATTTAATAGTAAATTGTATGACACACAGTAACTACAGTCTAATCTCTCCAAAACAACACCCTTTGGGAGAAGCAAAATTATGTTGTTGTTGAGAGGTTGTTGCTCTAGAGAGGTTATATTCATGGTTAAATTGTGCAGTGGAAAAAATCATGCTGTTGTTGAAGGGAGGTTGTTGCTCAAGAGAGGTTAAATTGATAGTTAAATCGTACAGTGGGAATAAATGATACTGTTGTTGAAGGGAGGTTGTTGCTCAAGAGAGAGCTGCTCTAAAGAGGTTGCACTATACATGTATATTTTTGGATGATAGTCTGATTGTTACAGTGTTTGCTATTGAATATTTGTGAAAAATAATTCCCATATCAGGCATAGATATTTATATATATGCTGAAAGTAAATCATATATATTTATTATATTTATACCATACGCCTCGGTCGACATTACTTGTCTCGGGTGAACATTACGTTCTATCACCCTACGTGGGATGTGATATTTATATTATACCATACATACTAATGTAATAAAAAAATCAAAATTACTTTTGCTTGTTACTTCTTCATGTTGTGGTTTGATTGAAATGTTTTCTGTTTTAATAAAAAAGGGCTTGAGATGTTTTGTTAGTATCAGAATCAGCATAATGACCTTAGCATGCATGCATGTGATTGGATTTAATTCTTTAATCTTTGTCTGATGTTACTATGGTAATATTTTCATGTCTTAAGGTTTGTATTGAAAACACTTTTCAGTCATTTATGGTTCACAGTCTGAAGTTATCAATTTGAGTTAGTAGACCAGTCTAAGATCTAAAGCATCTGATTGGTCTTTTCAATTATAATCTATGCAATTGACCGATGGGGTGTCTGCTTTCATAGACTGGTTTACAAAATAAGTTTGATCAATCTTTGACTATGATTAAGGTAACATTATGATATAATTTTTAGATTTCTGCCATGTTGACTTTTTTTAAAGCTTTGTCTATTCAGATTTTTGTATATGTATAATTATATATTTAACGATTTTGTCCCGTTTTAGGCCAAAACATTATTCTAACGGTCAATCTATAAATAGAAAAAGGTGAGACTTTTATTTAGTAGGAGGTGGAGCTAGTGGTCTATTTTTAGTAACAGTTTTATTAATATTGGATGAAGAACATAACACATTAGGCTTAATCAACTGCAACTAAATCTATATGGTTCAAGGCTAAACAACACTAAACGTGACTAAAATATAACTAAATGTGAGTTTTAAGGCTAAACATACCTAAAAGTAAGTTGTTTTAAGGCTAAACATAACTAAATGTGAGCTGTTTTAAGGCTAAACATAAACAAATGCATGGACTTTGTTGTTTTTGAGGTTGAACTAGGTTAAACTTGAAATTTAGTTGTAGCATTTCTAAAAAAGTACTGTTTTCAATTAACACCACACTTAATTGATTTATTCTGTTGTGTTAGGCTAAACATTTTTACATTGTTTTTTTGTGGTAACTTGTACAGATGATTTTGTCTGCTAATTTATTGTTGTAAAGTTACATGGTCTGGAATTTATGAAATTTATTTTCTTGAACTTTTCTGGAATATGTCATAAATTTATGCTTTTTCTTGAACTATTCTGGAATCTGCATGAATTTATGTTTTTTTCTTGAACTATTCTGGAATATTTAATGAAATTATGCTTTTTTCTTGAAATATTCAGGAATATTTCATGCATTGTTCATGAAGTATAAATAACTATTTGACAGATGAGGTGACAGGGTTTGGTAATGGCTAATGAGTGCATAATCTTTGCTTGCAGCAAGGCCTGCATGCCCTTTTATGAAAATTTGACAAAAATGTTGATTTTAAGCTCGGCTGTTTTCATAGAAATAGTCAAGCTATTGCGATCACTGCGTCGTCGTCTGCGTCGGTGCAAAAACTTGAATGCAGGTCATGAAACTTCATAGGTGGATAGATCTCACTGAGGCAGTGAACAGACAAGCATTGGCACCACTTGCGGCGCTTTTGTCTTCCATATGTGGAGAAGTTACCAGTTCCTTGTGGAGTAGTAAGTTAGTACTGGTTAGTCCACAGTCCAGGAAAACTAGTTAGGTGAACTAGCTTCCATGAATAACTTAAATATTAAAAGGCTGCGTTAAACCCATTTAGACTAATCCAGAAGAAATTATCTTCAAACTGATGAAAAATGTTTTCTGTGACATTGTTAATGTTCAATGCATTTCATGAGAACCAGTCTAAGAATGCTGCTCTGTGATTGGTCGATTGTAGCTCTGAGATTAGAAACAACCAATGAGAAGCTGTAGTTTTTAGACTGGTCTTGAAACATAACTCTAAAAGTATGGGTTACACAAAGAAAAGAACAAAATACTATACATGTACTCTGTTAATTCTGTGTTTGCAGCAACCTCTGAATAAAGGCCATTTGTTTAAAAACTGTTGTTGATTATTTAGAACAAAATACCTCTGAATAAAGGCCACCTATCAACAATGGCCACATTATGTCTTTCCCATGGGTGGCCCTTTGTTCTCAGGTTTGACTGTACATGTCTATCAGTGTCATAGTGAGGTATTAACATTGTACATTGATGAAAGGATACAGTTTTAAATAGATAGGAATTATTGTCAGTAATAAACTTATCTTTGTATATAACTGTTTTCTGTCTTTAATATTTGAATGCTTTTAAAGCACTTTAACAGTGTACGCTTATGGTTTATTTTGTTTATTTTTCCTTTCATTTCACATCTGATGTTTATCTTGTATGGAGAGGTAAACTGTGATAAAATCTCTAAAATTCTTATTTTGCAGCTTTTATCATTTTATGTGCATGTATTTTGCTTAAACAGGCTTTTATTATTATGGTTATTTTTAGCTTTTTGGGTTTTAGGCTTTTTTACCAATGTATCTATATATAGCTTTGGGTTTTCCCCGCTTTTTAAAATTATGTCTATAAATAGCTGTGGGTTTTTCCAGAACTGATGATGAACTAGAAAGATTGAAGAGATCCCATCGTTCATTTTCCAAATCAACAGGAAATGTTGATAAGCGTTCAAACGGTGATTCAGCCCGTCGAGACGGTGAAAACTTCACGGCGTATAAAAAGTTGATAACCCCTGGATTTTATGGACCGTCAAAGTCCAAATCTCATATGGAACTTCGGTATAATCTGATTGGTTGAAATTTTGCTTTTATTTGGTGTGTGATAACTAGTTTAGACTTTGGTGGCATGAAATTTTTTCTTGGTGGTAGTTTTGAAGTTCTAATCTGAGTAAATTGGTGATTATGTTTAGATTTACTTGTTAACTTAAAACTTGTTATTAATTGATTTAGCCTCTAAAAAACTAAGCATTGATAGGCTTTTGACAAGCATGGAAGCCTAAATCTCATTTTTTATATATAGAGAGAGAAACTTTGCACTTCTTTACTGTTCTTTAGCACAAACCACTTTGATCTGAGGACAAGAATGATGGAATGCAATGAAATAAATTAAAGAATGTATGATTTATTGAACAATAAATGTAATTATTGATTTACAAAAGATGTTATTTTTATGATTGATGGAAAAAGTGAATGATTGGACTATTGATTAATTGATTGATTGGACTATTGATTAAAAGTTGACTATATGAATGATTGATCGAATGATTGATTGAATGAGCAAATGAAAAAGCATACTTTTTCGTATTCGGCTTAAATATGAGAGTTCATTGTGTGAGAATTATAATAATTTATTAAAAGCATAGGAATCATTTGGTACAAAATTACTGTTGAATCATTAATTTTCGTTGGGGATATAATTTCTCGGGCGGTTCATCCATGAAATAAAATCCCCACAAATTTAAATGCAGAGATAAGGCATGTTTTTCAAAAAACAAATCCACATATTTATGTCCCCACTAAATACAAATGTAGCCATTTTAGTAAAAACCACGAAAATTGAGCCCAACGAAAATAAATGAAAATACAGTACATTCTCATCTTGCTGTATGTTCACACACTCTCTTATTTATTATGCTTTTGAATCTAAGACTTGTATTAAGGTTTTGAAAATTTTAATCAAAGTACTGAAAGTAGTCATGGAAACTGAACTTACATAGACTTGCATTGCAATATGAAATGGGAAATAGTTTAACAATTGACTGCATGGCGGATGTAGATGAATTAAGTACTTAGGTCTGTATTAAAATTCATCCGCAGTGAGTGAGTGATTGCATTGACTAGAAAAGTAAGGAACCAATCAGAACAAGCCATTAGTCAGAGGGAAGGCATCTGATTGGTTGATTTTCAAATTTAGTTGAATTTCCACCAATCAGAAGATTTGGGTTTCGTTCAGTTTCCCCAAAACAGCTTGGTTTGATTATTGCTTTGGTTATTCATACTGGAAGTAAATCTTTGAAAATTAGACGATTTTCATCTTCTAGAACTAGGTGCTAGAGAACCAAAAAACTTTAAAAATGAATTTCGACAAACTTAACTTTATAGCTCATTCATGCTGTCAGACATGAGACAAATACAGGCCAAAATGTAAACCAATGCAACTGTTATATATATTTTTATGGTAAACTGTGTACCTTTCTGATGCAAGGCCAACTATGCATTATGGCCATATTTTTCTCTCATCAGTTGCCTTGGTTAAAGGTTTGTGTGTTCTGTTTAGAATTTGAGGTTATGCATGTCATACTGTTGGATCATTAATTTTCGTTGGGGATTTAATTTTGTGGATTTCGTGGGTCGGTTCATTCACAAAATCAAATTCCCACAGACTTATATGCAGAGTTAAGGTATTTTTTTCAAAAATCAAAATTAACGAATTTATGTCCCAGCGAAATAGCCATTTTAGTAAAAACACGAAAATTGAACCCGATGAAAATAAATGAAAAGACAGTATCTGTTGTTTATAGATTGATTGTTGTACTGCATGTTTCAGCATGATTGTGTATTAACCTTTTCGCTGCCAGACATATATCACCTACATTCATTGTACAATTGTATTGCTAGGAAATTTTTATGAAATGACAGCTTATTTAAACTTTAACCAAGGCTGAAAATGAGTTAGTTTGGAGTGCTCTGACCTACTCACAAAAATCCTAGCAAATACATTTTTTGGGGGGCATATAGTAAAACAAAAATCCCTACCTACCTACCCAGTGCTAAAATTCTTGGTCAGAGCACTACTAACAAACTTATTTTTATTTTCAGCATTTCCAAACCGGGTACACCTGACACATATAGATTAGTGTAGATGGGTGTACCTGTCATGAAGGTGAAATTTAATTGATTTCAATTCTATGATCATTCTGTCTTATTGTTGATGTGTGTCATTTTAAATTTTTGGACTTTGTTTAATCATTTTGTCAGATTTTCCATCATCTATTCTATATATACATTTTATTCATTATCATCAATTATAGCTCATATATAAATTCTCTTCCTACAGGGATCATGCACTTTTAGAATGACAACATTTTCCATATCGTACTGCTTTCTTAGGCGGTAAAATGATCTACCTCTGACCTATAGGTGCGACGATAAATCACACTCTCTTGGACGCTTCTTTTATACCTCATGGCTTTTATCATAAGTATGCTCCCTTTCGTAGAAAAGGTGAGGGCATATTGCTTTGCATATGTGGGGCGGTCTGTCTGTCCCAAACCAAAGTTTGTCCAGGCAATAACTAAAGAACTATTTGGCCTAAGCTCCTCAGATTTGGTTGGGCAGTTGGTCATCACATGTAGATTGTCCCCATTAATTTTGAGGTCAGTATGTCAAAGGTCAAGGTCGCACTATCCAGTTGGCCTTTAGGGGCATGCGAGTTTCACAAACACTTCTTGTTTGTAAATGTTATGCTGTAAATTACCATGAAAATAATTATGAATTTCTGGTATTTTTTCAGAGATGATCGTGACTACACTGGTAACCAAGGTAACCACACCCGAGCCGGATCTGGTGCTTCGGACCATCGTGGAAGTCAAGCTGGTAGCGCATTCGAGACCTATAATAAACCAATGTCTACATTTGGTAAAAATGATACAAACGGACCTAAATCTCCTACAAAGTCTGGTCCAAATATCCGCTCGTTGCCAAGGTAACATTTTGTAAATATTAATATGTCATTTTAGTTAGTTACTTGTTTATTTTGTTTTTAAAATGAATTCTGATGTATCTTTTTACAGATCTTTATATTAGTGAAATGTTGAGAAATAAAAAACTCGTGAAAAAAGGAATTGGCGCTTTTCTTAAATATAATTATTGAACTATTTGAATATCGGGTCAGTAAAAAGTAATGTTATAATCATAGTAAGATTTCTGTTGGAAAAAAAATGGTTGAAATCCTAGAATTACGATGCCCAACATTTGTCTGAAGTGCATTTGTTGTAAACAATTAATGTAAAAATGTAATTCTAAATTAGAAATGGAAGTAATTCTGATTTGACAACTGTGGAAGAAAAGTCTGAAAAAGAATCTTTGGTAGATGAAATTGAGGACGAAACAGGTCATGTGACACCTGTGAACCAATCAGAACCGTCATGTGACCTAGACATCCAATCAGATTTGGAGAATGAGATGTCACATGATCTTGAAAGCCAATCAGATACTGGGAGTGTCTCTACACCTGATACAATAATCTTCAGGGGGTAAGGGGAATGCTGTATGAAGCAAACTTGCTTTCTGAATTGATGCATGCGCCCCACCCACCTTCATACAAACATAACAAGATCTAGACAAGGCCTTTTATGTACATAACCTGTTTGAAGCTGCATGTTTTCAAAATAAACTCATAATAATGTTTGTATACGTATCACTTTCTTTCATAAGAGGAACATTTTTGGGGCCTCATGTTGTAAATAATTCATGCATCTGATTGGTTGGTTTAATTCATATCTTTCTTAGATAAAACATTTTTTGTATAATATTATGTCCTTAATTGCCTTATAAACAGTTTTTTCTTATTAATGGAGAGTTTTTATCCCCCCATCATACGAAATAAACTATTACCCCTGTCCGACCGTCCTTCAACCTGTCTGTTCAAATTATAGTTTCCAAGCGATTACTCAGCTGGTTTCATATTTTACATGAAAAAACAGGTCAATTTTCATTAAGATCCAAACATTTTCACAGGAGTTATCGCTGCTTTTTAACTTAACACTTAATGTGGTCACATTTCTAGTTTTTAGCTCACCTGATTCATCAGTTGAGCTATTTGGATCAATGAATGTTCGTCGTCCGTCATCAGTCCACAATTAGTCCACCAATCCTAATCATATCTTCAGTTAATGTGTATAACCAAAAGATCTTGGACAAGTTCGATTATGGGCAGAATCAGACCAGAACTTCAAGAGTTATGGTCCCTTGACTTTGAAAATTTGCTATATTTGAGTTTGTTTACACTCTAGCGCCTTCATTTATTCACCAATTCTAATAATATTTTCAGTGAATGTGTATAACCTAAGATCTTGGACAAGTTCGATTACGGGCAAATCAGACTTGAACTTCAAGAGTTATGGGCCCTTGACTTAGAAAATTTGCTATATTTTAGCTTGTTTACATCCTTGCGCCTTCATTTATTTACTGATCCTAATCATATTTACAATGAATGTGTATGACCTTACTGTCTTGGATAAGTACAGTTATGGGTGAAATTAGACCACAACTTCAAGAGTTATGGGACCTTGGATTAGAAAATTTGCTATGTTTTAGCTTGTTTAGCAGTATTATACCTTCATTGTTGGTTTTGATCTCAAAATCTACATAAAAATGGGTTATACGAGATGAAAACTATATAACCTGGTCATTAATTATAGTGTGTTTGTTCTCAGGTGAGCTATCTAGGGCCATCTTGGCCCTCTTGTTTATAACAGGAGGCAACACTATGATTCAATCTGCTCAGTGAACCCCAGTCATGATCTTTTCTATCAATATTGAATGTGTTTTACAATTGCATTTTAATTGCTTGTTTTGAATTGCATGAATTTGACTTTTACTGTAAACTATTACAAGTTATTAATTACTATGTAACTATTTCTTATAAACACCTCCTCCTTATTCATGTCACAAACCTTTCTGGATGTAATTTATGATATGTTTAAGAATATTCAATTGATATCCAATGTGTACATAGATTGTTCTATTAGTTATCAACAAATTGGAACGCAGTCTGAATGTAGATGTTTATTAGAGTATTGTTGGTAGTTTTATGAATGAGTATGTTTATTAGGGTATTGTTGGTAGTTTTATGAATTAGTATGTTTATTAGAGTATTGTGTTGTAGTTTTATGAATGAGTACGTTTATTAGGGTATTGTTGGTAGTTTTATGAATGAGTACGTTTATTAGGGTATTGTTAGTAGTTTTATGAATGAGTATGTTTACTAGGGTATTATGAGTATGTTTATTAAAGTATTGTTGATAGTTTTATGAATGAGTACGTTTATTAGGGTATTGTTGGTAGTTTTATGAATTAGTATGTTTATTAGAGTATTGTTGTAGTTTTATGAATGAGTATGTTTATTAGGGTATTGTTGGTAGTTTTATGAATGAGTATGTTTATTAGAATATTGTTGTAGTTTTATGAATGATAATGTTTATTAGGGTATGGTTGGTAGTTTTATGATAATAAATAACAAAATCCTTCCATAGACAACCAGTGAACTAAAAAGCATGACTGTTTTTAAAGCCACCCCACCATTTGAAATGGCATATTTTGTATGAAGATGTATGATAATAAAATACAGGTCCAGTTTGATTTCTGTTAAAATCCAAACATTTTCACAGGAGTTATGGTTCCTTTTTGACTTTGCTCGCAGTGGGGACATTCATGTCCTGTGGACACATTTCCAAAATATCCTTATGATTATTTGTGCCAATGCAATGATAAACTTCTGTGTTTATTGTCTCTTATCATATTTCTGTGTTATGTACATTTATTATTATAATAAAACTGTACTGAATGATTTTTGTTGAAGTATTTTAATATCATTCATGTAAAGCCCTATGTGACATGCATGCTGTAATGAAAAATCAATAACTGAAGATACCTAGTTTTAGAAATGTATTCATTCATTTGATATGTCTACAAAATTTTAATACATGTACTAAGAAGCACCTGTCTTCAAATAATTGTTTTTAATTAAAAGAAGCACCTGTCTTCAAATAATTGTTTCAATGATATTTGTTCAGACAAATTAATGGTTGCCTGTCTGAACCACTGATGTTATTTCAATGAGTTTGGAGACCCAGTTTAAAAGTGTTACTCTACCATTGGTCAAATGAAGAAATATTTAGAAACAACCAATCAAATTGTTTGTTTTTGGACTGGTTTGCATTGGAAACAACCAATCAAATCGTTTGTTTTTTGGACTGTATTACCTTGGAAAGACCAATAAAAAATTTTGGGGGGGGGACTGTATTACATCAGAAACAACCAATCAAATTGATCTTTTTGAGACTCGTAAGCATTGGAAACAACCAATCAAATTGTTCGGTTTTTGGACTGGTAAGCATGTGAAGTTTTATGACCACATTGATTTAATACCCTGTATCCCTAAAACGATTTGAATTTTTTTTGTGTGTTTCACTTTAACTCAAGGGTACAAGTTGGAGTTTGTCCCTTTTATCTACATTAATTGATTTATGTTGTAATTTCAGATTTGATCCTACACAGGATGTAGATGAAAACCATACCGTTGTAGCCACAGCTCGCGGGGTCTTCACTAGTAAGGGTGGTGTGTTAGAATCTCCAGAAACCGGTGTTAGCATTGTCATACCAGAGGGCGCCATCGATTCTGAAGCTGATCAGGAGATCTATTTTAAAGTCTGTCGTGACAACACCATTCTGCCTCCTCTGGACCGAGAGAAAGGTAAATTGTCTGATTTCAAAGTAAAATCGAGCTAATGTGATCACTGTGGTATCTGCATTTTGCAGAAGCTATAAGAGGTAGCAACACGAAACTTCATAGATGGATAGATCTCGCTTAGGCAGTGAGCAGAGAGTGTTGGCACCGCTTGTGGCGCTCTTGTTTTTCTTATATTGCTTGTTTACTTTTTAGCTCACATGTCACAAAGTGAGCTATTAGGATCACTCTCCAAACAATGTTTTAATGAGTGAATAGTGATTGTCATGTGAGCGATATAGGGCCATCTTAGCCCTCTTGTATCTGTATGTATTTGTGTCTCTTAAAGTTCTGTGTATAAGCTTTCTATGTTGTATATACTATAGTGTGTTATTTCAGTTGTCCCAGATATACATAAAATTATCCCAATTATTACCTCCCATTGTTATTGCTAAATTTGTATCAGAAATGTAAGAATTGCCTCCCTTTGATGAAATCAGTACTTATGTATTTTCTGTTAATTATTACCTTCCTTTGTTTTAGCTAAATTCCTATCAGAAATGTAAGAATTGCTTCCCTTTGATGAAATCAGTTCTTATGTATTTACAATTAATTTTACCTCCCTTTGTTTTTAAATTTGTATCAGAAATGTACGAATTGCCTCCCTTTGATGATATCAGTACTTATGTATTTTCAGGAGAGACCTTATTATCTCCCTTAGTTATGTGTGGCCCACATGGCTTGAAATTTAACCATCCTGTAGAACTAAGACTGCCACATTGTGCATCAGTAAATCCTGATAGCTGGTCTTTTGCTCTGAAATCTAGTGATTCACCTACAGGTAATTGTGTGAACCAGTCTAAAAATGGAGCTTTTTGATTGGTTGATTTAGAAAATTGCCTAAAACCAACCAATCAGAGGTCAGAGTTTTTAGACTGGTTTCCTAAATTAAAATTTATAACCTTTGAACTTTGAGCTTGGATGTTGATAGTATGAAATATCATAAATAAGTAAGTTTGTTGAAAAAATTAGCCATTATGATATAATTTTATGATTAGAGAAATTCTATACTTCTTGATACTCTGTTTTCAGTTGTTACTTTAATAATTTTTTTTAGAACTAGTTATGTGTAAACATGAATTGACTAATATTCAGATAAAATTTAGATGCAAGACCTGTGCCACTTAAGTTCACAACTGTTATTGATGAATTTCTGTTGAAGTGTTTCCATGGCAAAACTAGTTCTTTTATATTCTGACAGGTCACCCTACACAGTGGCAGAATATGACATTAGCTGAAAGAGAAGGCAACACACAGAGTAGAGTAGGAAAGAACAGTGTTTCAGTTTTAGTAGACCACTTTTAACAGACATATTTTAGATATGAAATCATCTACGTGGCAACTCTACTAAGTGTCCTGTTATTCTGAAGCAGACTCGTTCTTACAGAGCAACTCTTTGAAGTGTTCTATTATTCCAGTGTTGAGATTTTGGCTTGAAAGTGCTTTGTTAATTAGTTTGTATTAATTAGAAGTATTAACAATTATTTCTAAACTGTATTGAAAGAATATGTACCTATTATAGTTGAACATGGCCATATTTTGTCGTCTATATAGTCTCCAAAGACTACTTCACTGTCATCAGTGATCCATCAAAGATGCATAGGTTAGTATAGTTTACATTAGGACAGTAAACGCTTTGATCTATTTGGTTATTCAGTAGTACTCGATACAGTTGAGCTCAGTACGTAAATCCAAGCTCTTATATGGCTAGATAATCTCAATATACCTATGGTTGTCATGATGAAACCAAACCATTATATCTGATCAAGACTTCAATAATGAGAACAAGCTCCTGGCTGACCTAGACTTGCAAATATTGAAGGAAGCTTCTGGCTGACCTAGACTTGTAAATGTTGAAACAAGCTTCTGGCTGACCTAGACTTGTAAATGTTGAAACAAGCTTCTGGCTGACCTAGACTTGCAAATATTGAAGGAAGCTTCTGGCTGACCTAGACTTGCAAATATTGAAGGAAGCTTCTGGCTGACCTAGACTTGCAAATGTTGAAACAAGCTTCTGGCTGACCTAGACTTGTAAATGTTGAAATAAGCTTCTGGCTGACCTAGACTTGCAAATATTGAAGGAAGCTTCTGGCTGACCTAGACTTGCAAATGTTGAAACAAGCTTCTGGCTCACATAGACAAGCTTCTGGCTGACCTAGACTTGCAAATGTTGAAACAAGCTTCTGGCTCACCTAGACTTGTGAATGTCAAATCAAGCCTCTTGCTGACCTAGATTTGTAAATGTTATAACAAGGGTCTGACTGACCTAGATTTGTAAATGTTATAACAAGGGTCTGACTGACCTAGACTTGTAAATGTTGAAACAAGCTTCTAGCTGACTAGACTTGCAGATGACCCAGAGTTCTGCACTTGGGACTCAAGTTAATGAATGACAGAATAGAATTAATGGTCTGAATGTTCTAATTTTTTATTGTTACTGGGTTGTAAATTTAATGATGTTTAACTAACTTTATATTGTTTGGATTAAGCCTCATTTTTATAAGACATTTGTGTGTGTAAAGCTAGTCAGTGCTAACTTTATTGTCGAAATAAAGTTGTTTAAAATGAATTATTAATTCCTAAACCTTATGAATATTCATGTACAAAATTAATGATACATCATGTTTATTCAATGAGGCTTGATTTGAATTTGGCAGTGACTTGACTGTTGAATATTGAAAATATTGTTTATTTTATATACTTTCTGTTACACTGTCTATGTACATGCATGAATTCATATGAATAAATAAATTTGCATATGATTTGCATAAAATATGTAAATTAGTATGAATATGTATATTTTCCTTATTGGGAGTATAAACAGTATAAGATAATGTTTTAAATCATGCATTAGCTTAAAAACGAAACCATTAAGTTTATAGGAATTAACATAATACTTTTCAACTGCATCTATTTTACATTTGATCAATAATTTTATGTGTAAATTTCATATTGTGTATCTTTTAGATGATTGACTAATTTTACATTGTGTATAATCATATTTTTTTCTTATTTTTGGTTACTATGCAACAATGTTTTACATATCAAGATATCAGAAGAGATTTTTAAATTTGTATTTAAACTAGCAATATGGAGGACAGTATTTGGTTGTAAACTGAGATAGCTCAATACATAATGCACACGTCTTTAGTCACGACCCGAGCATATTTCACATGAGCAAGTGCACCATTTTTATCAGTATCTTTTTATTCCAAATTCTGTTCAAGTCACTTATTGATAGAAATTAAGCTTGAAACAAGTTTTAAAACAATTCAAAGCATGTAGATAATGATTTACTGAAATCATTTTTCGAATATTTGACTTAATATGGATATGCTGATATTGTCTTATTTTTTAAGATATTCAGTTTTAAATTGTTACCATGGTAACAGTTGGTGTATTTTAACTTTTTTTCATATTTCACTATATTTTCTGCTATTATAATCACTATATATAGTCTTCCATGTGAAAGTTGGTTGTGAATAAGCTTTTTTTTTTTTTTTACATTTTATAATCATCTGTTGTTTTCTTAATTTCTTGTTTATTTCTGTGTCTGATATTTTAACAGAATTGTAGGGTTATGAATATTCAATTACTTCATTGTTGTTTGTTATAGAATTGGATTTTAATTGGTTAAATAATGTCTTGGGTGATATTTAATTTATTCTGATTTCTGATTGGTTGATATTAATTATCAGTCTGATTTCTGATTGGCTGATATTAATTATCAGTCTGATTGGTTGATATTAATTATCAGTCTGATTTCTGATTGGCTGATATTAATTATCAGTCTGATTGATTTCTGATTGGTTGACAATGATATTCAGACTGATTTCTGACCTACTTACTGAGCTTGCTTAAAAACAAAAGAAATGTTGATTTTGCATTAAAAAATCAAGTTTGAAATGTTTTCCAAGTTGAATTCTTGATATTAATACAGATAATTTGGTACATATCAGGGGATGCAACTCCAGACTGACTCGACAGAATCTTTTCAAAATATTATTTTTTTATCATACAGCATTAAATAGGTCAGGGATGTCATGGTTGAATTACGTTCAAATTCTTTTGAAAACAAAATTATCAGCTCATTTGTCACTATGTTTTATTTGACGCCATTTAATCTCAGCCATTTTGACCTCCATCTTGAACTCTTCATTGTATTCAGATACACATTTCTTGTCTCCAGTACAGAAGATCTTCAAAAACATCGTACATTGAAATACATTCCCCCACAAAATTTGTATTATTATGACTATTTTTTATGGTGTAACGATGAAACTAATATTTTTGTCAGTTTTATTCATATTCTGTTACTTCAAATAAAAGTACTTGGTACATTTGAAAACCTTCATTTGACCTTGAAAAATTAGCATGTGAATTCTATATGACCTTGAACTAGTTGACTTGTTATTTTTATACGACTTTGACCTGGTTTAATGGTTTGTTTATATATAACCTTGACCTTGTTCCCTTGTATATTTTTATATGACCTTTGCCCAGGTTACTTCCACCTTTGCTGCATTCCAATCACAAATTGAGGCCAGTGCTTTAGCAGTTTTGTTTCATTCATAATGACATTGAACTTACATTCAAGGTCACATCTCAAGGTCAATAGTTTTGTATGAAGCTTTAAAAAAGGTCAGTATATAAAGATATTTTTAATGCATTCTTTTTCTATTAAGTATGATGTTTTTATACTATTGTTGTAAATTTCTACATAATTTTCATTATGTACCTATGGCAGGCTATTGTTATTCTTCTTTCCAAAATTACCAAGATTTTGACTTTTAAATTGTTTCTATAGAAACAGTGATTATTTTATCCTATAAAAATGCTCTGAAGAGCATTATATCATTAAATCACAACAAAATGTTGCTTTAATTGTATTTACTTAATTACACGCTATTTTTGTTGGGGATTCTAAGAAGATGACCAGTCTACAAATACTGACTTTTCATTGGTAAAAACTTTATCACCAGTCAAAAAAACAACCAATCAGAGATGTCATACTAGACTGGATCTCTGTATTTTATCCCAGATATATTTTTCGTTGAGAGTGTTATTAATGATATTGTAATTATTACTGTTTATTTTTAATACCATGTTAAACAATTTTCACTTTGGACTGTGTTATTTACTGATATTATATTTTATCAGAACAAACATAAATTCTAATTGAGAAATTTTTAGGTACTAAATTTTATCAAAACAAAAAGAACAGTTACTAATTGGGAAATATTCTGAAGATTATAAGCTTGGACCTATTTTAAGCTAAAGAACGTTGCATAGCAACTAGATAGCGTTTAGAATTATCACTTGTTTTTTGTTATTTTTGTATATTTAAAGGCCTGTGCATACTATGATCTCAAGATTAAGGTTTGTGTAGATATAATGTATCTTCTTATTAGTTTTTTTATATTGGTAGATTAATCCATTGGTCAACTAATTGATTGATTGATTGATTGATTGATCATATAAATATGTTATATACCATCACAAATGTAATCACTCATGTAACGTAAACATTGCATGATATTAAACATTGTGTCCATGAAAACAAGAACTTGTTTCATGTCTCTTAGCCAATAGGATGCTTCCTTACATAAAGTTGTTTGTATTTACTTATCCTGATTGGTTTAATGGATGTAGTGACTAATTCTGATTGGCTGGTGAAAACATTTTGTGATTTGGTCAGTCTGTTTGTCAGTGTTCTTCTATGATTGGTCAAAAAGAATAAGTAGCTCAATTCTGATTGGATAAGAATAAATAATTAAACAGAACTGAACTTGTTCAAACTGATAAAACCTGATTTTCTTGTATCCTAAACTGGATACATTTCCTTGTTTTGTGTTGTATTTGTAAACTACAAGTTGTACTGCCATGAAATTATTTTATATTCCAACTTTTTATATTGTATCATAAATGAATTAATGTGAAAAATATATATATTATGTGTTTATATAAAAATATTTTATAATTGTTACAAGTGTATGTAATACTTTAATAACCATGTATTCATTAAGATTAAAGTATTTTGAAATAATTCTTCAATATCTTGATATTTTCTTATTTGTAACCAAAATGTAGTTTCATACAATGTTTACGAATAATAGCCTTATACACCAGAAGAAATTAATTGCAAGTTGGAGCTAAAACCAAGGACTATAATATATTTTAGCGTTAGGGCACAGTTAATGAATCTTCAATCATACACCAGTCTATCCAGGCACTGTTAGTGAATCTTCAATCATAAACCAGTCTATCCAGGCACTGTTAATGAATCTTCAATCATAAACCAGTCTATCCAGGCACTGTTCATGAATCTTCAATCATAAACCAGTCTATCCAGGCACTGTTCATGAATCTTCAATCATAAACCAGTCTATCCAGGCACTGTTAATGAATCTTCAATCATAAACCAGTCTATCCAGGCACTGTTAATGAATCTTCAATCATAAACCAGTCTATCCAGGCACTGTTAATGAATCTTAGTGTCTATACATGATAATAATGTACAGTATAACCTAACTTTATGACAATTAACTTCTGTATTAAATACTCTTATTTTCTGACTGGTTTTCAAACTTTCCTCTGTAGTTCAACTTGATAATGATACTAAATGGTGATTAACTATTTATGGTCTAAATCTGGTTTTTATATTTCAATGTCTTTATATGCATCTCAACAACACATGACATGCACAGTTGTCCCCCTTGTTTATCTAAATGTGAAATACAGCAGTTGAGAACTTCAAACGACTTGAGACAATAAATTTTGTTACTGGTCAGTCTGACAATATTCACCTGGCAAGAAAGCATTTAAATATTCTATCCAAACATTAAGTATAAATCTCATAATCGGAAAAATCAACACAAAGCAATTATTTACTTGATTATACACAATTTATTCCAAGCAAATAAATAATTACAAACTAACTGAAATTCAATTAGAGCTATTACAAATTATCATACAAATTCTCATACATGATATTATATTGTACAATTATCATACATGATATTATATTGTACAATTATCATACATGATATTATATTGTACAAATTATCATACATGATATTATATTGTACAATTCTCATACATTATATTATATTGTACAATTCTCATACATGATATTATATTGTACAAATTATCATACATGATATTATATTGTACAATTATCATACATGATATTATATTGTACAATTATCATACATGATATTATATTATACAAATTATCATACATGATATTATATTGTACAATTCTCATACATTATATTATATTGTACAATTCTCATACATGATATTATATTGTACAATTATCATACATGATATTATATTGTACAATTATCATACATGATATTATATTGTACAATTATCATACATGATATTATATTGTACAATTATCATACATGATATTATATTGTACAATTATCATACATGATATTATATTGTACAAATTATCATACATGATATTATATTGTACAATTATCATACATGATATTATATTGTACAATTATCATACATGATATTATATTGTACAATTATCATACATGATATCATATTGTACAATTCTCATACATGATATTATATTGTACAATTATCATACATGATATTATATTGTACAATTATCATACATGATATTATATTGTACAATTATCATACATGATATTATAGTGTACAATTATCATACATTATATTATAGTGTACAATTATCATACATGATATTATATTGTACAATTCTCATACATGATATTATATTGTACAAATTATCATACATGATATTATATTGTACAATTATCATACATGATATTATAGTGTACAATTCTCATACAAAGAGTCAAAGCTAAGTTAACAGACACCTTTGAATAAAGGCCACTATGTGAATTAAGACAGTCCATCATAACATGTCTGTTTTATATCAGATGAAATGAACCTTTGAACAAAGGTCAATTGTGAACAAAGGTCAACAGTAAATAAGGGTTAATTTTCCCACTTCACTGGCTTGTTGTTAAAAGGTTTGACTGTAGTCAGGAGATAAACCTTAATAGCAAGGCTCTACCATATGTTTAAAGATGTTTCCATTTAACAAGTTTTCCATCATATAGAAAAACAACATGTAATATATATTGTTAAAAGTTAACAGCAAATAAAATAATTACAAAATGCATCTATGTACAAAAGATGGCACTAGCTTAATGATCCATACAATGATCGTACAGTCTGACACTAGCTTAATGACTCATACAATGTTCGTACAGTCTGACACTAGCTTAATGATCCATACAATGTTCGTACAGTCTAACACTAGCTTAATGACTCATACAATGTTCGTACAGTCTGACACTAGCTTAATGACTCATACAATGTTCGTACTGTCTGACACTAGCTTAATGACCCATACAATGTTAGTACATGTACTGTCTGACACTAGCTTAATGACCCATACCATGTTCGTACTGTCTGACACTACTGTCCGGCACTAACTTAATGACCCATACCATGTTCGTACTGTCTGACACTAACTAAATGACTGATACAATGTTCGTACTGTCTGACACTAGCTTAATGATTGATACAATGTTCATACTGTCTGACACTAGCTTAATGACCCATACAATGTTCGTACTGTCTGACACTAGCTTAATGACTGATACAATGTTCGTACTGTCTGACACTAGCTTAATGACTCATACAATGTTCGTACTGTCTGAAACTAGCTTAATGACTCATACAATGTTCGTACTGTCTGACACTACTGTCGGGCACTAACTTAATGACCCATACAATGTTCGTACTGTCTGACACTAGCTTAATGACTGATACCATGTTCGTACTGTCTGACACTAACTAAATGACCCATACCATGTTCGTACTGTCTGACACTAGCTTAATGACCCATACCATGTTCGTACTGTCTGATACTAACTAAATGACCCATACCATGTTCGTACTGTCTGACACTAACTAAATGACCCATACCATGTTCGTACTGTCTGACACTAGCTTAATGACTGATACAATGTTCATACTGTCTGACACTAGCTTAATGACCCATACAATGTTCGTACTGTCCGACAATAACTAAATGACTGATACAATGTTCGTACTGTCTGACACTAGCATAATGACTGACACAATGTTCATACTGTCTGACACTAGCTTAATGACCCATACCATGTTCGTACTGTCTGATACTAACTAAATGACCCATACCATGTTCGTACTGTCTGACACTAACTAAATGACCCATACCATGTTCGTACTGTCTGACACTAACTAAATGACTGATACAATGTTCATACTGTCTGACACTAGCTTAATGACTGATACCATGTTCGTACTGTCTGACACTAGCTTAATGACTGATACCATGTTCGTACTGTCTGACACTAGCTTAATGACTGATATCATGTTCGTACTGTCTGACACTAACTAAATGACCCATACCATGTTCGTACTGTCTGACACTAGCTTAATGACTGATACAATGTTCATACTGTCTGACACTAGCTTAATGACCCATACAATGTTCGTACTGTCTGACAATAACTAAAGGACTGATACAATGTTCGTACTGTCTGACACTAGCATAATGACTGATACAATGTTCATACTGTCTGACACTAGCTTAATTACCCATTCCATGTTCGTACTGTCTGACACTAGCTTAATGACTGATACAATGTTCATACTGTCTGACACTAGCTTAATGACCCATACCATGTTCGTACTGTCTGACACTAACTAAATGACCCATACCATGTTCGTACTGTCTGACACTAGCTTAAGGACTGATACAATGTTCATACTGTCTGACACTAGCTTAATGACCCATACAATGTTCGTACTGTCTGACACTAGCTTAATGACTGATACCATGTTCGTACTGTCTGACACTAGCTTAATGACTGATACCATGTTCGTACTGTCTGACACTAACTAAATGACTGATTCCATGTTCGTAATGTCTGACACTAACTAAATGACTGATCCAATGTTCGTACTGTCTGACAATAACTAAATGACTGATACAATGTTCGTACTGTCTGACACTAGCTTAATGACCCATACAAAGTTCGTACTGTCTGACACTAGCTTAATGACTGATACAATGTTCGTACTGCCTGACACTAGCTTAATGACTGATACAATGTTCGTACTGTCTGACACTAGCTTAATGACTGATACAATGTTCGTACTGTCTGAAACTAGCTTAATGACCCATACGAAGTTCGTACTGTCTGACACGAGCTTAATGACCCATTCAATTTTAGTACTGTCTGACACTAGCTTAATGACTCATGCAATGTTAGTACTGTCTGACACTAGCTAAATGACTCATACAATGTTCGTACTGTCTGACACTAGCTTAATGACCCATACGAAGTTCGTACTGTCTGACACGAGCTTAATGACCCATTCAATTTTAGTACTGTCTGACACTAGCTTAATGACTCATGCAATGTTCGTACTGTCTGACACTAACTAAATGACCCATACCATGTTCGTACTGTCTGACACTAACTAAATGACCCATACCATGTTCGTACTGTCTGATACTAACTAAATGACCCATACCATGTTCGTACTGTCTGACACTAACTAAATGACTGATACAATGTTCATACTGTCTGACACTAGCTTAATGACTGATACCATGTTCGTACTGTCTGACACTAGCTTAATGACTGATACCATGTTCGTACTGTCTGACACTAGCTTAATGACTGATATCATGTTCGTACTGTCTGACACTAACTAAATGACCCATACCATGTTCGTACTGTCTGACACTAGCTTAATGACTGATACAATGTTCGTACTGTCTGACACTAGCTTAATGACTCATACAATGTTCGTACTGTCTGAAACTAGCTTAATGACCCATACGAAGTTCGTACTGTCTGACACGAGCTTAATGACCCATTCAATTTTAGTACTGTCTGACACTAGCTTAATGACTCATGCAATGTTAGTACTGTCTGACACTAGCTTATTGACCCATTCAATTTTAGTACTGTCTGACACTAACTTAATGACCCATACAAAGGTAGTACTATCTGACACTCGCTTAATTACCCATACCATGTTCGTACTGTCTGACACTAGCTTAATGACTGATACCATGTTCGTACTGTCTGACACTAGCTTAATGACCCATACCATGTTCGTACTGTCTGACACTAACTAAATGACCCATACCATGTTCGTACTGTCTGACACTAGCTTTATGACCCATACCATGTTCGTACTGTCTGACACTAGCTTAATGACCCATACCATGTTCGTACTGTCTGACACTAACTTAATGACCCATACCATGTTCGTACTGTCTGACACTAGCTTAATGACCCATACCATGTTCGTACTGTCTGACACTAACTAAATGACCCATACAAAGTTCGTACTGTCTGACACTAGCTTAATGACCCATTCAATTTTAGTACTGTCTGACACTAGCTTAATGACTCATACAATGTTAGTACTGTCTGACACTAACTTAATGACCCATACAAAGATTGTACTGTCTGACACTAGCTTAATGACCCATACAAAGTTCGTACTGTCTGACACTAGCTTAATGACTCATACAATGTTCGTACCGTCTGACGATCAACATGAACAGACCATATATTTATTTAGACATGTACAAAAAGTACATAGTTACAATGTATGTATAATTTATAGTTAATTGTATTGTTGAGGTGGTTCAGCAGTTGAGATGGTTGTATTGTTGAGGTGGTTCAATAGTTGAGTAGGTTGTATTGTTGAGGTGGTTCAAAAGTTGAGTAGGTTGTATTGTTGAGGTGGTTCAATAGTTGAGATGGTTGTATTGTTGAGGTGGTTCAATAGTTGAGATGGTTGTACTGTTGAGGTGGTTCAAAAGTTGAGTAGATTGTATTGTTGAGGTGGTTCAATAGTTGAGATGGTTGTATTGTTGAGGTGGTTCAAAAGTTGAGTAGGTTGTATTGTTGAGGTGGTTCAATAGTTGAGTAGGTTGTATTGTTGAGGTGGTTCAATAGTTGAGTAGGTTGTATTGTTGAGGTGGTTCAATAGTTGAGATGGTTGTATTGTTGAGGTGGTTCAATAGTTGAGTAGGTTGTATTGTTGAGGTGGTTCAATAGTTGTGTAGGTTGTATTGTTGAGTTAGTCGTATTGTTGAGATGGTCGTATTGTTGAGGATATTATATTGTTGAAGTGATTGTATTGTTGAGATGGTTATATTGTTGAGATGGTTGTATTGTTGTATTGTTGAGATGGTTGAGATGGTCGTATTGTTGAGATGGTTGAGATGGTCGTATTGTTGAGATGGTTGTATTGTTGAGATGGTTGTATTGTTGAGATGGTTGTATTGTTGTATTGTTGAGATGGTTGGGATGGTCGTATTGTTGAGATGGTTGTATTGTTGAGTTAGTCGTATTGTTGAGATGGTCGTATTGTTGAGGATATTGTATTGTTGAGGTGATTGTATTGTTGAGATGGTTGTATTGTTGAGGTGGTTGTATTGTTGTATTGTTGAGATGGTTGTATTGTTGAGATGGTTGTATTGTTGTATTGTTGAGATGGTTGGGATGGTCGTATTGTTGAGATGGTCCTATTGTTGAGATGGTTGTATTGTTGAGATGGTTGTATTGTTGAGATGGTTGTATTGTTGTATTGTTGAGATGGTTGAGATGGTCGTATTGTTGAGATGGTTGAGATGGTCGTATTGTTGTATTGTTGTATTGTTGAGATGGTTGTATTGTTGAGATGGTTGTATTGTTGTATTGTTGAGATGGTTGTATTGTTGTATTGTTGAGATGTTTGTATTGTTGAGATGGTTGTATTGTTGTATTGGTGAGATGGTTGAGATGGTCGTATTGTTGTATTGTTGTATTGTTGAGATGGTTGTATTGTTGAGATGGTTGTATTGTTGTATTGTTGAGATGGTTGAGATGGTCGTATTGTTGAGATGGTTGAGATGTTTGTATTGTTGTATTGTTGAGATGGTTGTATTGTTGTATTGTTGAGATGGTTGTATTGTTGAGATGGTCGTATTGTTGTATTGTTGAGATGGTCTTATTGTTGAGATGGTTGAGATGGTCGTATTGTTGATATGGTTGTATTGTTGAGATTGTTGTATTGTTGTATTGTTGAGATGATTGTATTGTTGAGATGGTCGTATTGTTGAGATGGTTGAGATGTTTGTATTGTTGAGATGGTTGTATTGTTGTATTGTTGAGATGGTCGTATTGTTGAGATGGTTGTATTGTTGAGATGGTTGTATTGTTGTATTGTTGAGATGGTTGTATTGTTGTATTCTTGAGATGGTTGTATTGTTGTATTCTTGAGATGGTTGAGATGGTCGTATTGTTGAGATGGTTGTATTGTTGAGATGGTTGTATTGTTGAGATGGTCGTATTGTTGAGATGGTTGTATTGTTGAGATGGTTGTATTGTTGAGATGGTCCTATTGTTGAGATGGTTGTATTGTTGAGGTGGTTGTATTGTTGAGATGGTCCTATTGTTGAGATGGTTGTATTGTTGAGGTGGTTGTATTGTTGAGATGGTTGTATTGTTGAGATGGTCCTATTGTTGAGATGGTTGTATTGTTGAGATGGTTGTATTGTTGAGATGGTCCTATTGTTGAGATGGTTGTATTGTTGAGGTGGTTGTATTGTTGAGATGGTCCTATTGTTGAGATGGTTGTATTGTTGAGGTGGTTGTATTGTTGAGATGGTTGTATTGTTGAGATGGTCCTATTGTTGAGATGGTTGTATTGTTGAGATGGTTGTATTGTTGAGATGGTTGTATTGTTGGTATGGTTGTATTGTTGAGATGGTTGTATTGTTGAGATGGTTGTATTGTTGAGATGGTCCTATTGTTGAGATGGTCCTATTGTTGAGATGGTTGTATTGTTGAGATGGTTGTATTGTTGAGATGGTTGTATTGTTGAGATGGTTGTATTGTTGAGATGGTTGTATTGTTGAGATGGTTGTATTGTTGAGATGGTCCTATTGTTGAGATGGTCCTATTGTTGAGATGGTCCTATTGTTGAGATGGTTGTATTGTTGAGATGGTTGTATTGTTGAGATGGTTGTATTGTTGAGATGGTCCTATTGTTGAGATGGTTGTATTGTTGAGATGGTTGTATTGTTGAGATGGTTGTATTGTTGAGATGGTTGTATTGTTGAGATGGTTGTATTGTTGAGATGGTCCTATTGTTGAGATGGTCCTATTGTTGAGATGGTTGTATTGTTGAGATGGTCGTATTGTTGAGATGGTTGTATTGTTGAGATGGTTGTATTGTTGAGATGGTTGTATTGTTGAGATTGTTGTATTGTTGAGATGGTTGTATTGTTGAGATGGTCCTATTGTTGAGATGGTTGTATTGTTGAGATGGTTGTATTGTTGAGATGGTTGTATTGTTGAGATGGTTGTATTGTTGAGATGGTTGTATTGTTGAGATGGTCCTATTGTTGAGATGGTTGTATTGTTGAGATGGTCGTATTGTTGAGATGGTTGTATTGTTGAGATGGTTGTATTGTTGAGATGGTCCTATTGTTGAGATGGTTGTATTGTTGAGATGGTCCTATTGTTGAGATGGTTGTATTGTTGAGATGGTCCTATTGTTGAGATAGTTGTATTGTTGAGATGGTTGTATTGTTGAGATGGTTGTATTGTTGAGATGGTCCTATTGTTGAGATGGTCCTATTGTTGAGATGGTCGTATTGTTGAGATAGTTGTATTGTTGAGATGGTTGTATTGTTGAGATGGTTGTATTGTTGAAATGGTTGTATTGTTGAGATGGTCCTATTGTTGAGATGGTTGTATTGTTGAGATGGTCGTATTGTTGAGATAGTTGTATTGTTGAGATAGTTGTATTGTTGAGATGGTCCTATTGTTGAAATGGTTGTATTGTTGAGATGGTCCTATTGTTGAGATGGTTGTATTGTTGAGATGGTTGTATTGTTGAAATGGTTGTATTGTTGAGATGGTCGTATTGTTGAGATAGTTGTATTGTTGAGATAGTTGTATTGTTGAGATGGTCCTATTGTTGAAATGGTTGTATTGTTGAGATGGTTGTATTGTTGAGATGGTTGTATTGTTGAGATGGTTGTATTGTTGAGATGGTCCTATTGTTGAGATGGTCGTATTGTTGAGATGGTTGTATTGTTGAGATGGTTGTATTGTTGAGATGGTTGTATTGTTGAGATGGTCCTATTGTTGAGATGGTCCTATTGTTGAGATGGTCGTATTGTTGAGATGGTTGTATTGTTGAGATGGTTGTATTGTTGAGATGGTTGTATTGTTGAGATGGTCGTATTGTTGAGATGGTTGTATTGTTGAGATGGTTGTATTGTTGAGATGGTCCTATTGTTGAGATGGTTGTATTGTTGAGATGGTTGTATTGTTGAGATGGTTGTATTGTTGAGATAGTTGTATTGTTGAGATGGTTGTATTGTTGAGATGGTCCTATTGTTGAGATGGTCCTATTGTTGAGATGGTTGTATTGTTGGTATGGTTGTATTGTTGAGATGGTTGTATTGTTGAGATGGTCCTATTGTTGAGATGGTCCTATTGTTGAGATGGTTGTATTGTTGAGATGGTTGTATTGTTGAGATGGTCCTATTGTTGAGATGGTCCTATTGTTGAGATGGTTGTATTGTTGAGATGGTTGTATTGTTGAGATGGTCCTATTGTTGAGATGGTCCTATTGTTGAGATGGTTGTATTGTTGAGATGGTTGTATTGTTGAGATGGTCCTATTGTTGAGATGGTCCTATTGTTGAGATGGTCCTATTGTTGAGATGGTCCTATTGTTGAGATGGTTGTATTGTTGGTATGGTTGTATTGTTGAGATGGTTGTATTGTTGAGATGGTCCTATTGTTGAGATGGTCCTATTGTTGAGATGGTTGTATTGTTGAGATGGTTGTATTGTTGAGATGGTCCTATTGTTGAGATGGTCCTATTGTTGAGATGGTCCTATTGTTGAGATGGTTGTATTGTTGAGATAGTTGTATTGTTGAGATGGTTGTATTGTTGAGATGGTCCTATTGTTGAGATGGTTGTATTGTTGAGATGGTTGTATTGTTGATATGGTCGCTTAGCGATGTTACACTGTATATATTCTCTCTAATCTGGCTTCCCTTCTGAACCAGCCAAATGGTCTTATCCCGGAGCAGAACGGTTCAACAAGTTTCTGTGTCATATTATTGAAAAGTTTTTATTTTTATATTCTTTGTCCTATGAGGAAGAATATTGACACTTGGAAACAAAATACTTGCAGTTTGAATATATTTTCCTCTTGTATACTATATAGATATATATACATATACTCATTGACTTTAAAAACGATGCACTGAGAATAGTTGTCTAAATAATAGGAAAAACAAACCAAGATATAAATTGACTTTGTTATCATGTTTCCTTGATCTAACATTTCATAAAAATAACAAATGTCGGGTATTAATCATGATGGTACAGTCAAGCTTCTTTCTTAGTCAGGGTAAAAAATACATGTCACACAATTAATAGCGCTTGCACAGTTTTTGGAATTTGATAATTCCTTTGCTATCGTCGACTTACAAAAATGCCGTGAGCTCCATAACTGTCATGGTTCCCGTTCCCACTTTCACTCTATTGTGTGCTGTAAGATTAGGGACGGAAACCAACTAGTTTAGCATAAAATAGTTCTACTTTCGGCTTTCGTTCAGTAGGTCAGTAATTTCTCTAAAGAAGTATGCATGTAATTACATTAATCTGCTATTGATGTATGTCTTATATGTGACTTTTTGACATGATATGTAAATCAGTGTTAAGGTTTATATCCACAACGCGTATCGATCGATACTATCGGCTAGAGCTATATATAGCTGGATAAATTCTAAAAATAGAATGTGGGGTTTTCCCGTCGAAGTGCAGAGAACAGAACGGCAGTACACATACATTTGCGAAGAAATAACAGTTATTGTGAAGTTCGCAATTATTATGTTGGTTCACAGTGTGTGTAGGGTATTTTGATGTTAAGACAGAAGGATCGTAATGGAACTGATGAAATCGTTCGATGTCGGTATATTCCGTAGCGAGATCGGCAAATATCGCCGTATAACGGCTCGCTCCGAATAGCTGTATTTTTTTACAATAAACTTTTACTTTCACTTCAAAACCTGTCATATAGTCCAACATCATTATATTAAGTTTGAATATAATTCACATACCAATTACATATATTTTCTGAAAAAAATCTTAAACTACGATTAATCAATCGATAGTGGTTTATGTCAGTTTTGTTCCGAGTTTGAAACTAAAAACATGGATAATCGAAAAACTCTTCAAAACCAAATTATCACTAAAAGAATTATGTAGGTCGATTTTAATTCGTTTCTAACACTGTAGTGTGCATTTTTAAAAGTGATATGTGGTCATAATCAAGATATATTATTAAAATGGAGTGTTTTGAAGAGCTTTTCGGTATGTATTAAATCAGTAAATACGACACCAACAATGCTTATTTTGGTACCGATGGATTCGGAAAAATATAGGCTGGATATAAATGGGCTACATAAAAAACTCGAAACATCTGATAACTTAGATACCTATCATCGCCAGGTTGATGGAATTTAGCACATGAATATCAGAATATGTACATAAATAGATGGCAATATTGAGATGGTGTATGTTAATTCCTAAGCATGAATATCCATCAACTGTACAGTTCCTAATTTAGGATTTCTCCTAACAGTCATTGTTGTGTTGCCAGCAACACCATGGCAGTGACTTGTCTCATATGAAAAAAATCAAATTCCGACAGTACTTTCAGTACTTTGATTAAATTACGTGAGTATAGATTTAAGCGAGTATATGTTTCATCTATAAACGGAAATAGGTCTAAATTACAAGGAAGAAAAACAACGTCGACTAAATTATAGTCTGAGATGAAATCTTAACGTGGTATATAGATCTGAAATAAGGAAGATAATGTTCAACAGAATCAATTTAAGTCGCACTTATCAAACATTATCTATTCAAATCTTGCTAAAACAGGAAATTTTAGTCAAGTGACTGATTTTAATCAAGTTTCAATCAGTATAATGTAATGTACGTTTCACTTTTATACTTATAAGTATAAATATTAGTTAACACACAAATATAAATAATATAAAAAACATTGTAGACTTTACTTAATTTCCACAACAACTAGGAACAATGGTACAGTCACAATAATCAGTCTCTTGCTAAGAAATGTAAAGCTAATGCATGTATGATATTTATTGAAGAAACGTTCACCGTTAGAAAAGACATAATGTGGCCTTAATTGACAGATGACCTTTATTCCGAGGTCAGTTCCAAACAGTCAATGACTGTTTTAAGAGAATGGCCTTTTATTCACAAGGTGGCATTTATTTGGAGATGGTTGCAAACACAGGTTTGACTGTATATATCAAAATGTCGAAGAATAAATACATCAAGGTTACATGGACACTTATAAGTGGATCATTGTTCCTAGCTGTTGTTGATGTATTAAGTAACGTCTACAATGTTTCATATCATTTTTTGGGTTAAACTATTATTTTTGCTTTCTTAGAAGAGTATTGAAGGAATAAGGAGATAAGAAGAAAATGCGAATAACAGATACAAGATATGAATAGATAATGTTTGATAAGTGCGAATTAAATTGATTCTGGTCAACATTATCTTCCTTATTTCATATGTACATACCACGTTCAGCTGCTAATGTAGATTTAGATTCAAGTTGATAGGAAAGGATTGGTGTAAATTGTAATGAAAGTGCTCTCTTCCTGGTCACAAGTACGGATACCCTCCATTAGTCATGACCACGATCTAAAGAGTGTGTTTGTATCTCAGATAAGTATTGATTATTTCCCAAGTTAAACAAATGCATTCGGTACAAATGCAACTATATACTCACTGTGTATTTGTTGTTAATAAATACAGTCAAACCATAGCTAATTAATGGACAAATATCTGACTACACCTAGAGTAGGTGGTATGTGTGAAATTAAAGTTTTAATAACTAAAAACGAAAAGGATTTTATAGGGCAAACGACGATTACCAAAAGAAGTGTTTAATTTGATATTTTAAGATAAAAAAGATCGACACTCAACTCCTGAGAGAAGTGGGGACATGCGCATCTTGACCATCTTTGGAAAAAAACACACGTGACGGATAACATTAGCCTGTATTTGGAGATGGTCATGTTTTCAGTCCCACTTGTATTAAATGTTTAATAAACACAGCGTAACCCAGTACCTTATGTTTCAATTTCAAATATTTTTAAGTTCCGTAAAACACCACTTAGCGACAACTTCAGTACAATAGACACTTCCTTATAGTGACCACTTCACTATAGCAGACACTTCCTTATAGCGACCACTTCACTATAGCAGACACTTCCTTATAGCGACCACTTCACTATAGCAGACACTTCCTTATAGCGACCACTTCACTATAGCAGACACTTCCTTATAGCGACCACTACACTATAGCAGACACTTCCTTATAGCGACCACTACACTATAGCAGACACTTCCTTATAGCGACCACTTCACTATAGCAGACACTTCCTTATAGCGACCACTTCACTATAGCAGACACTTCCTTATAGCGACCACTTCACTATAGCAGACACTTCCTTATAGCGACCACTACACTATATCAGACACTTCCTTATAGCGACCACTTCTATGATAAGTATGACCTATTTCAATATAACGATCAGTTATTTTTTCTCCATAACAAATAATTTATTGTTACAATGATTGTTAAATGAAACCACATCGATAATATTTTATTCCAAATGTGGTCGAAACATTAACTAAGTATGTATGTATGCAAGTCCTTGGATTGGCAAATGCTATACTACATGTTGATAATAGCCTTTAATCAGATGAGCATGTTGGGTATCATGTGTGTGTAGTTGGGTATCATGTGTGTGTAGTTGGGTATCATGTGTGCGTAGTTGGGTATCATGTGTGTGTAGTTGGGTATCACATGTATGTTTTATGTATCAAGTGTGTAGAGTTGGGTATCATGTGTGTGTAGTTATGTATCATGCATGTGTAGTTATTATATCATGTGTGTGTAGTTGGGTATCATGTGTGTGTAGTTATGTATCATGTGTGTGTAGTTAAGTATCATGTGTGTGTAGTTATATATCATGTGAGTGTAGTTGGGTATCATGTGTGTGTAGCTGGGTATCATGTGTGTGTTGTTGGGTATCATGTGTGTATAGTAAGGTATCATGTGTGTGTAGTTAGGTATCATGCGAGTGTAGCTGGGTATCATGTGTGTGTAGCTGGGTATCATGTATGTGTAGTTGGGTATCATGTGTGCAGTTGGGTATCATGTGTGTGTAGTTAGGTATCATGTCTGTGTAGACAGGTATCATGTGTGTGTAGTTAGGTATCATGTGTGTGTAGCTGGGTATCATGTGAGTGTAGTTGGGTGTCATGTGGGTAGTTATGTATCATGTGTGTAGTTATGTATCATGTGTGTGTAGTTGGGTATCCTGTGTGTAGTTATGTATCATGTGTGTGTAGTTATGTATCATGTGTGTGTAGTTGGGTACAATGTGTGTGTAGTTGGGTATCATGTGTGTGTTTGGGTATCATGATAATAATAATCCTTGAAAGTTCTTTTGTTATCCTTCATCTTAAGATCTACCTTGATCTCATGTCAACATTGAAAGATTCGTACAGCTGGTTTACTTTCGGTAGATTAATTTATAGTGAAACTTTGAGATCAACTTATTCTGACAATTATATTCATGTACCACACAAATATCATGTTGTATGTTTACTAATGTTATATATCCAAGTTAAAACTAAGAAAACTGCAAAGTTCAAATGTTTATTGTACAATACATGAATTGTTAAAGTATTTACAAGAATAAAATCAAAATAATAAACAACGAGTACACACAATTATTTGTAACTACATAAAAAATATCACATAGACAAAACAACTGAGCAGACTGTAGGCCTCCATTTCATGAAACTTATTTTTTTAGATTAAATAACGTAAAAAAGCTATATAATGTTATATACATATACACATATAATATTAATTCAAAAGTGAAAACTAAAAAAAAAGTTGAAAAAAAAAATTGAAAAAAATTCATTTTGAAAAAAAAATGAAGTTCACAAAAAAATCACCAAAAATGCAAAAAACAACTTTTTTTCGAATTTCGCATTTAATTTGATCTCATATTGTAGGAAATGACCTAATTAAGAAAATAAATGGTCACATGACATGTTTCCGTTGAGAAATAAAAAAGTTATGATCATTTTTGTCCGTGTGAAATTCTCGCATTTTGTTGATGCGTTCATCAAAGTCGCTTATAAAGTCAACTTTTTACATGTAATGTTTACTCAAACACAACAAAAACATTTACTGACAACTTCTTGTTTCAAAGTATAACAATATATCATATTTAAATGTGATGTTTATTGTAGATATTGATTCAAGATGTTCAGACATGTATTCCACAGACTCCTTCTCTGACAGTACACTGTGAGTTTCTCCATCAACTGATGTAATCTGACATCTATATAACTCAACTTTTATCTCAGAATTCTTTACAAAACTTTCAACAAAACAATGAAAACATTGACGACTCATTGTGACATCAAAGTCGCTTATAAAGTCAACTTTTTACATGAAATGTTTACAAAAAGACAACAAAAACATTTACTGACAACTTCTTGTTTCAAAGTATAACCTTCCTCTATCATCTTTATCTGTGATGTTTATTGTAGATATTGATTCAAGATGTTCAGACATGTATTTCACAGACTCCTCCTCTGACAGTACACTGTGAGTTTCTCCATCAACTGATCTAATCTGACAACACTGTAACTCAACTTTTATATCAGAAACATTCACAAAACTTTCTACAAAACAATGAAACCATTGACGACTCATTGTGACATCATACAGATCTATCTTCACTTGTGTTACCTGAGGATGTAGTTGTAATAAAACATCATCAAGTAACTTCATGTTCAACAGTCTTAGATACTTGATGCATGGAAGATATTTCACTGTAGACGTCAATGTTTTCATTGTTTTGTTATCTAACCTGTAATCATGGATATAAAGATGTTCAAGTTGTGAATCTTTAAAACATTTAAATAAATCACTATAACAAAGTCTAACAATCCTCTCAGATAATGGACACAATGTGACGGACTTTAAACTAGAATTGTTTACATTGTTACATAAAATATTAACATCCTGCAGACATAATGAAGTGAGTTTTGTATGTTGTGGAAGATTTAGAGTCAATGTACAGTCACTATCATCACTTCGGCGATTAGGAAAACACATTCTAAACAATGTACAGTCAGAACGATCACTATCATCTTGGTGATTAACACAAGACACATTATACAATTTTATATTTTCAATGAGAACATTGTCAGACAGAAATTTCACCAGATAATGTAAACTGTTATGTTGTAATTTAACATCAGACAGAGACAATGATGTCAGATGATGGAGACTTCTCACAAGTAATTCTGGTATCAATGGTTTATCTTTATAAACACCTTTAATACAAACAGCGTGCAGTGTTGATTTATTCTGTAACATGAACTGAGTGAACTTTACAATATCAGCAGATGACACACTCTCAACATTTAAATATTGCAGACAATGGATTTGATCAAACTCTGGGTAATATTTACCTTCATCTGAACATATTGATTTTACATATTTTTCATTTAACAATAAAAGTTGTCTCAAAATATCAACATTAGAATCATCATCAAATATGAAATCTTCCATTTTCAATACTATTTCTTTAGATCTACTGAATTCATTGAAACAATTTACAACAATATTTTGTAATGACTCGAGTTGTGTTTTGTAAGAATACATGTCATAGTGAAATATAGCATTTCTCCAGATCAAAGTTAAATCATCAGATATTTGTAAGTAAATATTGTCAAACAATTGTTTTATTCCATCATAAGAAAACCCAGCAAGTAATAGTAAGAGATTTTCACAAGGTAAAACTTGATCTAAACATTTCCATCTTTTAGTGACCTCATTGAATGAATTACTTTGGTCAAATGATGATATAAACAATGCAGCAAAAAATTCAAGGTAGCTTTGATGAATAAAACTTATTTTCAGTTTTTCTTTTGAATAAAAACCAAACACTTCATTTTTAGATAGTATCCCTATTTTACACAAAAAGTCAGTTTCTTCAATAGAAAAACAATATGGTTCAGATTCTAACTGGTCCCTGGTGAATACAAGACTGGTTACATTTTCATCTTGTTTGAACATTGAGCGAAATGACAGATTACATACTTTGTAAATAAATGAAACATATTTCTTTAAATAACTTAGTCCTGTGAGAGAATTAGGGAGCTGATGTGTAGATGGTGTAGACGGTGGAAACTGAATTTTTCTCTTTTCAGCTCGTTCAAACAGCATTTCCAGGATATTTCCATAGATAACAGCGCTGGGCACACCTGTCAGTGTCTTTTCATACCATAAAACTACCAAGTGAGACGTGATAATTGGGATGCATAACTGCTTTTTTAGTCCACAGTTTTTAACCTCTTTTTTAAAATCAGATGACTGCCTGTTACATGATTCTTGCCGATTCATATAATCGACCAGTTTTTGAACATAACGTTCAGATGAACTGCCAGAAATACCAGTTATTTGAATTTGATGATCAATATCTGTCTTGTGGGACAACCTCACACTCTCTATTCTATACGGACGACAGGTGGTGAGGTAGATACAGTTTCCTGAATAAAATCTCTCAGGTATTCTATTGTCCCTCCCATCAACAATCTCTGGCGACCATTCATCCATCCCATCCAAGAGAACCAAGCATTGTTTATCTCTTAGTATAGATTTGATGAGATGTTCATACTTTTCATTAGAGCCAAAGAATCGTTCAATTATCATTTCCAATACACGAGCACGGCGGGTTTCTCGTAAAGTGATACAAAATACATAGTCAAACTTGGATATATAGTCAACATCTTTCTTTAATGCCTCATTACTCACATCTGCACCACACTTGGCCATATACCATAACAAACACATATGTCTGCACAGTGATGTTTTACCAACACCAGCATCGCCTGTTATGTATATGCTTTTGCAGAATTTGCTGTCCTTAAAAAATATATCTTCATAAGAATCAATTTGCCTAGGATTTTCTTTCTTTGTTGGGTCTACACTGTTCATCGTAGGAGGTTGATATATATGTAAGAGTTCTTCATCAACATTTTCAAACAATGGCGACACTGGCAAGGTTTTACATTGATCATTGTAGATCTCCAAGATGTCCTTCTGAATGTCTGAAGAGAGAAATATGTATAACAATAATAATATAATGAAGTTTAAGTCAGAACAAGAGGTCCAAGATAAATCACCTATATCGTTCACATGACAATCATTGTTTTACTGATTAAAATACTGTTTTCAGCCAGTGTCATGAGGTCTGCTGTTATCAATGTTTTCCTGTGATTTGACCTGGTGACCTAGTGTCTGACCCCAGATTACCCATGTTCGAAAACCTATCCCACATATCATTTAGACTAACGTCATGACAAGGTTTGGTGAAGATCCAATTAATACCGTGACATCTACAGTAATAAAAGATTTTCTGGAAATTTGACCTGATGACCTAGTTAGTTTTTACACCCAAAATGACCCATGTTTGAACTTATCTTAATATCATTAAAAATGCAACATTACATGGGACCCAGGGTATAAAAGAGAGGTAATGGCTTGTGGGCGGTTTCCCTAGATTTTTTAACTGTATTCAGCTCAGGGAGAGATTTTTTAAAATATTTGATATTAAATGATGTTTTTAATCACTGAAAAAATTCTGAATGAAGCAACATGATTCTTTTATCAGTCCAGACAAAAAATTTCAAAATGCATGAAATGCATGAAAAGGTTTGCATATTTTCAAAACAGTTTATAAAAGGTGTTCACAAAATTTTCATTTAATTTGACGTTTTGACTTTATTTTTTACCCCAAAAACTAATTATCAACTTATTCCAAGAAGAAATTAGAATTCAGCTTTAATTAAACTATCAAATAAAATTAAGAACTCAACAAGAAAAGATATGAAACACTAAAAGCAGTTGTTTGTTCAGTTTACTTAACACAAGAATTATTAACATGGAGTTGATGATACTTATAAACAAACAATATCACAGTCCATGTAAGACAGACAGAAAATCTGTCAGTAACCACATGGACAAGAATATTCATTATGCTGATATTAGGCAAATCTTTTAACATTACTTTGTTTGTCCATTTCAATCCATGATTTTATCATTTCATCATAATCTTGCTTTGCCTTATCATTAATATCCATACTCTCAGCATTATTGATTTGTGATACCAGATCAGCAATGTTAGCAGTGTGATTAAGTCTGTGTAGAATCTGAAAAGAAATGTTAGAGGCAAATAAATGTATTTGATTAAAAATTGTAGTAGCCACTCAGAGTAGCTAACCAGTTACATCATACAGCCGGTACAGCCAAGGAATATTGATCTTGTGCTCACAGGGCTAATGCCAAGATGAGGCATGTGTATTTCTGACCCTGTGGATAGTATAAGTACTGGTTGAAAGGTACCAGGAAGCTGTGTACTGGTGCTATACACTGGGCACATTAAATAATCAGGCTGTCCATTCGAAATAAGAACTAGACGCATCCTGCACCGGACATGCCTGTATCTAATATATATCTCTCCCTACAGGGGACTCTCTCCCAGACTGTCCCTCTGGTCAGATAATGCTGTATCTGCACTGGTAGAGGATGCATGTGCGCCCGCGTGGCTGCAACATATGTAAAGCGCCTTTGAATGTGTTGGTATGAAAAGTGCGGTTTATAAATCTAGAATCTATCGATTTCAAGGCTACTTTCATGACGGTATTCAAATAAAAGATCCCAACATAAGATTCATGTTAGTTACTTGTGGAATGAGAGAAATACATGTAATATCTAAATGGTCATGATGGCCCTGATTTGATTGCTTAGTTAAATGAGCTGATTTGATTGAAAACTTGGTAAACAGATGACTCAAAAGCAAGTTCAACCACAAGGGTATCATTTTATCATTCTTAGCAGAACACATCTAGACAATGCTGCACTCTGAATATGTACATTCATGACCAGCACCCGAGCAGTTGATACCATTTGACAAACCAAAATCAGTATAACCGGAAACATTCTTGTCACAACATATCCATCCCTACAACCTAAGTTCTTGCCTTCCAGTAAATATATGCAGCTAAACTGACCAACAGAAAATAAATTTATGTTTGCCATACATAAATAAAGTTTGCAGCTTTATGTGAGCCGTAAGAAAGACACGTTGCTGCCATTACTAACATCAATGCGTCCATAGTCTTAAATCAAAATGACAAAGAATTGAAATGGTGGATGGGGTATTTAAAGTTTTTTAACTCTTAAGTAAATCTGCAAAAAGCACTTAACTAGTCAGACTCTACTTCATTTGCTAAGTAAATTTAAGACCGTATCAGTGGGTAGAACACCAAACTAAGAAAGTATTTACCGGAGTTAATTCTTGCCATTTCTTTTGCAAGTCTTTTTCATCTATGATTACTGTTTGACTGTGTGCCAACTGAAAAATAAATCAACGAGTAAATTTACCGTAACTACATCCCAGTTAGATACTGATAATCAATATAATTATTTTCACTATTATCTTGTCATTTACATCACTCATATTATAGGAATAAAGAAAATAGTCAAAACAAACCCATCACTTACACATTTTGTATCATAATCATACAACTGGAAATAAATAAAACAAAATTATGGATCACTAGAAGCTTCTTGTTTGGCGATTAACAAAAATATCAAATTCATGGAAACATTTTGAAATGTAACTTTAATATGATGAGATTAATTTAAACTAAAATAGTTAATGATTATATTTCTATACTGGATGGGAAACTGTCCAGTGATCTACAGCAGGGATTTTTTGGAGGCGATTTTATAGCCGAAATTCGGTCATACTCCCAATGGAAAATGGTATCTTTTTTCCCAAAAAAAATTCTGAATCTTTAAAAACCAGAAATGTGTCCGTAGGACACGGATGCCCCCGCCATTTCACACTGGACACAGAAATGAGTGTTGTGTGGTAAACATGTGAAAACAACATAGAGCAGGTTGCTTGGGAATGCTGCCCATCATCATGGGAAGTAAAGATCACCTAAGGGTGGTAAACACACAACTACATGTACTTTCAATATTTCAATATAAGGAATGAACGTAAATATGTATGTGTCAGGGCTAGCGCTGGGAATTTTTTTTCTTGAGCCAATTATTTTAGCCGGGGGTCAGGGGGCCGCAGGCACCCGCAGGGTTAAGGGGCAGCGCCCTTATGGGGGGTAACAGGGGGGCAAAGCCCCCCTTGGCGAAAATGAATTTTGAGACCTGCTAAATCTAATTTCTGAGGTTTAAATTAGATTAGTTTGTTATAATAGTTGTTGCTGCTGAATAGGTAAGCTACCTCCATGTGTTCTTTTTGAAAATCATCAAAACCTTATTACAAGAACGAAGAATGTTTCAGTTTATAGAGAATTTATTTAAAATGCATACATGTAGGCAAACATGACTACATATACATAGTTTGGCCTGTAGTAGGGTATAATACTTCCCATTATCAAGGACTTATATACATACATGTATGTATATAAGTCCTTGCCATTATGAACAAAAAAAACCCAGAAAACTTTAACGTTTAATTTTATTTCTAAATTCTAAAAAGATACAAATACACACAGATATGCATAGATTTACGTTAACAAGCACAAAAGTCGAGCAAATTCAAAAGTAACACATCTCTATTAATTTTCCGTAAGATACGTCTCGACCCGTACAACTTTGGTACCGGAAAAAAACGGACCGTATAACTGGCGTTTATTCGTCATTATGATAATTAGTTTTATTTGGCGATGTTTTGACTTTATCCTTAAATATGGCATAGATAAAGCGAAAGTAGGATTTCGGAAAATCGTAACGTGTTCTCGGCTAATAAATCTAAATTTAATCCGTATACCAGTGCAGTGAACCATAAACGGTCAGTAATTGTCATGCAGACCAAATTCACATCGGAACATTCTATGCCTCGCGGCAGTCTCATTGTTAAAGGTGCGAAATTGGCGACGCTGTGATCAACAATCGTGTCATCAATTACACGCGACTGCCGCAGGGGGTTTGTTTATATTGACTTCCACAATTGATTTCTGAATTAATCAGGATTAGTTTGGGTAGTATGTTTAAGTAGATAATTATAATGTGACCAACGCGCAAATGAGTGTTCTATTTTCGGACTTTAGATTCCGAAAAGCAAAAGTCGTAGTTTTACGAGATTTTAGCCAAAATGAATTTTCTTGAGCCAACTTTTATTTCTTTGAGCCATTGGCTCAATTGGCGAACGCCAGCGCTAGCCCTGTGTGTCCACTGTGACCTTTGAGTAAACGACCGTTTTTGAGCATGACACGTCATCTTAATATGATGAACATTGTGCCAATTTATTTCAAAATCCCATCATACATGACAAAGTTATCAGCCAGACACAAACATACACTTTCACTATATCCATAATAATATGCACAAACTTTTAACGTCCACTGTGACCTTGACCTTTGAGCAAGTGACGCAGTTGACGCGCAGGACACGTCGTCTTGATATGATGAACATTTGTGCCAGTTTATTCAAAATCCAATCATGCATGACAGAGTTATAAGCCTGACACGAACATATACACACAATGCTTTATGTGTCGACTGTGACCTTGACCTTTGAGTAAGCGACACAGTTGATGAACATGACACGTCGTCTTGATATGATGAACATTTGTGCCAATTTATTTCAAAATCCAATCATGCAAGACAGAGTTACATGTATAAGCCAGACACTAACATATACATATAATGCTGTGTCAACTGTGACCTTGACCTTTGAGTAAGCGACACAGTTGTTGTGCATGACATATCGTCTTGTTATGATGAACATTTGTGCCAATTTATTGCAAAATCCACTCATGCATGACAGAGTTATAAGCCGGACACGAACATATACATATAATGCTTTAAGTGTCCACGGTGACCTTGACCTTTGAGCAAGCGACACAGTTTTTGTGCATGACACATCCGTCTTGTTATACTGAACATTTGTGCCAAAATATCTCAAAATCCAATCATGCATGACAAAGTTATGAGCCGGACACGAAAATCCGTAACACACACACAAACGGACAGGGTAAACACTATATGCCATCCGCCATTTTATGGCGGGACATAAAAAAATAAATTTTTAAAAATAATTTTATAAGTTCATTAAAGTCCCATAAGCTTATAAATGTATTGGTCCTAACAGTTTCTGTTTGTTGTATAACAGATGAATCCGGTGTGTTTTCCTCCCGTGCATACTTTATAACAAGAAAAAATGTTTCCGAAACCACTATCGTATTTTTTCAATATCATTGAAATAAACACTATTTATAGAACACCTGTATTTTTTCAGCAATTTAATGTTTTTGCATATATTTTTCTACAGCAAAAAGCTAATAGGGCTTTAACATCACTATTGTAGTAAATACCTTATTCCACTACTGTTCTATGGGAGAATAAGTATAATAAGTTAAACATTGCAAAAATTGTAGTTATACATTTTCCCCCAATTTTGATTAAACACCGTGAAATTCCCAATCCCAAGGGTATGGGTCATATTCCAAAAATGCCGAAAAAAAAACCTGTACAGTATTACAATATTCAGGATTCCTCAGCATGTATGACTGAACAGGACATATATTTAGCCTGTTTACTTAAAGATAACGGTACAACATTGTTTTTCAAAGACTACATAAACCAATACTTGCACATACATCATTTCTGCATCCCCTTAACCTGGTGATGTCTGCCGCTAATGATTTATCTGTAGAAGCAGGACTTGTCCATACAAGGTCTTTGTGGTTACAAAGTCCACAAATATTCCTCAGCAGACATGTCAATAAGGTAATATCAAAGTTAGCAGAATTTGGTTTCACGTCGATTGGGGGAAGATGTTGCTTCTGATGATCAGTCAGTACATTTGTTCGATTTATTATAAACTGGAGTTGTTTGTATTCATTATTGTTCCTATTTAAGTATGCCATAATGTCTGTCCCCACAATTTTATCAAACAACGCACTAAGGACCTTCGTACCAATTTCTATTAAAAGATATTGGTACCGAAAAGTAAATTGCTGATCTGAAAATGATAAATCAAATAATTCAATGTCTTAAATGCATATCATTAAATCATAAAAAGACAAATAGTATAATCAAACAAGAGGACCATGATGGCCCTGTATTGCTCACCAGAAAAAAGACCTTTATAGAAGAACATTTTCCACTTTTTTGCTATATATATGAGCCTATAGTATATAAATCAAGTGAACCCCAGGGCCATCATTTCAATAAACTTGGTAGAGGTCCACTAGATGATGCCACTTACAAAATATCTAGACTCTAGGCATACTAAGTGGTTTTGTAGAAGAATATATATAATATATATATTCTTCTACAAAATCTAATAAGCCTATATAAATAGATTGACCCACGAGGCAGGGCCCATTTTGACCCTAGGCAATCAGTCTTCGAATTAGAGGGTTGCCCCCAGCCTGGAAGGATTTTTTTCCTTTTTTAAGTTTTTTGGGGGACAACCTAGTTTCAGAGTTTCCCTCATAAAGTATATAGTCGGGCAACCTGTCACAAAAAATTAATTCAAAGACTGGGGCAATTATTTGAACAATCTTGGTAGAGGTTAACAAGACAATGCTACATACTAATAATCTTAACTCTAGGCATTGTAGTTTTTGATAAGAAGATTTTTTAAATTTTTGTATATAAATCTATGTAAAATAAAGTTACCCCTGGGGCAGAGCCAATTTTGACCCCAGGGGAATAAATTGAACAAACTTGGTAGAGTTCCAATAGGCAATGCTACACACCAAATACCTATCTAAGCTCTAGGCCTTTTGGTTTTGCTAGTTTTTCCTATTGGTTGCCATAGCAACCAGAATATTTAATGAAATTTAATTTTTTTAACAATCTTGGTAGAGTTTCATGCAATGAACATCCCTGTTAAGTTTCGTTGAAATTGGCCAACTGCTTAAGGAGATGTTTCAAGCAATTGTTGATGCACTGACGGACACATGCACGGATGACGAACAACACGTGATCACAATAGCTCACTCTGAGCACTTTGTGCTCTGGTGAGCTAAAAATGTATTCCTATAGATCTTTTAGTAAAATAAATAGACTTTCAAACTTATCAGTGCTACTAGTAAGTAATAAACACCATTGAATGATGTCCACATTTTAACTCATATTTATTCATATAAAAGACTAAATGAAGCAATAAATAAAGGTCAACATGTCTTATATAAGTCAATAGTTTCTTCTTTCCACAAGGTGAGCCTTGTTCACAAGTTAGTCTGTAATTGTATCATTCTGGCATTGAATCTTATCATATGCAGGATTTGATGAAAGAGCTGAAATTATGTCAGCACTCGACTGGAATGAAAGGTGATATTTAAAACGTATGATCATTTAACCAACCTGTTGGGCCAGGGTTCTGTTCTATTCCTGCCATCACAAGTAGTATCCTGATAAAACTCACAGATCCTATCATCAACATACATATCACCAACATACTGAAATCAACTTGCAATGGCTTCATCAATACACCTGATCCATGATGCGGAACAAACATACCAACCCGGCATCGATATGTAGTTATATCAACACCCATTTTAATACCTGAAATTAAATGTATGTAGAATTTATTTATTTAATTAATCAATGAATATGTTGAAGAACATTTATGATGTAGCAGACCTTTTTCTGAATATTTTTTAATAAGGAATTTTTGATTCGCGAAATTAGGAAAAAAATGTTCTAGACAAAATTGGATATTGTTAGGAAAAGATATGTCTAAAACAATGGATGTATGGATGTATAGATGTATGTTGATTTATTTGACTTTTATTTGTGTACTAATAAAAATAACTAAATAAGTAATTGCATATAGTTCTTTGTTATTCTTGAAGCCATATTGCACAGGGTAACATAGTCCAAAGATTATTTATGCTTTGGATTAGGAATTTATTTTTGAAATTCGGAAAAATACCCATATTTGGCATTGGGAATGGGTCTGATAGTCTGACCCGTGAGATAGGTAGAAAAAGGCCTGTGTGGAAAGTGGCTTTAATTAATGCGAAAACACAAACTAGGACTAAAATATCAGGTAAACTCCTAGGGTTTATTTTGAATGACATTCAATGTTTTCCTTACAGAATAAAACTAAAAGATGACGTCTAACATCTTCAAAAATGTTTTAACATACTGTCATTTTCATTCATAGGCTTAATTAAGTAATATGCTGTTATATCCCCACATTTTCGGGGATTCTGATTGGATAGCCTCATTTCATTAGTCAGTGTTTTTTCTCTCTTCATTGGGAAGAGGCCTTAGCCTGTTGATTTTGGGAAGAATTATGACTAAAATGGCTGATTTGGGAAATAGAAAAGCTGGTGTAAGTTTAGATTTTTGGGGAAAACTGCTTATTTTAAACAATTTTCAATTGTGAAGAGGCTTATAATAGGTCATGAAAAATCACTGGTAGTAACCATCACACGCACTCTGATTCTATACTGCATACATATATACTCAGCAAAAAAAGAAACTTTACATCATTCATGTATTGATATTTCAATGCTCATTAAAGAAATAACCAAGGACAGACATTGTGACATTTAACTGTCCATCCCGTTGAAGAATTCCAGGGAAAACAACTCAGAATTACTGAACTAAAAGGGGAATAACTGATTTTAAAAAAAAGCATTAATTATGGGTATTCAAACTATCTGTTCATGGCTGTTGAATGTTATAAACATCAATACACATATTGTTGTAAAGAAAAACAAGTTTGATACTGAAAATGTCTAACCCTGATTAATGCAATTTGAGTCAAACATTGATATGTTTCAAATTACCTCCCTTTGGAATAGAATAAGAGCATATTTACTATTGCATTTTTGGTCAACTGTTTTCATAAACTATTAATTTCTTGAACAAACTGTGTCGGCTGTAGTCCACTGCATATCATACCACTAATTTTATCAATGCACGGGACCTGTAGGTGAATACACAGTCAACTAAAGTTGCGTCAATGGAAATCTTACCTAAAATATTATATGTAAAGCTTCTTTTTTTGTTGAGTATACATATAGTTGTGGGTAATGCATACACTCTAGCACAACTCGTTTTAGAATGTTCATTTGAAATAACATTTACAATAACATTTGCAACTAAGTTTATCATATTATGTGATACAGTGATACATCTAGGCCGCGCGATTCACGCATATTTTTTACAGATCACGCATTTTCATTGAGTTAGTGGGTGCCAGGTTGTGTATCTGACTGAAGATTCTGCTGGCCATCGTAAACATATCCGCCATGTTTGTTTTTGTCTAATACCGAAATCAGACCATACAGCGGCCGTTTATTCATGATTGTGTTAATTAGTTTTATCAATTATTTGACCTGCTGACCTAATCTTTATTTTGTTGAGATGTCATAAAGACAAACATTCTGACAAGATTTGATGAAGATCCAATCAAAACTGTGACCTCTAGAGTGATAACATTGTTTTCCTGTGATTTGACCCAGTGACCCAAAGTTTGACCATAGATGACCCATGTTTGAACTCGTCCAATGTATCATTAAGGCAAACATTCTGACAAAGTTAGGTGAAGATACAATCAAAGCTGTGGCAACAAGGTTTTCAAGGGATTTGACCCAGTGACCTTATATTTGACCCTAGATGACCCATGTTCAAACTTGTCCAAGATATCATTAAGACAAACATTCTGACAAGGTTTGAAGATCCAATCATCTTTAAGTTAACAAGTTTTTTCAGGGATTTGACCTCAGGACCAGTTACCTTATTTTTGACCCTAGATGACCCATGTTCGAACTTGCTCAAGATATTAATAAGAAAAACATTTTGACAAAGTTTGATGAATATCCAATCAAAAGTGCAACCCCTAGAGCATTAACAACCCCAGTTGTTGACACCAGACATCGATTGATTCTAATAGCTCTCCGAGCACTATGTGCACAGGTGAGCTAAAAATCTAATCTGTCCTTAATTACGAGGAAAAGTCAAGCAGTGAAGTTATAAATCAACTCTCAAAACGTTTATTGGATGATTCTAATTGCTTTATAATAAATTGAACCTTAACGTAATGGTTTGACTTGGATTTTTTTGTGCATTATTATCTACCTAATCTAGCAGGATCTGGTAAGGTAGACAACTCACTACTGCGAATTGCAGATGATGAAGATCAACACAAAAGTGGCCAGTTTCATTGTTTTTTTGGACAAGTAACATAATTTTCTGTAATTTAAGGAATTAATTTTAACATAATCTTTATTTGCGTATAATTCACATGTTTCGAGCGCATTGTAACTTATTAAGGATACAATAGAAAATAATGTTAAAGAAAATTTGACTGCCTTTCGGATAGTCGAATCAACTGCACGAGCGAGAATTCACGACCGGAAACGAATCCCAAGAATATGTGAATCCCTGAAAATATAAGCCCTACTAATTCTGCTTTTTGGTTGGCCGATTTTCGTGAACGAATTCGGAAGGGCCATCCCTCTCAGCCTTGAGTGTGAATGTGCTTTAAAAAATCTGTGTTAAATGTCAAATTTTAAATATTAAACTTAAAATTGTATGTTGTGTAAAACGGTACGAACATACTTTAGCCACATCCAGTTCCACTCCGTATACAACTACCGTTATATAATTATACTCCGTAACTCCGCCTACTGGATAGATAAAGTACGGAATATCGGACTCCGTTTCTCGAAATGAACTTTTTATTGGCGAGACGGATTTGCCTATAATATATCTATATTAAAAACAACTAGAATATTAATAAATTGTCATTATAACCAATTTTTTAAAACTTATAAACAATCCGCTAGACTGAAATCAAGGCGTTTTTATAATTATTTCAAGTAAGAAGTTTTAAGAGTCAAATGTGCTTTTACAGTGGGTTATATGAGTTTACTATAAGCTTGAGCAGAGTTCAAGTGGACATCCAGTGAGGGTAGGTGCATTAATTCAATATATTTTACAGTTAAAAAGTGAACATCCAGTGAAGGTATGTGCCTTAAACTTAAATCAATATGCATTTTGTACTTTACATTCAAAAGTGGCCATCCAATGAGGGTAGGTGCCTTAACTTAATATATTTTACTGTTAAAAGTGGACATCCAGTGAGGGTAGGTGCCACTTAATTTAGTATATTTTACCGTTAAAATGGACATCCAGTGAGGGTAGGTGCCTTAATTTAATATATTTTACTGTTAAAACTGGACATCCAGTGAGGGTAGGTGCTGCTTAATTTAGTATATTTTACTGTTAAAGTGGACATCCAGTGAGGGTAGGTGCCTTAATTTAATATATTTTACCGTTAAAATGGACATCCAGTGAGGGTAGGTGCCTTAATTTAATATATTTTACTGTTAAAACTGGACATCCAGTGAGGGTAGGTGCTGCTTAATTTAGTATATTTTACTGTTAAAGTGGACATCCAGTGAGGGTAGGTGCCTTAATTTAATATATTTTACTGTTATAAATGGACATCCAGTGAGGGTAGGTACTTTAATTAAATATATTATTTTACTGTTAAAAATGGACATCCAGTGGGGGTAGGTTAATTTTAATGCATCTTTCAGAAAAGGTATGTTGGAATAATTTATACTCATTAATCATATGTAGAAATGTGTTTTCTACCTACCAACAGAGACATAGATAACATTATCTATGTCTCTGCTACCAAGCGGTTCACTTTAGGTCACAGATAATGTAGTTAATGTGCCCAACGCGTTTTAATTGGGGATTTTCCGCACACAAATATGCAGATCTTTGTTAGACTGTGCGGGACGGAGCCAAGTCGAAAAATGTCTCGCCGTCACAAAACAGTCTAATACATAGTTCCCACTTCTACAATATTTACCTCCCTTGGCGGCCATCTTGGTTGGCAAATTTAACAAGCATTGATAGAAGATATTTATATTTTTGTTTTGATAATTCTAAATATAGGATATTTATATGTGACAACTACATTTTTTTAAACCTGATGTGCTTATGGCCTTAACAACTTCATTATTAAGCTATCTTATATAAATTGTTAATTGAGTTGTTTAATAACCAATTTTCTTATTTTTTCTATTAAAGCCCCAATAAGGCTTAAAATTGGTAGTATTTTCTATCTACAAAGAATCTCGAAAGATTGAGATATTAAATTATACCCAAAATGGTACAGAATGGACCCATATCTGATCTCGGGTCGCCGTTCCTTCTTTGAGAAATAAGCAACTGAAAACGCTATTTAGTATTTTGTCCTCCGGACAAAATACTAAATAGTGTTTACGTATGAATTTCCCGAACAATTCCGAAAACTCTTCGTCAATAATCGGAAGTACGCACAAACGTATGACGTCATCGAACCACAAAATTGAAAATGGAGAACGAAGCGGTTACTCCCAAAAAGCGGAAAGGAAGAGGTCCAGTTCTTAGCGAGTCAGCAAGGAAACGTAAAAGGAAGGAACAGAAGCAAAAGGCTAACGTCCGTCGTATTAGCTTAGGGCTTGAATTTGAACGATGGAGGCGAGTAAAAGAAGAAAATGGACTAAAGAGTCACGCCGATGTGGCGAAATTCCTGTTGGACAAGTAAGCGATTATTCCTTATAAATGTTTGTAAATCTGAATCACACTGTACTGTTTGCGACTTGATGAATTTAGACGCGTATAATGAAATCTAATCTGCTGTCGTTTGTCAACATAGTTACAGTACAGTACTCGTAGAATAAATTGTGACTGTGAAGTGTTAGTTCTGTTGAAGAATTACATTGAAAAAATATTTGCCTAAAAATCTACACGTGTATGTAGATCTATATAGGCACTGTGTCCACTACTGACAATGTTGACATTTGCATACATGTACATGTATAGTCAAAACTTATTTGACACAAAACCAGCGAGTATCATCAGTTGATAAGTGACTGACAGTCCCAAGTGTCTCGAAGTCATTGTTTGTTATGAACTCAGAGATGAGAAATGTGCATACTTTTTTGTACCTAAAATATCAGTTCTAACCTGCGATCGCCTGCTTGCAACTTTAGCAAGTAACCTTAGCTAGCTAGATGGTTTATTTCACAGACTATTTGTATTATACAGATGCTACAATATTGATACATTTCATCAATTTTATAATAAATTAATATTGACTTATTTGAAACTGAACAATTAGGTAATTCTAACCTTCAGTTCTGTGTTGAGTGTGGGTTTCATACATAAATATATATAGTAGCATACATCAAATAATTAAATGCTGTTGTTATAATTATCTATGTTTAGTATTGTTTACTCAAGTTACTGTCAAATCGAACCAAAAAAATGTGTGATTTGTGTTTGAACTATGTAAAAGGCGGAGAATATTCACTATAGTGACCAATCTAGAACTCAAGAGTCAAACATGGGGCCTTCTGTTGTCTGTTATAATTATACCATACAGGTGCTGTGATTCAGTGATTACCACATTACATATTCACTAAGTGATTCACTTCAATAAGCCCACACTTCTATCATCATTCCTATCCACACTTCAAACGAATTACAACTACTAAAATAAAGTAAACTTAAGCTGTATATGGCGATATATTGTTTATGAATGCTAATTACTTGTTTCCTTACAGTGTTGCACTAAAATGATGATAATAACAGCAATATTTTCCTTGAAGTAACATGCCATAATCAACAGTTGTTTGTTTGCATGCACAAACAAGGTGTTTAGGTGAGTACTGTACTTAGGTACTGATGAAAAGTCTTCACAAAACAGACTTCCACTTATGATGTGGATGTTACAGTGACTTACAAGTTAGATGTCTTTTAAAAAAGGATGTGCCAATTGATCAAAGTAAAGTTTTTATGGTTTGCATAAGTAAATGTCAGGTAATATGTAAGTCATTTACTTATCATGGTCATGGCTTGTGTTTCATGTGATGCTACCCCTATATTTTTACATCAAAAGGTGATTGTTGATATCCCGACAACTTCTCTAAAAATGTGACCTAAAGTGGAACACTAACTTGCATCAAAGGAGAGTTATTCAATTAGTTTGTTAAATTATTTTATTTTAGTATATGTATATAATATTGTTTACTTTTCCTACAGCTCCGTTACGATATATGTACAGTTGCGTTTACTATTGCATTGCCTTATTCATTTGTATTTGTACGTTTAACTTTCAGCTATCAAAAAGGTATGCACAGGTCACATGGTGACATATTAGATCCACGCATCAGTCAATTACGACAGGATGTAGGAAGAGCATTGTTTGCTGTCCCTTCAACTTCAACCCCAGCTAAACCAGGAAAGCTTAGTACACCATTAGTTTCGGAGATATCAGGGGCATCTTCCGATAGGTGAGAAGAAGTAAAATCATTTTTACACCTCCTTAAATAGTCTTAGGGGCGTAGCTCTAAAAGTAATATTTATGACCCGGAGACTGTGGTTTACGAATCCCATCAGAAGTAGAATTCTACAAGAACCTTCACAATCTATTCTTTCATGCATTAGTACTGGTCAGAATCCAAGACGCACATAACAAATGTAAAGTACTGTGCAAATATTATTATAAAATATGTTGAAAATGATTATAAGACATTAATTTTGACAGCAAAGGCATTTTCGCACTTGAAACTATGCAGTGGTGTTGTATGAATACAAAGTGAAACAATTATTGAGGCATTACTGTTTCTAGATTATACATGTTGAACATAAGCAGATGGACTGACCAAAAATTATGTGTTATTGACAGCTCATGAACATTATTCACATCCTGTTGTTTTCCTGCTTTTATTTGAACATCAGGTATGGCAGTGTATAGCCTTTAGTTCTTGCTATTAGCCAGTCATTTGTTTATGACTTACAGAACAAATTATAATTTGTAAAATAGTTCTGGAAATTGGAATGTGTCATTATGATTTCAGTAATGGTGAATTATTTACTTCTTACATTCATGTATTGACTTGATATAGGTTCTAGTTGGCATATTATCGTACACTGCACTTTATTTCAGTGATGCGACTATGAGTGCTGCTGAAATAAGTGCTAGCTCAACTGCTTCTAGACAGCAGGTCCTTAAAAGTGGCCGACGCAAAGTTACCAGTGCAGGACAATCATCATTTGTTGATCCTTTCAAGTAAAAATTTTACACTATTTATTTATGCTTGATGTTCATTCTTTCTTCATTTATATATCAATTGCATCCTTTATTGTTGGACTAATTATGACATTTGGTCATAAATATTAGAGAACACCTTCCATTTTTTATCACTGAATTTAAGTTCAAGGAGATAATGTCAGTAAAATATTTCCCATTCAAATCGTCAAATACTTACAATTGAGATATTAGAGAAAGCTTAGGTAGTTTCTTCAAATGTGGTACAGAGGTTGGTCTAATGAACTCAATCATAAAATAATAATAATTACATGTATTAAGTAATTAGGTCAGACACAGTGACAACAGAGTTACAAACACAACTTCTTGGCCTTGATTGGAACATGTATACTTGATGGGGATGCTGGTCTGAGCAGAAGACCTCTATTTGCTTCTGACATCACTAGGTCATACTGCAGTCATCAAACTACGCTCATCATGAATTTCAATTGTTTGGGTAATTGGCCTTAGATGTTTTACAAACATCATTTCATCATGCTTTATAAATGAATGATAGCAATTATGTGAAGCTTTTGTTTGTAATTCCTTCAGTCTCTCTATTGATGTGTCTGAATTGATAGAAGATAATGAGGCAGATGTAGAAGATCCCGATTATGAACCAAGTTTTGAGATGACGGCTGTTCTGTAAGTCTCTTTTACAGTATCAGTGTAGTTTTCAGTAGAGAGTCCTTTACATACATGTGTATAAGGTATACATTATTATACAGTTTCAAATCTATTTTGCTGTGAATAAAAGTAGTCTGACTTAAAGTGCTGCATCATTACTGAGACCCCACTATCAAAAAAAATCTGCCTGCCTGTTAATAAATATACATTTGACTGAGTACGGGGTTAGATGCATTGTTGAGAGCCAAGAGATATGGGTTTGATTCCCTGGTGCAACTTTGTTCTTTCTGTAAATATCTCTTTATTTGATTGTTCTATTTGTGTACTCAGTTGGCATTGAATAATTTTAGAACAACTAAATACATGATTTAAATGATATTACAAATCTTAATGCACAGTTTATTCTGACTGTGTTTTGGTTGACATATTTTTTAGGTCAGGCTGTAACTCTGTTGTGCAAAAGTAGGTATATTTTACTTTAGAAACACACATGTTACCACATTGACTAATTGAGATAATGTGCAAAAAGCAAGTACTTGTGGTGAAGACACCTTTACCACCAATACCTAGTGATGCCTTCACTTGTGAAACATTGGTAAAATTTGATACTAGTGGAATCCAGATAGTGCTAAAGTCACCTTTTCCAGTCACATGATGAATGCTATTATGATGGTGACATTTTGGTGTTGTTCATAAAGATCTGTCATTCTGTCTGTGTGGAGGGGGAAATGGATGGATATCAATTTGATAGACAATCTTTATGCTTCGTACAATGGTAGTTTCACAATATATATTTTCATTGGTGTCCAAAGCCAATGTAGCAGTGATCTGATTTGTTTCAGCTGAATAATTTAGGATAGGGTTACATGTATCTCGTGAAATTATATAGGCGAAATTGAGCATCTATTGGAGATTATATTTTTCTTCATTTCCTAATTATTTCAGACCAGATGAAGTAAATGATTTATATGAAGAGGTCGCATATGAAGAGATGGAATTTGCGATGGAGACTGAAGAAGATGAAGATGTTGAAGGTGTCGAAGAAGAGCTGGGCCCAGGAATCAAACAAGTTCTTACTCAGGAAGGTGTTGAGCCTTTGATAGAAGCAACTGTGTGCTTTGCCCATGTAGATCAGATTCGAAGTCTGGCTGGAACCAATGTAAATAAATGTCTACAGGCAGATTGCAGGCATCCAGATAACATAAGACTTATTGATGAATTCATTGGATCAGCTTTATATCTGAAATGGGTATACTAAATATTCGCCATCAGAAAGCCAATTTTGTCTCTTATAACAAATTTGCAATGTTTTTACAGTGAAGTTTTTTATCAAATTTTGTAAAAAGATATATAATTTACAACAATATTGTACCCTATACAGCATTATTGCAACACTGCACTTTTTATAAGTTTTAACTCAGCTGTTTTTTAAAAGAAAAGTTCCAGTGATAGTGATCATTGCTTTATGTAGCTCATAACTCAGAAAGTAGAAGAGGTAGCAACATACAACTTCATAGGTGATAGGTGTTGGCACTGGTGGCGAACCTCTTGTTTATAATTTGAAATGATAACTTTCATTATTACCCTTTACATTAACCTAATTGGAAAAACTGTTGAATCCACATTTATTGGTATGATAAATGAAATTCGCTTTTGAATGGAACTTGTATCCATCCAGTTTCTGGTGAGAAAGCATTTTGAGAACAAAATTGAAAACGTATACAATACTGTCCGCATTTTTGTGCATTTAAACTTTGTTGTATGAACATGGTCAAATTACTGTATGGCACAATTTTATCTACTTTATAAAAATTCAATGAGTAAATATATTTCTTGCTACACTGGACCAAAGAAAAAAATGTAATGCTTATTTCTTAATTTTGGATTTATATATATTGTTTCAGATGTGCGGATCCGGACATCTGGTTCATCGCTGGTGTGCACAGGCAGTGCTTAACAAAAGGGTTAATAGTGTTGATTTCCTTGCCTCTGTGGCTACACTTACGTCTGGGAATAACATTGGTAAATTGGTGTTGTGGGCAAAGCACCTGAATTTGAGGTTTGTTTCTTCCACAACATTCCACAGAATTCAGCGGAGCTACATAGTTCCAACTATAGATCAGTACTGGGCAGAAAAACAAACTGAAGTTATTGAGGCATTTGGTGATGAAGAACTTGTACTATTGGGTAAGCTAACACTTTATTTTTCTAATAAATATGAATGCTAGGTAAATATTACAGAAAACCGTGTATGAAAATAAACATATTTATTGGCTGTGTTCATATACTTTGCATAACTAACTATGCATACATTAATCATGCCCGGTCACTAGAATATTGTCCACTCTGTTCTCCAAAATGGTTATTCATGAATGCAGAGTATAACACTGAGTCAAAGTACAAACTACCTTTTGGTACAGAGACTGGTGCTCGTACTGTTTTGCTCCTGTGAAAATCTAACCTTGCTGTTTCAATGTTGATATAAACTAGTAACTGAGCAGATGTACACATTCCTCAACTAGACAATATATCCGGTATAAGACCTAAGTTCTTAGGTTACTTAGAGCTTTAATGTTTATTACTAACTTGAACATAATGTACTAAAATTAATGTGTGTCTCTGCTCTTTTGTATATTTACAGGTGATGGACGCAATGACTCCCCTGGCCATTCTGCACAATATTGTTCATACACGTTAATGGAAGAGAAAACAAAAAAAATTGTATCTATCCAGACACTTGATAAAAGAACAACAGATAGGAAATCAGCAAATATGGAGAAAGCTGGATTTCAGTTAGCATTAGAAGATGCCAGAGGAAAAGGAATAAAAGTAAAGGAATTGGTGACTGATGCACATCTTGGAATCGGAGCCATAATGAGTATGTTGTGCTAATTTTTACCTTTTTATGCCAGCGCCATGAAATGGCTAAAGGCATATAGTGTTTACCCTGTGTGTTGTGTGTTACAGCATTTTAGTGTCCGGCTCATAACTTTGTCATGCATGATTGGATTTTGAAATAATTTGGCGCGAATGTTCAGTATAACAACGCGATGTGTCATCTGAAAAACTGTCACTCAAAGTTCAAGGTCACAGTGGACACTTAAATATTTACGTTCATTCCTTATATTGAAATAGTGAAAGTACATTCCCAAGCAACCTGCTCTATGTTGTATTCACAACACTCATTTCTGTGTCTAGTGTGAAATGGCGGGGGCATCAAAGTCCTATGTACACATTATTAGTTTTTGTTGTTGTTGTTGATATTGAGCTCACCTGGCACAGAGTGACAGAATGATCTTTTAGGAAGATCTACCTGAATTGTTTTAATGAATTTAATTTGAAAAAACTATGGGTTTCCATAGCATCCAAAATGTTTTTTTTTAATCTTCGCAGCAACCAGAAGATCTTCAGGTTAGATATTTGTTTTGCAGAATTGCCTAGTAGACCTCTACAAAGATTGTTTAAGTCATGACCCCAGGTCAAATTGACCTGCTCTTTTCATATAGGGAAATCTTCAAAAAAATATTGAAATAAACTAGAAGGTTTTGAGCAAGTGGTGTGATATTTATATATATGTGGCTATTTAGCTATGATACATGCAGTTCCGGCATTTTTTAAGTGTTGGTTGCTATGGCAATGGTAGTATAAATATGCCTCGTACATTCAGTGACTTTTCTTATCTCATAAGTAGTTACAGTTTCTACATGAGCCTTGGTATGTTGATAGAGCATTATAATGTATTATATCAGGATAGCACAGAGCATTTATTATATCAGTATAGCACAATATATCTTTATAAAGAATAAGTTTCGTTCAGTATGCTGAACATTGTAGAAAAATCATTTAGACAGTGTCACTTTTTGGTTGACTTCATTCTTATCTGTGACTGAAACTTTGTATGTTTGTAGAGAAGGATCATCAAGATTTGAAACATTCACATGACATATGGCATGCTGCCAAGAACTTGGGGAAAAAAATAATGAAGGTATGGCTTCTTAGCACATGAAAGGTACTTAGTTATATAGCAAATGCTTGTTATTAACAAGTTCTCAAATACCGGTAATATTATTGTTAGCAAGAGTGATAGAGCGTTAATTTCCTTTCCATGATACTGCAGTTTTGTGCTTGTTTCACAAGAATATAACTGAATAACTTTTATGTGGAATATGTCAGGGTCAGACATGCATGTATTACTCAAATGCATTACTTATTAATATTGCTATGGATTTGTGTTTTTGCTGGAAACTGTTTGAAGTTGTTGCACACCAGTTCAGAAGGAGTGAAAGTCATGATTGTTGTTGGCATTTTTTGTGAAATGAGAATACACAGCTTTTATGTTTTCTCTAGATTGCCCAAAAGAAAGAAAATAAAGTTTTGATACAGTGGCAGCGAGATATAATTAACCACTTCTGGTTCACTTGTAGCAGAGCCAACAATTATGAGGAATTTCTGGTAAGTATGTTTATAACATCAATGTGAACTATCAGAAAGCCACATTATCTGCCTAATTATCCTGAAAATGGGTCTGACTGGGCCAATTCAGGCCACATAGTCATGTCTGAGTAGTTTGTGAACCCACTCAAAAGTATCTAAATACAGAATTGCTTCCAAAGTCTTTACTGAAGTAATTATCATTCTGACTGATATTTTGTCAAAAGTGCAAAAACACCTGGATGAACAGCCATTGTGCCCCTCTAGTAAAAAATGGCAATAGGCATTCCAGGCATTACGGCAGACCAACGTAATTGGAATTCAGCACATTGTTTGTGTAATGTCAGAAAAATACCAGAAATTATTTATATGTTACAAATTGCAGATGGATTTATCAGTTTTAGTATATATAGTACTAGTAGTATATTTGTAGTAAGTGTTGATTTGTATTTCTTTTATTTCTACTGATTGTTATTTCAGTGCATCTGGAGAAGCTTGCTCCATCATATCACCAATCAGCATTCATGGACATTATCTCATGGTTGTGGAATAAACCAGTGCTTACATGAACCAATTGACAATGAAGAAGAGAGAGATAAGCCCTGGCTATGCCCCCAAAAAGACAAGCAAACCTTACAGAATTTGGCATCTGTAATTCTTAACAAACGCCTCCTGAAAAATGTGCCATACTACCTTAACTTCAGGTTAGTTTTCATAGATAATATTAGCATAATTATATCCCCTTAAACAAAGTTTGAGCGGGGGTATATTGGATTCACTCGGTCAGTCCGTCAGCAAACGACTGTCACATTCTTTTAGCGATTGCAGTGAAACTTGAAGTTTGTTTTTGCCATGAAATGTAGATGTGCAAGACAATTTTCATGCCCAATGATTCACTCATTGCAGAGTTATAGCCCCTTGAACTTAGTCGTATAGTGTACTATAACTTTCTTAGTGTAGGGGAATTAGTCACCTCTGTGAAAAAGCTCTAGTTGATTATGAATAGCTTACAGTTATTATTGTAACGTTATTTGTATTTCCATATTAGAATCCAATGTATGTGATAAGAACATTAAACCTTTCAGACTTCAGAACCTGCTTGAACCAGCTACATTAGAAGTATGGATTTCATACGTTCATATACTGCTATAACAGCCATATGCTCAAAGTTTCCCCCATTATTGTGTTCTCTGCATCTACCTTTTACATTCTTCACTACTGTACTGTGTGTGTTACCATCATTGTCTCGAAAACTGAAGTTTGATTTCATGTAGTTCAATTATATGTAAGGCGTCTAATACAGAAATACTAAAGGTAATGATGTCTTATAAATTCATAGGACTACAGCTGAATTAGAGGTTTTTCACCAGCTGATTCTGATGTACTGTGCCAAACGGTTTGCATACAGTCCTCCTGTGTACTGAATAAGAAACAGACTTGCGGCCATAGACCACAATCACCATGCAGACAGATCCCTGATGAAGAATAAAGATGGAAATGCAATGTGAGTGTTCAATTCATTAAACGATGACATCATTAAGAAAAAAGAGAATGATTTCTTTTGTTCATATGATATGTGTATGATAGTTAAATCACAGCACAGTGTAACTGTAGATATACTCATAATTATGTGAGGTATGTAGTTTTGCAGTATTGTCTGTTTCATTACATTATTGTTAAATGATTCATTAGTGTACCAATACATTTGGAAAAATCACACTATGATTTTGTCCATAAAAGAGAATCCAATGTATTAAAAAGGAAACAAAATGTGAAGAAAACTTCACTTTCACTTCACATATATCCGTTTGCAGTGAAGTAATTCCGTCAGTATAAATGAAATTATACATTATAGATTATCTAAATGTATGGAATCAAGGCATGTGATATTTGCCTCTGACAGAACATACAAAATACATGACACCTTCACTGACACTACCCAATATTCTATTTTTTATACTTCCAGTAGGTTTCTAATCAGGTTTTCTGATTACTTTTTAACCAAAGCAATTTTATTGTACAGATATCACAGATACTACTCCAAAAAGAGTGGACGGTGGTCAGTTTTTCCTGTGAAAAACTACACATATGTCAAAGACATTGTACGCATAGCACTTACTATGCGGATCAATGACCGTGTTGGCATGCAAAGAAGGGTACTGGAAGAAGATGATCCAAGACGTTTAGCATATCATTTGGCACCAACTGAGCCTGCTGCAACAGGGGAATTGGCAAAAGAGAAGCAGTCAAGGTTCCAGAAATGACAAGAGAATATAAAAGAAACGTCAAGCAAATATTCAAGAATGAACAAGTTTATTTAGAACTGATCAGAAAATTATGTTCATAAATGTAATAGCAATATGAGCTAAATGAGATTGTACACTAAAGATCTGTTTGGTAAAATCTCTTTATAATCAGGGTATATTCCAATGCATCTGTGTAGCAAATTTAAATGCTAAAAAAATGTTATGGTTAACTTGCACATTAAATACACATTTGATATTCAGGAAAAGATTTACAAAAGTGTGAAAACTATGTATAATACTTGTAAAATGTATGCGTCATGAATTCAGGGTATATGTGCCAGTAATATATTATTTCAAGCTTGCCATTAAACTCATTAGTGCCGGAATAAAAAATGAACTTCTTTCTTTATGGGGAATAATTTTCAACACTATTACTGTAACAGTTGTAAGTAAATATTCACAAGAAATCTTTCAGGTATTGTTACAACTAAGGCATCTAAGAAAGTATGTACATGTGAATAAAATGTCATTAAATGTAACCAAAACTATAATGTACAGAAAGACAAAGGAAAATCAATGGCACAAATTATGTATGCCAGTATGGCTTTACCAGACTTCTGCATGTTACAAGGCTGCTTACATACTTTACAAATTGATTTCAACTTTTTCAGTCATGTTATTGGTACATAGCTAGCAATGTAACGCCCCAGGATCACAATTTTTACTAACACATTTTTACTTTCTAAGATAAAGTCATCATCTGTGCAATTTTTTTCAGTAAATAACTTATTATAATTTCATTGTCTTTGAAATAAAATCTACAGTATATTCTGAATTTGGATTGAAAGCAACATTTGAAATCATTTCTTGCAAATATTTTCAGTTATGGAGTATTTCTCTTTCCTGGTTATGCAGTACTTTTGTGAAGTAAAATGTTGATCCTGGGAATTAAATCATAACATGTCCTCTAATTTGACTTAGAAGTTTATGTACATGTTTATAGATTTGGCATAGCAATGTGTTTCTGCCTCCAAACCAATCTAAACATACTTCTCAGCAATTCACGTGAACAAATAATCATGGCAAAAAATTATTGTACAACGGAATAATAAAAGAAGCAAAAATGAAATAAGTACACTATATGCACATTTAAATGTTCACTTTTATAGAATCTCATGTATGATGCATGGGTTCTGTAAGATTACAAAAACATCTTTGACTTTTAAAGATACATGTACATTGTGACAATGTACATGTATCTTTAAAAGTCAAAGATGTTTTTGTCAAGAAAAATTCTTCTGAGACTGATGTAGGATTCCTTCTGATATTTTTTTTTTATGAAAAGTGCAGTAAAGCCACCAAACATTTTTTTTTACAGAACTGCTGACCATCAAAACTTTGTAGAGACTAAAACACATTTTCTTCTTATAATTTATGAAATTGTAAATCATGTATAGCCTGACTAAGTGTTTTGAGCCTTGTCACAAGAATGCACTAATGTCAGAACTGGGATATGCTGATATTTGGAATATGTTATTGAATGAATAGTATTTACAGACAATAGAGTACAATAATTAAGCAAAACAGTATTAGTGTTGCAGATGCGGTAGGTAGAATGTAATCTTTACAACCAATAGGCACAAGATTATTTCAAAATTTGTTCCATCTGAATTTTGAATAATTTCGTCTCGGCTCAAAACACATGGTCCGGCTACACATTTTGTACTGTATTTTCAAATAAATTTCTCTGTATACATTGTTCTTATTTAAATTATACCAATCTTGACGGAAGAAACCCAGTGTACTGCCCAAAGGCATCCGGATATCTGTCTCTAATAGCCCACACGCAACAGGAGGGAATAACCCTCCTGTCACCTACACCCAAGCGGCCATGTTGCCATAAAACAAACTGTCTGTAGGCGGCATGTCTGTTTGCCTTTCTGATGTCGGCCTCGTCATCAAACACAAGAATATCTCGTCTGTACATCCTCTGTAGGTGTAGAACAGACTCATCTAAAATGAGCACCCTGAAGTCCTGAAAGAAAAATGAAACACATGCATCATACAGAAGAATGTGTGCAAAGAGATCCTGTTAAAAAGTCCATAAAGTGAGATCACTCCGTTGTATAAATAGCTGATAAAAGGTGCTAAAGGAGTATCAGTTACTTTTTTATCAAAGAAAATACATTGATCTGTCTTTGTAAGACCAGTAATATTGTCCCAGCCACTGGGGATGGGAGACATTATTCTGGACTAAATAAAATGGATCTCTAATTTAGTCACCTTTGCAAACTGAAGCAAAAGAAATCACCTCAAAAATACTTCACATCATCGAAAGTTTGGGAGGGCATGGAGCTTGTCATAGCCAGCAGAAATTAGTGTGATCACATTGACAGATTATTATTTCCGATTCTAACAAATCTACGCATTATGATTGGTCAATGGAGTGAGTTTACACTTTGATAAACTCCTGTTCAATCGGAAATCTTTTGTTTCTGTACATTGTCTACAGACTATTTTTGACCTAATTATGTGTTCTGTATAACATAAAACAACTGACTACAGATCAGTAATACAAGCTTTATTTGATGTGTGCTATCAGGTCAGAGGGATTTAACGCTTTGATGACTGACCAGAAATGAATGTTTAATCCTACAATAGCCACACCATTTTACTATTCACATTCCTATCTGATGATGTCAAATCACAATGACGTCATCAAGTTATATGTGTAAGATTTTACCAGCTATATAAAGAGTTCTAGCGGTTCATGTCCGAAATTTGTAAGAATTGAATAAAACAATTGAATTGAATATAAAAGAATTAAACTTTCAATTCCTGTCGTTTATCGAAGTGTAAACTCTCTCAGACTTTATTCAATGTGTTATGAGGTCTGATGGAGTTTACACTTCGATACAGTAAACGACAGGAAATGAAGGTTTAATTCTTTTATATTCAATTCAATTGTTTTAAATTTCAATTACTGTGTAATTTCTCAAAAGACAGATACACAGATAAATGAGTCATGTAGAAAAGGTTTGAGGCTAATCTGAAATTAGATGTACTTGAAAGTCAGTGTTATGGAAAATATTCTTCACTTACTGGCATTACTGAAACACAGTTCAGTTTTTTACAACACATTCTCTCAGCCTGTGTTGGCATCTCCCGGCACTTTCCACAAACACACCAGTCCGGCGAATCATCATCTTCAGGTGGATGGAAGCCTCCAGACTGCCTTTCTGGTGGCTGAAAGACATCTAGAATCAATGACGGATTCTGTTCCATTGCTTCCACTAGCAATTCCTTCATCCTTTCTACTGGCATGTCTTCCAAAGCATTCTGCAAATCACAGAACATGTATATGTACAAAAAAGTCGTAACAGTCTTATGTTACTTGAGTACCAATGGCACTCTAAAACATGAAGGTAGCTCACTGCATGATAATCAGTCAGTTACATGAGTTATAAGAATTATTTTGTAGCAGGAGTGTCTAAGTATTTTCATGTGCATGACATGGGGTTGTTAATTAAGGTAATCTTGTACAGAACCACTACACAATAGCTAAGCTATAACAAATGATAAGAGGTAAATCACGCAACAGTAGAAGCCATATAACTGCAGTTGTGCAGAAGTAGTTTTATCTATAGAGGTCTATCTAAAATTGAATGTACTGCAGAACATAGTCTATTTAGAAGTGGTCATATGACTGCAGATTTCTATATTCTCATTGATGAAAAACAATGTAGTCACCCATGCAAATTTCTTGTGCTGAAAATATTTTTCATTCAATAAACTCATACACTTGTTTGGATATTATGTTTGTATGTTTTCATATACTGTGGCAGTGCTTTTACTCACATTATTATATAACTATTTAAATCAGTATTTGTTTACTGTCTGGCATAATAATGCAGTGGCATTTCCAATAAGCGGGCCTTGTGTCATTACGACTCTCCTCAGACAAATAACAGGGCCTATAGCATATCACTTATTAATCAATATATATTATTAACCAAATATGAACTTATAATTTACCCTAAATCTTTCCTTCCTTGTCTCTAGAATATGTAGCGCCTCATCAGCTCTAGTTGCGATGGACTTCCCACGCCCTCTGCCCCTCCCCTGTCCTCTCCCACGTCCCCTTCCAGATGCTCCTCTCTTTCCTCTTCCTCTACCACTCTTTCCTACATGACTGGCAAGACCTCTCTCTGGACTGTTTGATCCTGATGAGCTTTTAGATGAACTCTAAATATAAATGAATAAATAACATTACTGTATGTAACTATCAAGTCTATCTTCAACAACAACAAACGTCTATCCAAATACTGCAAGTGCTCATGGCCTTTTTGTTTTTATATCAGCATACATTCAATGTAATGATCCGACGACACATAGGGTAAACGTACGGCTAACTGACCAACAAAAATAGTGTTTACCGTAGTAGATCTAACTACGGAGTAATTTTTTGCTAACTTTTGAGAGACAATCCAACAGCATTAAATTATTTTTTTGATTGCATCATGTGCTAAAATATATACGCTAAACAGTTAAACGCATCGGTATGCCTGACAAAGTTGATGTAGTGAATAAAAATGATTTTTTAGTAACAAACGTTCAATACGTACCGATGTTGAAGACATTTTCGGAGTGTTATGTTTACTACGTCATCAATACGTGTGCTATCCATCCATTGGTTATCAGAAACTCGCGGAAAATTCTCCGTAGTCTCCGGAAAATGACGGAGATGCTGTCGGAATACATTTAGCGCCGTATTTGTAAACAAACCGGGCTTGTTATGCCAATCTTCAAAAGAAGATTATTTCAGTTATATTATAGTTAGCGCGTGTTTTAATGGCTCATTGTGTTCATTATTTATCAGTCTTCAAATCAGTAACACAGATTTGTGTTTTCTATTTGATGAAAATACGTCATTTCGGAACCTTATTGTGGCTTTAAGCATATAAGAAATTTGCCAACTAAGATGGCTGACAAGGGAGGTAAATATTGTAGATGTGGGAACTATGTATTAGTTGGACTATGAAAATATGAGATTGAGAATAAAGGATAAGTCAAAAATTAAATCAACAGTTTAGGCCTATCCTTGGTTTTGCATAAATATCTGTCATGGATATATTTGAGTTGGATTAGTTTCTATTAAGTATCAATAAGAACTTATATATGTGTACACTACATAAGTCACAGCCTGCGGAAAACTTCCTTATTGACTTAACTTCCTGGTTAACCCTCGGCCATTTTTCGGTTGGCATTAATTTTACTCGAAGTTCGTTTTTTAACTTCAATGCTCAAAGCCTCAGTGAGTATCGACAGAGTCAAATTACCATGGTCGTCGAACATTTAAACAATACATATTTTCTATGTATTTAGCAAACTTCAACGTGATTAATATTTACAATATTTGCGTATAAAGAGTTACAAACTTACCACGATCTTCCGGGTGGCGTTTCTGAAAGAAGGCAGTCACGAGACGCTACGTCACATCTGGTCTCACTAAAAAGCGACACGAGATATTTTAGCGACACGAAGCGTCACGCGGTCATTATGCTAATTGATATGTACGATTTTGAAGTATTTAATGACAATTTTCAGTTTTAACTTACACAAACCTAACAAAACTCAACAAACGTACCATTTTCCACACCTTTATTTTAACAGAGCCGTATTATACGTCTAGAGCTGATTTTAAGCAAGTAAATTTTGCCCCCCCCCCGTTTGGTATTTTTCTAGACGAATTATACTTGGGCATAAATCAAAATAATGAAGACAAAGCGTGACATGGGGGGTCAAATTTAGAATGATACTTTTGTTCATAATATTGCCAAAAGTAGCTTGGGAATATATTATATTGTGAAAAATTGACAATGGCTAAAGTATAGGATTAAAGTCTTCTTCAAATTTACAACATTTTAATCAAATAAATATTATATTTTCAATAGCAATCCTTAAAATTCAAACAATCTTATGGATTAAACTATGGAAATAATAACACATTTTTGTGATTTTTTTAGCAGACTTTCATGAAAACAACTTTTTAATACAAAAAGAATATACATACAACCGTAATTTTCCAAAAAATATATATTTATGGCGTTTTGAACTTCATTTTCTTTTAAATACGCTTCAAAAATTTTTTATGTAATATTTACTGCTGCAGATACAAATTAGCTAATTCAATTTTATCAATTTTCAGGTATATTCAAAGATATATGTGAATTTTCACTTAATTGGTACTATTCTTGGGTAACTTAACAATGTCCCCAAAACTAGTATATATCTTCTGTTACCGTTACACTCGGGACAGATATTCTTTGTGTATGGACTTATGATAATGACAGTATTGTTAATCTATTGTTATACAATTTGTTTCATTGTAATACAATTTGTTCAATTATTTTATTATAAAATACAAACAGATAATCTATTTGATAATGTTTTAGTAAAATTTTAAATGGTGAAAACACCAACACCAGGGGACGTTCTGAAACTGTACTGTAAATATACGAAACTGTTATGATAAGGAGTATCATAAAATGAATTTATAACAACATCTGTCAAATGTATTTTGCAATTCATTAAATAAGAGTTCTTTTTAACAAATCAAAACTATTTCCAATTTGGTAAGTCAATTGCGTTACTGAACATGAATTATTAATTTATATATATACAGACTAAGTAAAGGTTACACTCCGTACAAATTTGATTAGTCTTTTAGCATACAAATATGAAAGTGCTATGATCATTGCGTTGCAATTTATTCTATGTTGTTTAAGATAATAAAAAGATACACAAACATCTGTACTGTTTAATATGTTGTTGGTTGAAAATGTTGTTGGAGGGAGGGGAGGAATTAGAAAACATTTAAAACTGTAGATTTGTCAACTTGTAACAATTAATATTGCATTATCATATATTTACTAATTTTGCCACTTACCAAATTAAAGAAATGATTTCTCAACACATTCAAACTATTTCAAACTATGTTGAACAAATCTTTTAAACATGAATTAAGTCATATAAACAGACATATAGAAAATACACTCGGGACTCACAATTTCTTCTTTGTTTATTTTAAGTAAAACAGTCAGGACTCACAATTTCTTCTTTGTTTGTTTTAAGTAAAACAATACTAAAAAGTTTTTGAAATGTTTTGATTATGAACTATGTATTTGCAACACAACTCAAGGAAGATATGCGTCACTGAAATTAGATTTCAAAATTTTGAAAAATAACCCACATATGAGAAAAGTCTACATACTTAAAGGACAACCCTCGTATATCCTAGAAAATGTTTAATAAAAACAATATCAATTTCAAGTCTTTCTACTCAGAGTGTACTTCTTCTCAGTCCTCTATAAATGGGAGTTTTCCACTTATTAAGGCATTTTGTAACTTCATGACCCTGCAGTGTTAGTATATTGTTACTGGTATAGTTCCTGTAAAAGCAAACCAAATTTGTGTATAATATTGCATGAAGATGTGTTTGTGTCCCGAGTGTAACATTTTCAATTGTTATATATAAATAATGTAACATGTAAAATATGTTAAGAAATCATGAAATAAATCAATAAATTCTGTACTGTTTTCATCTGAGAATGTTTCTTTATCAAAATAAAAGATAAATTACTTTTTATCTTCAGTACATTGAACAAATCTACTTGGTGTATATATCTGAATATAACTATTTTTATAAGAACTTTCAAACTTTTTAAACATGCTCCATTTCACTGCTTCAGACTTTAAAGTATTTATTCACGTCAGTTATTTGATATAAATGTGGAAAACAATTAACATGGACTACTGTTCTATAGTTACATATCAAAATTAAGATGATGAATATATAGCGTTACACTCGGGACAACACTTAAAACCATGTAGACAAAAAATGAATTGCACTACATGAATTTGTTTTAGTTTTGTGAGCTTCTGGGTACGCTTCTGTTTGAGAAATAGAGAAAAAACATTTCAAATTCAAAGAATGATAAAAAAAATCTTGTCTAAATGCAAAATGTTACACTCGGGACATTTCCAATCAGCTTTATTCAAGATGGTATAACTTAAAAAACAAATGATTCTTTTGATCATTTCTTTTTTTTAAACAACATGGACAAATATGCCTATCAATATGTTAAACTGCATTTTCTGTCCAAGCATTAGTTTACTTACAGCAATATCATCAATTTGAATTTCCATTTTTTCCTGGAGCAAAATATTTTACATGTGCACTTGAAAGGTGACTTCTAAATAATACTTATTATTGAAATATTTGAACAAAATGCATTAAATTCTAAATATAACACATGTACAATGAAATTAAAAACAACCATTGATTACTTACCCCAAAATTGAACAAAATATAAAAGATTGAAAAATGTGTAAAGAAAAAATGTCACGCTAAAAGTGTTACACTCGGGACATTTTTTGCCTGTTTTTCTAATGTAACTTTTGAACGAGTAACACAATCAAGCTGAAATTTTTAACAACATCAAGACACACCATCAGAACATTAAATTACATTCATGTGTTGTGTGGTATTCTTTAAATCTTGAAAAGAAAAATTGTCTTCATTATTTTGATTTATGCCCACTTACGAGTATTTGTTTATTATAGCTGTTTGCGAGTACTTACTGTAGTGTCTATCACTAGTTTGGCTAATCCTGGCCATTTGATTGGCTAATGGTGATGACTGAATCTATTCGTCTGCTAGATAGGTAAGTAAATTGCTCTGTGATTTTGACCTAGATAAGTTGTTGTGTGGCATAATATCTGAAATACTATTTGAAGTTCAATGTGGTTGTATCATAGCAGATTATGGTGAATTTGTTAACATTTAGGGTTTATTCTGTTTGATTGATGAATGGTATGATATTACCATGTGTTTGTGAACTATATACAAATGTACATGAATGTATTCATTTGTCAAATACTCATGATTGTCAATATATGTGTATTACTCATATCATGTAAATATGTTATACTCTCCATAATGGAGGATTGAATAAAATGTACAGTGAATATCCTTTATGAAAAAAGCAACTTAATTCATACAAAAAACATAAACCAATATGCTTCTTGTAATTCTTCTACCTATAACGTTTTGTTATAGTTTTTCTTGTTTATGAATGAAACTCTAGGAAAATGGGGAAAATCCAGGAAAAGGCTCTACGTATTGTATATGATAAGTATATATGCCCCATGAACAGTTGTTAGAAAAAAGTCTAGTGCCTTTTTTAAAAATAAGAAGACTGAGAACTATGGCCATAGAACCTTTTTAAACTTTTCACCAAATATCGCCTTTGTGTTTAAAATGAACGTGTTATCAAAAAAGATGTGACTGATTTTGGACTATAATTATGTTTTAAACTGATTAATACAAACACTACTGTAAATAATCAATTGACCAGTATATCATAGTCTCCGTCAGAGACGTATAATACAACCCGTCTCTGTCTCTGTGTTAATCCCAATTTCAAAACAGACTTTGATAATAAATTCAGATAAATCGCCAATTAAGTAGTTGTTATGCAATATTATGTAACACGACCGTCTCACTTCCTGAACCCTTATAGAGAAGAAATATTTCATGGATCATTATCACCGAAGGGGGTCAATATATTCATGACCACTTGTGTCTGATACCATGTTTACAATATACAACATAGATCATAATCTTACTCCTAATTCGGTTCTGTATCGATTTTAACACAAAAGAAATTCATTCAAATAATAGTAAAATTTAAAAAAAAACTTAAAACGTCATTTGACAAACTGATATACATTTTGCATTTAAGATAAATATTTAATAGTAAAAAAAGAAGAATATTTTTTTTTATATTTTGAAGAAATTGATTAATTATACCGATCGATGCATATTATTTAAACATATGAATTTTCTTAAAGACAATCATTTAACAGCAACAATAAAACATCAATTTTTAGAGTAATTCATTTTTTTGTAATTAGTAATATTTGTTATGTAATACGAAGAGCGTTGATTATACCTCTGGCATCCACACTTTTTATTTTAAATAAAGGTTATATCCGTGTACATTTACAGATATACGGAAATCCCCGATGTTTCTCGAACAAACAGCAACCAGTGATATAGCTAAAACGGGTTGACCAATCAGAGCCCCGTATATTTTGAATGTCAGACTTTTCGACCCCAAGAATTTTCGACCCCAGTAATAGCTTGAATTTTCGACCCCATATAGTAATTGTTAGATGTCAGAAAATGGAAATTAAAGATATTTGTATATATATATGTACCATAAAGGTTTTTTCCTACATCACCGAATCATCGGCGTTGTAAATAAACTTTATTGTCAATATCAAGGACTTATATACTTATATATATAAGTCCTTGTCAATATGCATCAGAAAATAAGTGCATGAAAGCTGATCAACAATTAATAAAAAGATAAAAGAAAATGACGAAATGTTCACAATTCTTGGTTTAATAACTGGCACTTGCACTGAATGCTGTTACAGAGTATGCTTTTGTCTTTAATGTCATGTAACATTATTGTGTATTGTATCAAGGACTTATATATATGTATGGTATGTCTATAAGTCCTTGATTGTATTAAATAATAAATTGTGTTTTAGGGCTGTATTGACTATCCGAATAATTGATATTACTCAGTTATGTTACTAAAGAAAAGTAAAAAATACATGAGTAGTATCAAGGAATTATATACATACATGGTATGTATATAAGTCCTTGGAAGTATACATTTTAGCAGCTTTTTTTTAGAAAACTCTTAATTTCTTTCACGTGTTACTTGACTGAAAAACAGGAACGTTTCGGACCGGTCCTAAGACGTTTCCTCCCCTGACGGATCACCCCCATTTTGGAAGTGAACTGTACAGGATTACTGTCAAATTGGCCCCAAGAAAGTCAAATTGGCCCCAAGTTAAATTGGTCTCAAGTCAGATTTAACTGGTTCCCGTTGACTTGTGTGCACTGCATCATGGAACGGGAACCAGTTTAAAGTCAGATTGGCCCCAGAAAAATATTTTGGTATCAAGAAAATACAAAAAAACAACATAAACCAATATGCTTCTTGTAATTTCGTCTACCTATAACGTTTTGTTACAGTTGTTCTTGTTACTAATTAAGCGTCAAGTCTACGGACACTAAGCTGACCGTGACCAGATAGGATCATTAATCGAATAAGGCAGGGTAATACGATTAATTAGACTTCATGTGGATATGGGGGTCACTTATATAGGACCCGTTCAGTGTCTCGCCCTATTAATTTATATCAGTTTTCAAGGACTTATATACATACATATATAATTAAGTCATTGCTGTTAAATTTAATCTGTTCTTTTTTTATTTGATTTTCCTTCTCCTTCTACCTAGTCTGATTAAGTCCCCAGCTGAGGATGATATATAGATATAAACACTAGTAAGATCATAATGTTAAATCACGACGACACAATTGAGACACTTCTATTGTCACGCACAAACAACATAGAATTAGTGAAATATGCAAATTATTGTGATTTAATCCATTCTTTTTTTAAGGCCAGGTGTAAAACGCGGATCCCGCGGATCCGGATCCAATATAGAACATATAGGGGGAAATATGGAGAGTTACGGATCCATACATAACTTCTTTATTATTAGACAGAATAAGACAAAATTGGTATCGAATTAAAGCTGAATATCACAGCTTCATAGGTATATCTGATATTGTAGTTTTTAATGGAAAAACAAACGTGTAATTAAAGATAAAAACTGAGTGTTTTGTCCCGAATCCAGATCTGCAAGATAGAAATATGGAGTGTTACGGATCCATACATAACTTTTTTATTATTTGACAGAATAAGACAAAATTGGTATTGAATTAAAGCTGAATATCACAGCTTCATATGCATATCAGATATTGTAGTATTTGATTGAAAAGCAAACGTGTAATAAAAAATAAAAACTGGGTATTTAGTCCCGGATCCAGTTATGTATGGTAGAAAAATGAGTGTTACGGATCCATTCATAACTTTTTTATTATTTGACAGAATTAGACAATTTTGGTCCAGATTTAAAGCTGAATATAATAGCTTTATATACATATTAGATATTGTAGTATTTAATGGAAATCAGGCATGTACAACAAAATGTAAAATATGTCAAATAAAAATGAAGAATGAGTATTCATTCCCGAATCCAGTTCTGCAAGAAGTTAATAGCTTGAAACCATTATCTTCTGGCCTTCACATGGAAAGCTCAAACGAATCACAGTCATTCTATTTCCAATAATAACAAAGTATGGAACATGATATTTTGAGACGAAAGAAAGAGCATGTCTCACACTTAGGTAGTTATTTGTATAATTAAGTTAACGTATGTGATATAAAGTAGCATCATCAATGATTTAATATGTATTTAATGAACTTGCATAACTTTACTGATTCTTGTTTATTTTTTGTATTCATTAGATCATTTGTTTTAATAACATTAGGTAATAATAAGGTTTCAAAAATTGGAGTGTTACGGATCCATACATATCTTCTTTATTATTTGACAGAATTAGACAAAATTGGTATCGAATTAAAGATGAATACCACAGCTTCATATGCATATCAGATATTGAAATATTTAATTGAAAAACAAATGTGTACCTAAAAATAAAAACTGGGTATTTAGTCCCGGATCCAGCTTTGAAAGGTAGAAAAAATAGTGTCTCGGAATTAAAGGACACATTCATGTATCTTTTATATTTGGCATAATGATATGTTTTTAAACCAAAAATGGATCTTTTCACAAAGTTCCTGTATGTCGACCACTATCGTTTTGTAATTATTTTAATAATGGTCACTGGTGTTTTCAAACAGGGAAAATTAATTAATACAGAACAGAACATACATTTATTTCGACTTGTACAAAGTACATATACTTTGTCTTTTGTATAGAACATAACACTATATTATTAAGTATATATTTAATGTAGTGACAATTGTTAACTGATCAGTTGTTAAAGACTCGTTCACACATCTAGTGATGGCGATCTAGGTGACAATGAATAAATCAATAAAATTTAATACCCTACTTTTTCAGGTGTCAGGTCTACAGACCGTGATCGGACAGGATTAATCTGATTAGAGACAATAAAACAATTAATTAAGAGATTAGACGTCATGTGGATTTTTTTCTAAACAGCTCGTAAACAATTTCATAGAGCAAAATATATTTATAAACTACGGAAATCAAATGCAAACAAAGAAAATTTATGAGTCAAAAGTAAACAATATAAAAATATTATGAAAGGGTTCTATAATAAATATACAGAGAAAAAATGTCGATAAACTGAGAAAACTTAAGACATCTGATCCAGGAAAATATTGGAAAATAATAAAAGGAAACAATAACGAAAAGGGTGAATGTGATATAAATGACTTGTACCTAAATTAACGTAACTATCAACTCTCCAATAAACGAAAATGATATATAAACATTTTAAGTTCAAATTTGAAAAATAATCTATTTTATCTTCACCCTTGTCATCTTTACAATACGCCATGATTCGATTTCGCACACGAAATCATCACTTACCAATAGAGATTGGAAATTGGTCAAATATTCCTTTAAATGAAAGAATCTGTAATACTTGCAATAAGTTAGGCGATGAATTTCACTTCCTATTTGAATGTTCAGTATTTGATTACAAACGTAAACAATTTTTGAAACCTTATTATTACCTAATGCTATTAAAACAAATGAACTAATGAATACAAAAAATAAACAAGAATCAGTAAAGCTATATGCAAGTTCATTAAATACATATAAAATCATAGATACTGCTACTTTATATCACATACGTTAACTTAATTCTACAAATAACTATTTATGTGTGAGGCATCTCTTTCTTTTGTCTCAAAATAGCATGTTCTATACTTTGTTATTATTGTAAATATAATGACTGTGATTCGTTTGACATTTCCATGTAAAGGCCAGAAGATAATGGTCTAGTCTTTAATTTCAAACTGACACTATTTTTTTGTATTTGTATCCTTAAATTGAATTCAATATATATTTGAAATTAGTGAAAATTTAAATCTTTGTTGTCAATCAAAACGATGTTATTTTTAATACAAACGGCATATACTCGTATACATTTTTTAAATGAAAAATATTTGTGAATATATGTATATGAAAATATTGACTCTCCACGTTTCCCTATTTTTTCAATTTTGGAAAGATTTCATTCATCACTTTCATCTCTTTTTTGTTGTTGTTTGTTATGAAAATCACTGTATATGTAACAATATGATATCATGTTTGTTCCCTCATTTTGTCATGAAAGTGATATGAGTGTAATAAAGGAATTTTGACTTTGACTGTGTAGAGCAATTATCTTTCTCAAAATAAACTCATAAAATAGTGTATACAATTCTATAAATTTAATTTATTAAATAAACTTTTTTGTACATAAAAAGTTCTATACGTACCTGCAGCCATGGTTTCAAGCTATTAACTTCTTGCAGAACTGGATTCGGGAATGAATATTCATTTTTCATTTTTATCACATTGTACATGCTTGATTTTCCATTTAATACTACAACATCTAATATGTATATAAAGCTATTATATTCAGCTTTAAATATGTACCAAAATTGTCTTATTCTGTCAAATAATAAAGAAGTAATGAATGGATCCGTAACACTCCATTTTTCTAACTTGCAGAATTGGATCCGGGACAAAATACTCAGTTTTTATTTTTAATTACACGTTTGTTTTTCCATTAAAAACTACCATATTTGATATGCCTATGAAGCTGTGATATTCAGCTTTAATTCGATACCAATTTTATCTTATTCTGTCAAATAATAAAAAAGTTATGTATGGATCCGTAACTCTCCATATTTCCCCCTATATGTTCTATATTGGATCCGGATCCGCGGGATCCGCGTTTTACACCTGGCCTTTTTTTAACTTAACTAATACTGCACGAGTACGTAAAATGGTCGCCGCGAAAAACGGCGTAGAACAGCAAATACATGATACGTGGTGTCAACAAGTCCTGTGGTCGAAGAGTCTAAGCTTATATATAGCGGTACATATATAGTGGGGTCGAAATGCCCTGGGGTCGAAAAGTTTGACAGTCCAATCGTTCCCCGGGATAGGTGGCGTATTTGCATTTCCGGTTTCATTTCCAGTCCAGCTTGTAAGATGAAGTTAACGGTATTTTTCTTGTTTTGCATACTAATTGGCGTAAATGCAGAATTACCGAAGATACGATTTGAATATAAATACAGTTTTAAGGGTCCGCATTTAGTTCAAAAAGATCACAGTATACCATTCTGGGAATATAACGGAGGTAAGAGGATTCTAAATACAGTAAAGGACACGTGTAAACAATAACACTGGCTGTGTATGGCTATATAGACTCTTCCATATGTTGACATATTTATTCTGATAAACTTGATGATTTGTTCTGTTATTTGAATTATAGTTGGAAGTATCTATACCATTTAATTTTAGCGAACATATTTTATACATATATTGTTTTATTTCTATTTGTACTGGACATATATACATACTCGCGCTTCGTATTTCTGCGGTACCCATATATCCGCGGTATATCATACTTCTGGTGTAAACAGAACAATGCGCCACCTGTAGGTCACCTACTTACACAAAGAGGCTACTTTCGTTTTATTCTTACAGTTTCGGCAATAGTTTATTTCGGTATAAAGGTATTTGCATAAAAATCAAAAGATTATATGAATATAAACTTATTTATAATGCTCATACACAACTGCTAAAGATGGCTTCCTACTTATTGTTAAATTCATGTCGTTGTACAAATCACAAATACCGATTGTCTGTTTGCACTATTCCATGACGTCACTCGAATATCGATTGACGGGTAAAGGTACTTTATCTTAGGCAATTGTTTTAGCAATAAATATGGGGCTAGTCATGAAGTGGTTACAGCGTAAATATGAGAATGTACCTTTAAAATATGGCTGCTGCCGTCAGTCGATCCTGAATGTATTTTAGAACATTCACACAAGTGTGAGAAAAATAAGATTATTCCAAAACAGGCCGTAAGAACTTAAAAAAGGAAAACGAGAGAACCATCCATTGATTAATACAAGATAAGTTCTTTTATTTGTGTTTTCTTAAGTACCGCTGGTATACGAGGAGCCGATATATATGTGGCATCCTTTTGAAGTTTTACTTGATTGGTGTTTGTCTTGTGTTGGAATGTCCTTATGAATCGGGCCTTTTTTTCCTTCTTTAGCGGGGCATCTTCCCCTCAAGAAAATTCTTCAAAATCATGCATTTTTCCCCTATATTTAAACTTATACATGTTTTTTCTTCCCTTTTTTGAAATTTCGCATTATTCCCCCCCCCCCCCAAATTTAAAGTCCCATAAGCTTATAAATGTATTGGTCCTAATAGTTTCTGTTTGTTCTATAACAGAGGAATCCAGTGTGTTTTCCTCTCATGCATACTTTATAGCAAGAAAAAATGTTTCCGAAACAACTATCGTATTTTTTTCAATATCATTGAAATAAATACTATTTATAGAACACCTGTGTTTTCCCGCAGTCATGCTATGCACATGTAGTAAAGTGACGTCACGGGCCCTACATATTTCAAGTTTACAAAAGCAAAAATCACAGTGAACTGAGTGTTTTCAGACGAAAAAGGGCTTGATTCGTCAGTAATAATCATGCAATATCAGCAATTAAATGTTTTTGCATATATTTTTCTACAGCAAAAAGCTAATGGGGCTTTAATAAAAAGGCCCCTTCCCTTACCTGTGAAAAAAGCTCTGTGAAAACCCTAATCACAGCTTGTTAACTGTTAGAGAAACCCTGATGGTTTGTAATTAGTGCACTTATGTTGTATACTTACAATTTACATTGTTAAGCTTATGTAAGAAAATAGGTAGCTTACATCACAAAGGGAAGTCAGGGGCCATCATTAAAAAATTGTTTGTTTGTAGTGCTCCGACCCTAATTCCCAGAGGTGAATAGGTAGGCAGGTATTTTTTTTTTTTTTTTTTTTTCTGAAATTGCATCAGTTGATAAAATAATTGGCAATTTTGAAATACACAATATTTTCATGTAGTCAGACAATGCTCTGCGTTAAACATGGAATTAGACAGAACAAAATATGATGAACAACCAGTTTGTATTGGATAAAGGCCATGTATTCTGGTATGGTTTAAAAAAACAGAAAGTACTTTTTAACTGAACAAGTGCGAACAGATAACAAAAAAAATTGATTAACTTGAAAACCTAAAAAAAGAAAAGTAGGGGCCATTTTTGTTGGGTCGGTCAGAGCACTACAAATAAAGGAGTTTTATTTTCAGCCTAGTGGTACTGGTTCTTCCCAGGAATGATGGTTGGGTTACTGTCCTCCTTGTTTGACTGACTGTTGAAAAAAAGGGGCCTAAAAACTCAATCAAACAAACAATACATTGTAAACTATAGTACTTTTTAGTAGTGGTTAATATATTTATATATGTTTATTGTGGAGTAATGCCTAACTAATTTCTTTCTTCCAGATGCTATAGCCAGTGATGATAACATAAGAATTACGCCGTCATTAAGAAGTAAAAAAGGTAAGACTAAGAAAAAATATTTTGTAATACTGTTAATTCTTTTGGGCGTCAAATTCAAATCGATCGGATATATATACTGTGTATTACATTTATTGAAATATAATTGATGTATGAAATCTTTCCGTAAAAAGTACTTAACTTTCTTCAAATTTCTCGATTGTGACTGGAACTTCAGTTCAGCATTTTTAAATGTTTGATTTTCTGAATTAAGATCAAGCAGTCATGTCTCAGACCAGATCTGGAAAATCTCAGGAAGATTTTTTTTGTGACAGTGTGTATTTGAAGAACTCTCAGCCAATGCTATGACTTAAAATAAATAAATTGAAATAATTTTAGGATCTGTATGGACTAAAAATGCTGCTTCATTTGAACATTGGTCGATAGAAGTTGTCTTCAAAGTTACAGGTAGAGGGCGTGTCGGTGCAGATGGATTGGTAAACAACTTATATTTTTTATGATTCATTCTTACCAACAAAACCAGTCTTTGAACTAGTGGGTTGCCCCCTGTAGAAAGGATTTTTTTCCTTCTTTAAGTGTTTTGGGGGACAACCTAGTTTTAGAGAGTTTCCTTCATAAACTATATAGTTGGGCAACCTGCCACAAAAAATTAATTCAAAGACTGCAAAACTTGTACTTTTATATAGATTTTGGATACGTTGGTATTAATAAGAATGCAAAATAAATACTGACTCACTATAAGACCAGATGTATACATGTACAGTATACTAATAGTACTAATTCGGGGATTTTTTTGGGGTGATTTTATAGCCGAAATTTGGTCATATTCACAATTGAAAATGGTATCTTTTTTTCTAAATCACAGACAAAAATTCCCAATTGAATTTTTTAGACAGAACTATTGGTACTAAATAGCTAATTCTACTACTGGGAGAATAAGAAGACTAAGTTGAACATTGTTAAATTGTTGTTATACATTTTTTCCCAATTTTGATTAAAACACCGCGAAAATTCACTATCCAAGTATGGGTCATGTTCACAAAATACTGAAAAATAAGTTAATATCAAGCCCTGCTTGTAATTATGTTTAGATTGTGACAAAAAATTCAAATGATAGATAATACATTCACTGTCAATGCATGTTTGAAGAAAAAAGATAAAATATTGTGCTGACAATCATTTGACTGTTTAGTGATTGATCTACCAGTATGAGATCTTATTGTCATGTTACTATTATAGTGTACAATATTTCAAATATTTGATTGACAGATTGACAGCTCTCACCCCGAGGCAACTTTACCTGTTTATAAATACCTTCCATTGTTGAAGTATTTTGTAATTTGATTGATTTATGTCTTTAGAAAATGTTGATGAAAATGAAATATATATTCACTACTCCTTAAAACTTTTTAGGCTGAAAATAAAAATAAGTTTGTTTCGAGTGCACCGACCAAGAATTTTAGCACTGGGTAGGTTAGGGTTTTTTTACTATGTAACTATAGTAAAAAAAGAAGCTCCCCCCCAACTTGATTTTATTTGTTTGTTAGGATTTTCATGGGTAGGTAGGAGCCCTCCAAACAATTTATTTTCAGCTTTATTTAATTATTTTGTACTCTGAGGTCTGGCTAATCTTTGTTCCGGGATTTAATTTTTTACATTTATTGAGTCAGCTTGCCGGCCCATTAAATCTCTCCCATGAATGCAAATGTTGAGGTATATGATTGTAAATCATCTGAAAATTTCAGAAAGCCATTACTTCTTAATTATTTATTTTCCAAAAATCAAACTCCACAAAATGAATGTATGTCCCCATGTTACAGACATTTTGGTAAAAAACCCATCAAAATGAAGTCCAGCAAAAATAATTGAGACCTCAGTAATTCCAAAATTTTGGAAAAAAGGGCCCTGATGTTTTATGTATATTTTCCGCAGGCTGTTTGGTTTACAGAGATGAAGGGGATTGAGGGGCCAGTATTTGGTAGCAATGACTATTGGAAGGGCCTTGGTGTGTTCTTCGATTCATTCGACAATGATGGACAGGTGTGTATTAATGAGTTTATTATCTGCTAGTGAATGTATATTGCTTATTTATATGTTGGTATGTACCTGGCATGTATTGTTATGCTTTTTTTACAGCTTGCATACCAAGTATCAAACTTGTTGCAATTAATTCCCCCTCCCTCGTCCTCCCAAGGGCTGGGTCCCTAAAATTCCCTCTTTGTGATCCTTTAATTGTATCCTCGCTGGAAATGCTAATTAATTTTATTTTAAACGAAAAATGTGTTTTTTACTACGCCCCCGTCATTCAAAAATGCTGGAACGTGTTACCCCTGACCGTCCGTTCAGATTTTGTTGTCTTAGCGATAACTCAAGAAATATTTCATGCATTGGTTACATATTTAATATGAAGGTGTATGATAATAAAAATGCTGGTCAAATTCAATTTCGATTAAAATACAAACATTTGTACAGGAGTTGTGGCCCCTTTTTTGACTCGGCTCTCAGTGGAGCATTCTGGACACATTTCTAGTTTAACATGAATTACTGTGTGCATCATAAACTTTTTCAGCGATTATTTCCCTTCTTTGTTTGGTACCTATAAAGTTACCTTCCCAATTAAAAAAACTATCCATTTTCCCAATTTTAAAGGAAAAAAAACCCATTTGGGTGCAGAATTTTCTTTTTGCATAAAAAAAACAACAGATATTTTCTATCAAATTTATTACAACATTCAGTGCTATACTTTAAAACTGAAGAGGAGCAGTTGATAATATCTAAGTCTTTTTATTTTAAAAATTCCCAATTTGTTAAAAGATTACCAATTTGGGTCAGAACGCCGCAAATTTTTCCCAATTTGTCTGGTACCGATACCTTTCCCAATCAAGCAAAAAGAAAATCTCTGTTTTTGAAGATGATAGCCACTATGGATTTGGTCTTTTTTTTGATAGCCCACATTATTTTGTTATAGTGCGTAAGAAAAAGTAGGGCTGGGCCTCAGACTTGGCATATCTATAAGCCCGGGACACTGTTAATGTTACACCCTGCTGTGAAATAGCTTTATTACTCTAGATTATAAAATTGGAAGGTTTATCATATTAAACATCTGTTTAAAATGTTTACATTTTTTCTGTGGTAAATAAACAGAACACTTGTATATAACTTGTGTTTCTAAAATCTTACAAACTGACCTTCCTAACACGTCTGAAATGAAGCACTTCGACTACCGACAGAAGTCTTTCAATCTGACGATTAATGATATTACATTTAACACTGTAAACCCGCCTCCAAGGTCGAGTGGTTAAGGTCGCTGACTTCAAATCACTGTAACCTCTCACTGATAGAGAGTCATGGGTTTGAGCCCACCATGTCTTTTTATGTGAGAAAGTAGGCAGTTGCTTACGGAGCATGGGAGTCTAGCACTGGTTCTTCTCATATGTCTCTGACTGTTTAAAAGGGGAGTAAAACTTGATATAAACAAAAAAATTAAACACTGTAAAATTCGCTTCAGCTGAAAAATTTACTGTAGGAAGTTCATGTAATGTAATCTAATGTATTCAAGATATATGTTACAATTGTATTATAGACCATGCTAAACCAGTACAATGATATCCTAGGTTAATATATGCTGAAAACTACACACATTCAAGTGTCGTGTGAAGAACTCCCCACCCGTCCAATAATTTCGGCTTCATAGATATTCATGCATACATATTAGCCATTAAAGTCAAGTGTTTATTCTCTTAGTAATCCATAGTATCGGTAATGAGGATGAATTCATTTTAACATTTCCTCCATCTAGAACAACAATTATGCTCTCTTTGCACATTTCGGTTGGTTGGTCCATCAGTTACCAAACCTTGTCCAACCTATAACTGGAGAACGATTTGGCCTAAGCTCCTCAAATTTGATTTGAAGGTTGGACGTCATATGTAGATGACCTCTAAAGATTTTAAGTCCAATAGGTCAAAGGTCAAGGTATTACTATCCAGTTGGTCTTTAGGGGGCATCCATTCTTGTGTCGATTTCAAGTTGTGGGCATTTAAAGTGTTTTTCACAGGATTAATAGATGTGTGTAAATGGTTGGAATTTTTTTTTTCTTTGGTCATTTTTAGCTTGGCTGTTTTCCAAGAAAAAGTCAACCTATTGTGATCACTGCACCGTCTGTGTCTGTGTATAAACTTTAATGTAGCTCATAACTTACATTGTTATTACTAGAACACCAGTGCTCTCCAAAAGATTCAGACCAGCAGGCTAAATTTAAATTATAGCGGGTTTTATTCTCGGATTATTCATTTTTTGGCGTAAATATTTGCTAGATTTTACCAAAAAATTGCAGGTGCTTAGTTTTCGAGTTGAAGGCGAAATAGCTGGTTGCTGGGATTTTTGGAGAACACTGTAATAAACATGAACAAAATAAGCAATATTATGTCTAAAAATGTTTAAATTGGGGAGTAACAAAGTCATGTGTTATATTTCAGGCAGCTCAAGCTACGGTACATATACACACATTGTATAAATACATAGCTTTTATAACATCTAGTGGTGTCAATATTCCAGATATAATTGTCCTGAAAGTGCTATGATTTCTGAGTAAAATAAAAGTTATTTGATGAAAATATCTCAAGAAATGACAAAATTATGGTCAGTTTAATCTGCTCTGAAGGATTTTTTTTAATACAAACTGAGTTAAATATGGAAACAATGTGGTTGAAGGCCTCAAGTTTGGCAAAAAATGGTTGGCCGTATATGATTTTCAGGATTTTTAATTTGACTGTATTGACACTCCTGAATATACCTGTAATTCTGAAATGGAGAAGATTCGTTTCATGCAGAACATATTATTAAGTTCAAATTAAACGTGAATCTACAGTAAATCCTATATAGCCATCCTTAAAAAAAGTTGCGTTAACCCTACCTGGAAAATTTTCAGTGGGTACATACGTAGATAGGAAATATTTTTTTTATATTGAACCCCCAAATACTTGTCAGAATGCTATATTATTATTGAATAACAGACTTCGCGAAAGGCAAAAAAATCTGCCGGACATTCGGTCCAACAAGCTTGAAAATTCTGTCGGACCGAAAGGAAATCTGCAAGACCAAAAACAGTAAACAAGTATAAATGTGTATACATCGGGTAATAAGTTGCCGGACAACCGGTCTGATGAGATAAGATTCTTTATCAGACCGACACACAATCCATGGGACATATCCTACGGTCCGGCAACTTTCGCAAAGTCTGGAATAAAATTTAAAAAATCCAGAGAGACCAAAACGAAGTTAGGCAGGAGCCTTCTTTGATGAGTAGAAACTGTAGGGATACTGCAAACAAGATATTTTTTTAAGGATGGCCTAAAGGGATTATTAAAATTTCATGAATCACAGGTGTTTACTTACTATTAACACAGTGGCCAGTATTCTTTTAGAGTCTCAAAGTCTTTCATATTAATTTCACTATTTTTGAACATTTTGGTCTTTGACTCCTAAAATGCAACCGCTGTGTTTCTGAAAACCACACGTTTGTCATAAAAAGTAGTCGTTAAATTCTGGTGCTGGACGGGTAAGGTTTGTGTCTCAGTTTGGAACTATAGACTCACAGCTATACTGTAGGAGGCTTAGGATATCTCAGTTTGTCAGTTTAAGTTTTGATAGTTTCCATGGAGATTCTTCATATTGTTAGTATTGTGTGATACCATAGAGATTCTTCATATTGTTAGTATTGTGTGTTACCATAGAGATTCTTCATATTGTTAGTATTGTGTGTTACCATAGAGATTCTTCATATTGTTAGTATTGTGTGTTACCATAGAGATTATTCATATTGTTAATATTGTTTGTTACCATAGAGATTCTTCATATTGTTAGTATTGTGTGTTACCATAGAGATTCTTCATATTGTTAGTATTGTTGTTACCATAGAGATACTTCATATTCTTAGTATTGTGTGTTACCATAGAGATACTTCATGTTGTTAGTATTGTTTGTTACCATAGAGATACTTAATGTTTTTAGTATTGTTTGTTACCATAGAGATACTTAATGTTTTTAGTATTGTGTGTTACCATAGAGATACTTAATGTTTTTAGTATTGTGTGTTACCATAGAGATACTTCATATTGTAAAAAACATAAAAAGTTAGTTCTTTCACCTATTTGTTTTTTCCAAGCGTTTTGTAGTTGTATCAGATGGACGTTCAGAAATGTCCCAGTGTGTATGGTGTTGAGGTTGTTCATTGATTAAAATCATCAAATTTTGTAACAATCCCTTTTTTCTTATTTTTATAAATCAATTATAAATCAGTTAGTGAGATGACCTGAGACTCTGAATGAGGCCTTATAAATTGTTTGTTTCTGGTTAGGTGCTCACTAAAAATAGGGTTGGTTTTTCGGCGCTTTTTTTTTGTTTATGTAAGTTTTTGGAAAGGTAAATCAAAGTACTGAAAGTACTCATAGGAATTGAATGCACTTAGACTTACACTGTAACTTGAAACAGGAACTAGTTTAGCAATCGCATGGCGGATGTAGATAAACATAGTACTTCGGTCAGCATCAGTATTCATGCACGCGGAGCAAGTGACAAACAGTGACAGTGATAGAAAGTTTATCGTTTAGTGTCCAAAAAAGTGACAAAGTTGATGTATTGTACCGTTCCTCAGAGCTTATAAAAAGTTTAGGGTGGAAGGTGGGGGGGATACGGGTCGGTCGGTTAACCAGAAACAAACATTTCTTTTGACAATTATGATATAAAATTGATGAAGAGGAGCTTAAAACAGACCAAGTGCTGATTGTTGTGTATGTTATATGTTAGTATTTTAGTCAGACTTTGTTGACTAGGCACTCACAGTGTTCCAACTTAAGCTTTTTTCAAATCACTGACTGGCCCTGACTGTAAGTTGGATATTCAGTATGTTTGACCGGACTATTTTAGAGTCACGACAACTAGGTTATTAGAAAATTTTATCAATAGACGATGCTGCCTCATATGACTCCGATTGTTGTAAAGGGGCTTAAAACTCTATATAAACAAACAAAGCTTTCCTGAATTTTTGTACCAATTGATTAGTAATTGTAACAGTGAAGCATAAAATGTAAATTTTAATAGTTTAGCATACTAATAATATTGATAATTCACGTATAATGTGGGTTAAAATCAGTGCGTGCCAGTTAATGTTGTCCTAGGATTAATATATTAACATAGTGCAGTACATAACACAGTCTGAGATGCTATTTTTAGCCCGGCGGTTTTTGAAGAAAAAGCCAAACTATTTGTGATCATTGTGTCTGTCTGTGCAGAAACTTTAATGTAGCTCATAACTCAGAAACTGTAAGAGGTGGATAGATCTCACTGAAGTGGTGAACAGATGAGCATTGGTACCACTTGTGGCGCTATTTTTCTCTTATTCTCTCTGCTTCTTGCAATTGGGTTACATGCATGTTGCTTATTTGTTCAATGTTCATGTTAGAATGTAAATACAGTATTTTCATTTATTTTCGTTGGGCTCAATTGTCGTGGTTTTTACTAAAATGGCTATTTTGTGGGGACATAAAATTGTGGATTTTGATTTTGAAAAAATGCCTTATCTCTGCATTAAAATTTGTGGGGATTTGATTTCGTGGATGAGCTGACCCACAAAATTAAATCCTTAACGAAAATTAATGATTCAACAGTATTCGTAATCTAGGATATTAATGTAAGGTAGCAAATTTTTTTTTCTGTTTATTTGGGGGAAATAAGCAGCTATAATAATCTTAACACATAGTATGCAATATTACTTGACATTAGTCAAGGTTATTAGTTCTCTGCTTGTCTGTATGTGTGGCTGGCTGGCTGTCTGTCTCTGTGGCTGGCTGGCTGTCTATCTCTGTGGCTGGTTGGCTGTCTCTGTGGCTGGTTGGCTGTCTATCTCTGTGGCTGGTTGGCTGTCTGTCTCTGTGGCTGGTTGGCTGTCTGTCTCTGTGGCTGGTTGGCTGTCTGTCTCTGTGGCTGGTTGGCTGTCTGTCTCTGTGGCTGGCTGGCTGTCTATCTCTGTGGCTGGCTGGCTGTCTGTCTCTGTGGCTGGCTGTCTGTCTCTGTGGCTGGCTGGCTGTCTGTCTCTGTGGCTGGTTGGCTGTCTATCTCTGTGGCTGGCTGTCTGTCTATCTCTGTGGCTGGCTGGCTGTCTGTCTCTGTGGCTGGTTGGCTGTCTCTGTGGCTGGTTGGCTGTCTATCTCTGTGGCTGGCTGTCTGTCTATCTCTGTGGCTGGCTGGCTGTCTGTCTCTGTGGCTGGCTGGCTGTCTGTCTCTGTGGCTGGCTGGCTGTCTCTGTGGCTGGCTGGCTGTCTGTCTCTGTGGCTGGTTGGCTGTCTATCTCTGTGGCTGGCTGTCTGTCTATCTCTGTGGCTGGCTGGCTGTCTGTCTCTGTGGCTGGCTGTCTGTCTCTGTGGCTGGCTGGCTGTCTGTCTCTGTGGCTGGCTGTCTGTCTCTGTGGCTGGTTGGCTGTCTGTCTCTGTGGCTGGCTGTCTGTCTATCTCTGTGGCTGGCTGGCTGTCTGTCTCTGTGGCTGGTTGGCTGTCTGTCTCTGTGGCTGGCTGGCTGTCTGTCTCTGTGGCTGGCTGGCTGTCTCTGTGGCTGGCTGGCTGTCTGTCTCTGTGGCTGGTTGGCTGTCTATCTCTGTGGCTGGCTGTCTGTCTATCTCTGTGGCTGGCTGGCTGTCTGTCTCTGTGGCTGGCTGTCTGTCTCTGTGGCTGGCTGGCTGTCTGTCTCTGTGGCTGGCTGTCTGTCTCTGTGGCTGGCTGGCTGTCTGTCTCTGTGGCTGGCTGGCTGTCTGTCTCTGTGGTTGGCTGTCTGTCTCTGTGGCTGGTTGGCTGTCTATCTCTGTGGCTGGCTGTCTGTCTCTGTGGTTGGCTGGCTGTCTGTCTCTGTGGCTGGCTGGCTGTCTGTCTCTGTGGCTGGTTGGCTGTCTATCTCTGTGGCTGGCTGGCTGTCTGTCTCTGTGGCTGGTTGGCTGTCTATCTCTGTGGCTGGCTGGCTGTCTGTCTCTGTGGCTGGCTGTCTGTCTCTGTGGCTGGCTGGCTGTCTATCTCTGTGGCTGGTTGGCTGTCTGTCTCTGTGGCTGGTTGGCTGTCTGTCTCTGTGGCTGGCTGTCTGTCTCTGTGGCTGGTTGGCTGTCTATCTCTGTGGCTGGCTGTCTGTCTCTGTGGCTGGCTGTCTGTCTCTGTGGCTGGCTGTCTATCTCTGTGGCTGGCTGTCTGTCTCTGTGGCTGGCTGTCTGTCTCTGTGGCTGGTTGGCTGTCTGTCTCTGTGGCTGGCTGTCTGTCTCTGTGGCTGGTTGGCTGTCTATCTCTGTGGCTGGTTGGCTGTCTGTCTCTGTGGCTGGCTGTCTGTCTATCTCTGTGGCTGGCTGGCTGTCTGTCTCTGTGGCTGGCTGTCTGTCTCTGTGGCTGGTTGGCTGTCTATCTCTGTGGCTGGTTGGCTGTCTGTCTCTGTGGCTGGTTGGCTGTCTGTCTCTGTGGCTGGCTGGCTGTCTGTCTCTGTGGCTGGCTGGCTGTCTGTCTCTGTGGCTGGTTGGCTGTCTGTCTCTGTGGCTGGTTGGCTGTCTGTCTCTGTGGCTGGCTGGCTGTCTGTCTCTGTGGCTGGCTGGCTGTCTGTCTCTGTGGCTGGCTGGCTGTCTGTCTCTGTGGCTGGTTGGCTGTCTATCTCTGTGGCTGGCTGGCTGTCTGTCTCTGTGGCTGGTTGGCTGTCTATCTCTGTGGCTGGCTGGCTGTCTGTCTCTGTGGCTGGCTGGCTGTCTCTGTGGCTGGCTGGCTGTCTGTCTCTGTGGCTGGCTGGCTGTCTGTCTCTGTGGCTGGTTGGCTGTCTGTCTCTGTGGCTGGCTGGCTGTCTGTCTCTGTGGCTGGTTGGCTGTCTGTCTATGTGGCTGGCTGGCTGTCTGTCTCTGTGGCTGGCTGGCTGTCTGTGTCTGTGGCTGGCTGGCTGTCTGTCTCTGTGGCTGGTTGGCTGTCTATCTCTGTGGCTGGCTGGCTGTCTGTCTCTGTGGCTGGTTGGCTGTCTATCTCTGTGGCTGGCTGGCTGTCTGTCTCTGTGGCTGGCTGGCTGTCTCTGTGGCTGGCTGGCTGGCTGTCTGTCTCTGTGGCTGGCTGGCTGTCTCTGTGGCTGGCTGGCTGTCTGTCTCTGTGGCTGGTTGGCTGTCTATCTCTGTGGCTGGCTGGCTGTCTCTGTGGCTGGCTGGCTGTCTGTCTCTGTGGCTGGTTGGCTGTCTGTCTCTGTGGCTGGCTGGCTGTCTGTCTCTGTGGCTGGTTGGCTGTCTATCTCTGTGGCTGGTTGGCTGTCTGTCTCTGTGGCTGGCTGGCTGTCTGTCTCTGTGGCTGGCTGGCTGTCTCTGTGGCTGTCTGGCTGTCTGTCTCTGTGGCTGGCTGGCTGTCTGTCTCTGTGGCTGGCTGGCTGTCTGTCTCTGTGGCTGGTTGGCTGTCTGTCTCTGTGGCTGGCTGGCTGTCTCTGTGGCTGTCTGGCTGTCTGTCTCTGTGGCTGGCTGGCTGTCTGTCTCTGTGGCTGGCTGGCTGTCTGTCTCTGTGGCTGGTTGGCTGTCTGTCTCTGTGGCTGGCTGGCTGTCTGTCTCTGTGGCTGGTTGGCTGTCTATCTCTGTGGCTGGCTGGCTGTCTCTGTGGCTGGCTGGCTGGCTGTCTGTCTCTGTGGCTGGTTGGCTGTCTGTCTCTGTGGCTGGCTGGCTGTCTGTCTCTGTGGCTGGCTGGCTGTCTGTCTCTGTGGCTGGCTGGCTGTCTCTGTGGCTGGCTGGCTGTCTGTCTCTGTGGCTGGCTGGCTGTCTCTGTGGCTGGCTGGCCGGCTGTGTGTCTTGCTGTCTGTCTGTGTGGCTGGCTGGCTTACAGCTTAGCTGGCTGGCCATCTGACTGTTTGCATGTCTATCAGTCTGTCTGTCAGGCTATTGTGTTTTGTCCAAGTTTTGAGATACATAATGTATTTACACTTCCCTTATCATATACAACACAAGGGTACATTCAGTTTTATCAATTCAAAGCTAGGATTATGACTGTTAATTCAGAAACTGGGTTTGGGTTTAGAATTCTTCATGAATGAAGTTTTTGTGAATATAATTATGATACAGGTAGGGAATCTATGAACGCTGTCTCATTTATTTTTATAACAGGCAATGGCAGCCAATTCTGGAAAACCAAGAGTAAGTGCCCCTTGTTGTTGTTGTTCTAAATTTTGTATCCACGTATCTTTTATTTTGACATTTAATGGGTCAGCTAAGGGTTAATGAACCTTGAAGACGTACTGTGGGTAGCTGGATCCCGTTCATGTGATTCAGGCACTGTGTAGTGTTTATTGTGTATGTGTTATTACTAAGGTTTGAGTCCCGGTCGCGGCAGGTCATATGTACCCTTTTTAAGGAAATTGGACAAAAAAGCTGATTTTCCTCCACATGTGTTGGAGAGGTTTCTCTTTATGGAAGGGTAAGTTAGTTCTGGTTAGAATACAGCCCAGGAAATCTGGTTAGACGAAATGGCTACCGTATATAAAGGAAATATGGTTAGTCGGTTAGTCGAAATGGCTACCATATGTAAAGGAAATAATGTTAGTCCAACAGGCTACCATATATAAAGGAAATAATGTTAGTCCAACCGGCTACCGTCTATAAAGGAAATAATGTTGAAAAATAGCTTTAACTGAGATAACTGAGGTTAATTCTTCTGTTTCCAAATTTTGTCATAAAAATCATTAAATATGAAGTGGCCCCTTTTTGTGCCCCCGACCTTCGAATGACTGAAGGGGGTACTGTGTTACTCCTGTCCGTTCACTTACTCAATTTTTGGTTTCTGAGCGATTACTCAGATAATAATATTTCATGGATTGGCTTCATATTTTTCATGAAGGTGTTTAATAATGTAATACAGGATGAATTTGATTTCCGTAAATATCCAAACATTTTCACAAGAGTTATGGCCCCTTTTCGACTTAGCTCTCAGCGGGGTCCATTTGTGTTCATTTCTAGTTGAATTGAGAATTTATTTTGCTTTGTCTTGGTTAAATTAAAGTCATCAATGTTTTTATTTGATAATTTTCTGTTGCTAAGATACTAGTTCTGCCTTTTATTTTTTATGTTGAATTTAAACATGTATGGCTTGCTTGAATCATTTGTTGTGCATGGACAGAGAAATAGTTTCATAAACAAGGCAATCCTGAGAAATATTTTGTTTAGTGTTACGCTCCCTAGACATGGCTCTACCCAACTTTTTTTGGTCTCTTGGGTAAAAAAAAAATGTTTTCTATATATTATAAATAGCATTTTGACAGGTATTTGAAAAAAAAAATTCTTGCCTACCTTACCCACTGAAAATTCTCTGGGTCAGATTACCTCAAACAAACATTTTTTTTAAGGATGACCTGATAGTAACAAAACCTGTGATTATAAAGAAAAGTTTTGATGTCTTCTTTAAACTTTAATTTAACTCATAACTCAGAAACTATGAGAGTTAGAGCTTTTTTCCTTCCATAGCAGGGACTGTTAACAAATGTCTTCCCTCAGGAAAATTATTTAAATTCAAGCAGTTTTCCTCTAAAATTCAATTTACATCAAGTTTTCCTTTCCCTTTTGCAAAAATTATGCATTATTTTTCCTCAAATTTAAAGAAAAGGCCTCTCTCCCAACCTGTGAAAAAAAGCCCTGGTTAGCAACACTTAACTTTATAGGTGGAGAGATCTCACTGAGGTGGTGTACAAACGAGCGTTGGCACCGCTTGCTGCGCTTATCCGCTTTTATCTGCTTGCCTTTTCAAGTTTCCCATGTTATAACAACACATGTTTCTTTAGATAGAGCATGGTAGTTCTCTCTCTGTGTGAGTGAGTCATGGATCAAATATTGTCTCCAGATTTTGGTTTATATGAACACTGTAGTTTACAGTAATTGATCACTTGTTTGAATATAAACATGAATCATTATTTTTTTACAGATTTCTGTGTATTTCTGAATTTTATACTTTTTTTATTATGATTAATCTTGTATCCTCAGGCATGTATCTGTGATTTACAATGGGCGCCACAATAAAGAACTAGGAATAACTATTTGAATAGAGTAGGAATATAATTATAAATGCCCGGTTCTCCTGTATCTTATCTCCCTCTCTCTGGGACTATTCTGAAATGACTATATATGCAGTGTAACCTTCCATTAACAGTCACCTCCGAACAACAGCCACCTCCCTGTTACAGCCAGTATACTAACAAACCAGTTTAAAGTTTTACTCTATTTTCACTCACTCAACAACAGCCACCTCCCTGTTACAGCCAGTATACAAGCAACCCAGTTTGACGTTTTACTCTGTTTTCACTCTCTCAACAACAGCCACCTCCCTGTTACAGCGAGTATACAAGCAACCCAGTTTAAAGTTTTACTCTATTTTCACTCTCTCAACAACAGCCACCTCCCTGTTACAGCCAGTAGACTAGCAACCCAGTTTGACGTTTTACTCTGTTTTCACTCTCTCAACAACAGCCACCTCCCTGTTACAGCCAGTAGACTAGCAACCCAGTTTGACGATTTACTCTGTTTTCACTCTCTCAACAACAGCCACCTCCCTGTTACAGCCAGTAGACTAGCAACCCAGTTTGACGTTTTACTCTTTTTATACTCTCTCAACAATAGCCACCTCCCTGTTACAGCCAGTAGACTAGCAACCCAGTTTGACGTTTTACTCTGTTTTCACTCTCTCAACAATAGCCACCTCCCTGTTACAGCCAGTAGACTAGCAACCCAGTTTGAAGTTTTACTCTATTTTCACTCTCCAGCCACCTTCTTTCAAATGCCATTTTTGTCTGTCCCATTGATGGCTGTTATAGGGAGATAACACTGTAGCATTATAAAAAAAACTAGGAAAACTATTTGAATAGAGAAGGGATATAATTATAAATGCTCGGTTCTTCTGTATCTTATCTCCCCTGTCTCTCTCTCTCTAGGATGATTCTTAAATGGCCAAAGCTGATGAATCGTTAAACAACAGATAAATAATCTTTATGCTATGTCTACATATATGAATAAAAAATAGGAATCAAACTTACAGTGGTGTGGGGTCAGGGACCGGAACCACTCCACCACAGTGACCCCGCCCCCGCCCCACCCTGCCCCCCCATATTTTCTCTAAAGTCCTATACTACACATCATTAAATGGTGTTGAAATCCATCATCGTTAGTTTACAGTGATGAGGAAATGAATGATAGATAATGATTGATATACTCATTTTTTTTAGGATTTCATGATTACCGCGTGTCATAGACAGACAGCCATTGTCACGATCTACAGTACAGCCTCTCCAGAGAGGCCCTCTGTAGAGCAACAACCTCTCTATAACAACACCTTCAAAATTTCCCTAAGCTGATATTTACTATAAATTTAACCTTTGTAGAGCAACAACCTCTCTATAACAACACCTTCAAAATTTCCCTAAGCTAATAGTTACTATAGATTTAACCTCTCTAGAGCAACAACCTCTAAACAGTGGCCAATATTTGCAGCTCCCACAGGGTGTTGCTCTACCGAGGTAGTACTGTATTATCATGCTATGAATTAAGGCTACAATATTCCGTTTGTTTGAATAAAGTTAAATTAAAAACGCAGGGGTGAACACTTCTGAATATGCCGGAATTTCTGTTTTTTTCACAGGTTCTGACTACATACATGTATACTGGTTTTTATTGCGTCTGCTGCACCGAGGTTCTGATTTTCAACAGTCAAAATGAATAAAACATTTTTTTTTGAAAGCCTGACGTTTTTTAATGAGCATGTAAAAAGAACAAAACAATTTTTTGGCCTTGGTTAGAAACTATTGAATTTTTTTTTATGAAAAATGTAGAACTGGAATTGCTGCTATTTTGTGTAATGGAATACTGTCCACAGTATTTTCTACTATATGACTGAAATTTAACCAACTGTGACTGTTTGCTTGTTGAATGAATATATATGCTTCTGTTTGAATGTACATGTAGTGGGTGGGGTAATGTACTACTGTTTGAATGTGGTGGGTGGGGTAATGTACTACCGGTTGAATGTAGTGGGTGGGGTAATGTACTACTGGTTGAATGTAGTGGGTGGGGTACTTTATTATTGTGTTCTGTTGCTTATTGTGTTACTGTGATCTAATTTATATCTAACTCAAGCTCAGCTGAATTTAAGTAATAGGCTTTGTTAAATTTGACTTAGGTTTGAACGGTCCAGTGGAAAGTGCACTGGATTTGTGACCCGACAATCCAGGTCGTGACCCGACAATCCAGGTTGGATTCCCGGTCACGGCAGGTCGTACCATTCAATGAAAATTTAACAACAATGTCGATTTTTTTCTCCACATGCAAAAAAATTGCCAATTCCTAGTGGAAGAGTAAGTTAGCACTGGTTTGAATATGTAGTCCAGGAAAACTGAAAAAGTGTACTGGCTACTGTATATAAGTGAAAAATTGTTTAAAAACTGTTAAATCCAAAAAAATATATAAAACTGACTTGGGTTCAGTATATTCTCATGTCTGGGCTCAGATTCATAAATTTGGGCTCCGTGTATGTTAGTATAAACTGTATAATAAACTTGTTTATTTGTTTATATTTTAGCATAACAACCCCTACGTGATGGCGCTGGTCAATGATGGAACAAAACAGTACGAACATCAGAAGTAAGTTATACACCATTTACTCATACATCTGTCTCACATTACCTATAATGTAGTATGTCTCACTACTTGATGTACCGTAATGTAGAAATATATAAAGGTAACAACTCAATCTTGATATGTGAAGATAACATTAACTTCTTCAGAAATAAGTCTGTTTCTTAGACTCTAGACTTACTTTGATTGGTTAATCAGATATTTGGTGGATTTGGACTGGTTAGTCATATATTTAGTGGATTTTGATTGGTCGGTTAAATACTTAGTGGGTTTTTATTGGTCAATCAGGTATTTAGTCAATTCTGATTGGTCCTTCAAATATTTGGTGGATTTTGATTGGTCCATCAGATGTTTGATTGATTTTGATTGGTCCATCAGATATTTGGTTGATTTTGATTGGTCCATCAGATATTTGGTGGATTTTGATTGGTCAGTCATATATAGTTGATATTTGAATATTTCAGTGATGGAATTAATCAGCAATTAGGTGGATGCATGAGAGATTTTAGAAATAAACCGTTCCCTGTTCGTGCTAAGATAGAATACTACAATAAGGTTCTCACTGTAAGTATTGCGTTTGTTTTTCTATCTAGTCTCCAACAATAAGCCTAAATTAAAAATATGTTTGTCACTTCTGACTAGCCCACCTTATATCTGCCGGTTTGAAAAAAGTTGCCAAAAAAATTCATATCTTATTTTCATATAGTAATATTATTTCAATCGCGAATTTGAGACCAATGTATTTAAGCTGTCTGTCCCCCCCCTCCCTGAAAAATTTCAGTTGTTATGGTAATTAATCTTAGCCATAACTGATTCGCCCATTTTCCCTGTTGTCAGAAAAAGTCTGAGATTAGCCCCCCATCTGAAATTGCTTACTTCAGGCCTGAAATATACTTTAAATTCAAATTCTGTTTTATTAAAAAAAAAAATTTCAGGTATTTTTCAACAGTGGTTTGACCAACAATAAAGACGATTTTGAACTTTGCCTCAGGGCCGAGAATGTGGATCTCCCTAAATCTGGATATTTTGGTGTCAGTGCGGCAACAGGAGGCCTGGCTGGTATGTTTATAGCTTTATTGTTATTGTCAGGGACAGATTTAAATTCAGGAGTAGAATATTCATTTTGTTTAGGCCAGGTTGTAAGACTTTTTGTTTTTCTATAGTTGTGCCACTGCTGTAAGTTTGAAACCCATCCAAACTTCACATACTACGAAAATGGACCAATGATTTTAAACCTTGCAGAAATATGGACCAATGAATTTAAACCTTGCAGAAATATGGACCAATGACTTTAAACCTTGCATAAATATGGACCAATAACTTTAAACCTTGCAGAAATATGGACCAATGACTTTAAACCTTGCAGAAATATGGACCAATGACTTTAAACCTTGCATAAATATGGACCAATGAATTTAAACCTTGCAGAAATATGGACCAATGACTTTAAACCTTGCATAAATATGGACCAATAACTTTAAACCTTGCAGAAATATGGACCAATGACTTTAAACCTTGCAGAAATATGGACCAATAACTTTAAACCTTGCAGAAATATGGACCAATGACTTTAAACCTTGCAGAAATATGGACCAATAACTTTAAACCTTGCAGAAATATGGATCAATGACTTTAAACCTTGCAGAAATATGGACCAATGAATTTAAACCTTGCAGAAATATGGACCAATAACTTTAAACCTTGCAGAAATATGGACCAATAACTTTAAACCTTGCAGAAATATGGACCAATGAATTTAAACCTTGCAGAAATATGGACCAATAACTTTAAACCTTGCAGAAATATGGACCAATAACTTTAAACCTTGCAGAAATATGGACCAATAACTTTAAACCTTGCAGAAATATGGACCAATAACTTTAAACCTTGCAGAAATATGGATCAATAATTTTAAACCTTGCAGAAATATGGATCAATAGCTTTAAACCTTGCAGAAATATGGATCAATAACTTTAAACCTTGCAGAAATATGGACCAATAACTTTAAACCTTGCAGAAATATGGACCAATAACTTTAAACCTTGCAGAAATATGGACCAATAACTTTAAACCTTGCAGAAATATGGATCAATAACTTTAAACCTTGCAGAAATATGGATCAATGAATTTAAACCATGCAGAAATATGGACCAATAACTTTAAACCTTGCAGAAATATGGACCAATAACTTTAAACCTTGCAGAAATATGGACCAATAACTTTAAACCTTGCAGAAATATGGACCAATAACTTTAAACCTTGCAGAAATATGGACCAATAACTTTAAACCTTGCAGAAATATGGACCAATAACTTTAAACCTTGCAGAAATATAGACCAATAACTTTAAACCTTGCAGAAATATGGACCAATAACTTTAAACCTTGCAGAAATATGGACCAATAACTTTAAACCTTGCAGAAATATGGACCAATCACTTTAAACCTTGCAGAAATATGGACCAATGACTTTAAACCTTGCAGAAATATGGATCAATAACTTTAAACCTTGCAGAAATATGGACCAATAACTTTAAACCTTGCAGAAATATGGACCAATAACTTTAAACCTTGCAGAAATATGGACCAATAACTTTAAACCATGCAGAAATATGGATCAATAACTTTAAACCTTGCAGAAATATGGACCAATAACTTTAAACCTTGCAGAAATATGGATCAATAACTTTAAACCTTGCAGAAATATGGACCAATAACTTTAAACCATGCAGAAATATGGACCAATGACTTTAAACCATGCAGAAATATGGACCAATGTTTTTTTTACAACACAAAATATTGACCAATGAAAATGTATGTTACAGGAATATTGACCAATGGAAATGTATGTTACAGGAATATTAACCAATAGATTTTGTTGTTACAGATGATCATGATGTGTTGGCATTTTTGTCTCATTCTCTTGTGCCACCTGGACAGGAAGTGAAAGATAGTGTTGGCGACGCTGAACGCGAGAAATATGAAAAAGAATTTGAGGAATATTATGAACAATTAGAGAAAGCCAAGAAAGAGTAAGTTTCGAGATTTTTCCTTCTCAATAGCATTTGAGTTTCAGTTTTACCAAATCTAAATTGAGAATTTCCCAGTGAACATTTGAAAAAAAGAATTTTAAGATAAGACATAAAATTACAAAGTTATGACCATTTTTTGACAAGAAGTATAAAATACTTGTGCAAAGAAATCAGAGAATGCATTGTCTATTAATAGAATTTCACAATAGTCTAGTTGTCATGACTCCAAATTTCCCAATCTGACCGGACCCATACCCTAAGTGATGAAAAACATTACTGCCATGTTTGTAGATATTATGTAAACATTGTACATTTTACACACTTAATGTTAATTCTTTATTTATTATATGTATATATTTTATGTGTCAATTATTTATTTTACTTATTTCTTACATGCATTTATTTTTTTGTATTTATTATTCATTTTACTTATTTATTATATGTATTAATTTTATGTGTTTATTATTTTTTTCATGTATTTATTATATGTATTTATTATATGTATTTATTTTATGTATTTATTATATGTATTTATCATATGTATTTATTTTACATTTTTATGTTTGTACAGATACAAAGAACAACATCCAGGAAAGGAAGGAGAATTTGCTAGTCCCGAACAAGCTTTCGAGAACCAGGGAGACCGCGAGTTGAGAATGATCTTCGAGGGCCAGAACTTTATACATCAGACCATGAGGGAACTCAACAAAAGATTCGAGGAACTTCTCGGACGACAGGAACTCGTGTTGTCTAAAGTGTCGCAGATATCACAAGGAGGCGGAGTTCAAGTTGGACAAGGCGGGGTAAGAAATGTTGCTTAGCAACTGATATAAACTTGTGAGAATGTTTGCTAGATTTATTATGTAGGACCTGAAAATGTCATCGGCATGTCTGATCCATGTTGGATATGTAGAGATCTTTTACTGATCTACTTTGACTGAGAAGCTGATCTTGGTTACATTCTATTCTGTTCTGTTCTGTTCTGTTCTGACCTTTATCTGAAGTCATCATAATACATGCAGAAGTTTCCCTTAAAGTAAGTTAACCGTTCTGTAAGTCTGTTTAATCATGGCTTTTTGCACTGTGCTGGCAAACTGCTGTACTTTTATATGTATGTTATATTTCCGTAGAGCCAACATACATAGTTCCATGAAGAAGTTGTCCTTAACAGAGTGCTAGTAAATTAGCCAATAGTTTTATAATATGGTATAACATTGTATTATGCACGTTGCTTACAAACTGCAGTACTTTTATACGTATGTTATATTTCTGCAGGGTCAGCAAGGTGCTGGTATTGCACAAATTGATACGATCAAACGTCACGAGGTGGACAGAGTAATTAATTCACAGAATGAGATTATACAGGAAGCGAAATTTATCAGGTAGTTAAGTTTAGTAAAAATGTTATCAATAAGAGAACTTAAGTAAATTGGGTAGATAACTTTTGAAGTCAGTGGTGACTGTATGCAATTCTGTTCAAATTGATTGAAACATGCTAATTAGATGAAATTGGGGAATTTTAAGGGTTTTATTGTACTTTTTAAACAGGGGTCGACGATATACCGGAGATATCCCGAAGTCTGGAGTATCTGTCCTGAGTTAACCAAGGGTGACAATACTCGGATATATCCAGAAATCCGGATTTATCTGCCTGAAAGAGCTATGATTTCTGTGCAAAATAAAAGTTATTTGATGAAAATATCTCAAGAAATGGCAAAGTTATGGTCAATTTAATCTGCTCTGAAGGATTTTCTTTAATACAAACTGAGTTAAATATGGAAACAATGTGGTTGAAGGCCTCTTGTTTGGCCAAAATTTGGCTCAGTTATACGCAGTCTTCCATTTTTACACCCCTGTTTAAAGTATGAATATCATATAAATATTAGTTTGTATTTTCAAATGACAGTATTTATTATTAATTGCCTCGATAATTTTCATGTCTTTTCTATTTTTACAGGAACATAGTTAATGACATTCAGCAACGTGCCAACTACATACAATCCAATATAGGTCAAGGCGGAGCTCCAGTACAGCAGGGTGGAGGCGGGGGCGGGGCCAACCCTCAGTTACAACTTGCGATGCATGAAGTACAAGAAAATTTAAGAACTGTGAAATCAGACGTTAGTCAGCTTATAAATCGACCACAGGTAAAGAAAAAATATTTGAATGCATGAATTTTACTGCCTGCCCGGTTAGCTCAGTGGTTAGAGCGTATGTCTACTGATCAAGAGGTTTTGAGTTCAAACCCCGAGCGAAGTTTCTGACTATCCATGACAAGTTTGACTGAAGATATTACATCCTATGTTAAATTGTCCTCCACCTCTGAATTAAAATAAAATGTAGTTAGTACTAGTTAAGGCATAAATAAAATACAGGGAAGCTGGTTATGATAACTATATACTACACTATACTTGAATTACAGATCAGCAAATACTTGCCTATGTTACTTTAAACATTACAAACATTTCAGAAATATAAGAACATACATAGAAATACGATACAAAAAAATACAAAACAGTATAGTACAGTCAATGACTGCCTCCCATGATATGACTGAAATAATGTTGAAAATGGCGTAACTTTGGAGGTATTAAAGAAATAAACATCTGTTTATACTGAGCAAAAACAAAAAGAATTCACTTTTATTTTTTGAATAATTTCATTAATATAAATAATTTGCAAAAATAACCAATAAATTATGCACAGGAATTTGTCAGAGTACCTGTTAACTTTGGTTTTATCAATTATCAGCCAAAATTTTACAGGATATCAAGAAATAATTTGTTCTTTATTTCAATCAATATTAAAAATTTGAATGTATACTTCTTTTGTGCATAGCAGTAGATACATAGAGGGGATACTTTCTTTTTTGGCTCAGTATATTTATTTGTGTACAAATCTATACATGTATTTTTTGTATAATTGTAGGCTGGTGCTGGAAGTATGGGTGGATGTCCTATACCACCTCCGTGCTTGTCACCGTGGATGTTCTTTATTGCTGTAGCGCTTCAAATTATCATCATCATAGGATTCATGGTTTATAAGTAAGTAGATTATCAGATTTAAGGGACCCCGTCATTCGAAATGGCAGCAGGGCATTAAGTGTTACCCCTGTCTGTCTGTCCAAAATTTGGTGTCCATCCACTCGAATTTTGGTGTCTGTCCATTCGAATTTTGGTATTTGTCCGTTTTAATTTTGGTATTTGTCCGTTCTAATTTTGGTATTTGTTCGTTCGAATTTTGGTATCTGTCCATTCTAATTTTGGTGTTCATCCATTCAAATTTTGGTATCTGTCCGTTCTAATTTTGGTTTTAGAGTCATATCTCGAGAAATATTTCATGTGTTGGTATTTATCAATGGGCAACATGGTATTGTATAATTAAGTTGAATGGGACATTCCATAATGGTAGAATAAACAAAAAAAAGGAAGCGAAAATATAATAGTATTCAGCGACCATGTAATTATTCAAAATATATATACCGGTACTTAACAGACAAGGGAATGGGACCGAATTTCAGCCCAAAATCTGTTAAAAAAATGCTCAAGTACGTTTTCACACAAGTTGATTTCAAAGATTAAGTCAACTCTTGTTAATATTTCTGTCTTTTTTTTCAGACAAAATAAAGAAAATCAAGCCAAGAAGTTCTTCTAGTTTTTTACCAACATCTAGTTGTTAATAATTTCTCAAATCATTCCATCAGTAATCATGAGGCACAAACCATTACATCCAGTCATATATTGATAGATTTATAATAATTGTACATTTCTAGTTTCCTATGATATGTCTGTCTTACAGCTGTTTTATCTATACTTATCAAAATTGCAAAATTACCTAGGGTTCTCAATAAGTTTGCGGCTAATTCGCGACTATAAACCTTTAAACAACAAGTATTGCGTAAAGGCATTTACCCGTAGATAAGAAAATATATTTAAAAGATATAGATGTTACTATAGCAGTTTTGTTTAATATACATAATTGACTATATTTTACTGATTAAGGACATGATCTGACCTTGTGTGTCAGTCGTATATTTACTTTCTATCTTCGCCATTTCTCTCTGTTTCTGAGTCCAAAGATACTCGGGCCTGTTAATGGCAGAATATTTTTGATCGCCTTGTTTGTTGGTAGAG